>CM076572.1:88734769-89098723 GCA_034641835.2 Pinus albicaulis | reverse complement strand
TAGGGCATTTAGTATTAAGAGATTTCTCTTTGATTAGTGATTGTTTTTGAATGCTTTTAGTTCTTTAGATTAGGATCTTTTCTTGACTTATTAGTGTTCTTCTTCATCAAATAGTCACCAATGCATAAACATAAACAGACAAGAGACACAACATGTAGGCAATGAGCCAGGGCCAAAACCTTTCACTCTTTGAGAGGAAAACCCGCACGAATTCTTCTTATAGAGATTCCAATTGACAAATACCAGGACCAAGACCCTTGACCTATTAGCCACTCGAAGACCAAGACACAAATCCTCTTCTTGACTTCTCCTTCACCGAGATCTTCATCATTGCCTTGATACCAAGATCTATATCATCAATACTGTCCTTCATGGAGCTTATACCGAAACCTATGATTACTGATGCATTACTAAAATCATTTCACTGTGCATGACATTATATTACTGAGCATAGTATCATTCTTCCAAATTGTCGTATCACTGTAGTTGCACTTGAACCGAGCCACTGTACCACAGTAAAATTGCACTAGCACCGAGTTGTTGTGTCACTACAATTTCATCGAGTCTGTGATCATCCTCCGAGAATCACAGAGATTCCGACCTTTATTTAACCCATCTGAAACTCCGAGATATATTTGAACTGAACTTCAGTTATTGACATCTAAAAAACCCAGAGAAGTATCGTTGAAATTTCTCTATGATTTTGTGGTGACCCTAGCCGCATATTTATAGTGGTCGGTCTCCTGAAATAAGTCGACATGAGCTATGTGAACCGATGTGTCTTCATTATGAGCCGACATAAGGTTTTGTATATATTTTGAGGCCAACATCAAGAAGAAGATGATTGTGCTTCTTTTGGAGGGTTTCTAGACATCTTATAGACTTATATACATTCTTTATATGCCCAAGAAGGGTCATACATGACATAGACTCTAAAAGCAATAATCCCTTGCTCATGAAACCCATGAAGAAAGTCAATAATAATTTATTTTTTTCATTACATTATTTACAGGAGTCACAACTACATGTCATTATGAAGACCGAACCTAGTTACATTTTACAACACTGCCACCCATTATACAAACTACCAGATATTTACTTCAAATATATTTTGGTTTTTACAATATAGGTCTCTTTTCATTGTTGTCACAATTTCAACAATCTTCATCTTCACAACAATTAAACTAATACCTTGCCCAAGCCCATTCATCACCTCTTCTATAAGCCAAGGGAAGCTAAATACCATCGAAGTGTTTCTAAAAGTGTTGGTTTTGTAAACATGTCTGCAAAATTTTCTTGAGTATGGACTTTCTTAAGATCTACTCCATCTCCATCAATAACATGTCTTACAAAATGGTATTTAATATCAAAATGCTTAGTCTTCCTATGATACACTGGAATGATAACCAAATCAATAGCACTTTGACTATCATACAATACATTACATTCTCCTGCATTCATCCAAACTCACCTAACCAAACTGCCTCTTTGCATGTATGTGAGATAGTGATATATTTTGCCTCAGTAGTGGACAAAGAAAAAGTTTTTTGACTCTTTAACATCCAACTAATATACCCTCCTACAAGATTAAAGACATAACCTAAAGTAGATCTTCCCTTATCCAATTCACCTACAAAATCTAAATCAACATAAACACATACAAAATCACTACAACTAGTAGAGGTGATTTAATAATCACCTGGACCTCTATGATACCGAAGCATCCATTTCATTGACTTCCAATGCTCTCTTCTTGGATTTGTCGTGTATCTACTGACAACACCAACTGCATGTGAAATATTTAGTCTAGTACATACCATAAAATACATTAAACTTCCTACGGCATTAGCATAGGCTGCACAAGACATATAATCCTTTCTTCTTAACCATTAGGACATGCTATCACCTATCACACACACCTAAGTTAGTGAGAAAAGCCCTTAACACCACAAGGTCTGGTTTGGTGGAAAAACTAAGAGAAGGAGTTGTCACCTATTCCCAACTCTCTCTGTTAAGCTCTCTCCTATGCAAGCTAGGGGGAGTGGTCCCTAAATGGAAAACTAAGTTAAAGAGGGGGGATGTGAGGTTTCTAGGAGATGTCAAAATTTGGATTACTTGAGATTATGAGCAACATGAAATGAAATGAATCAAATATTAGCATACATAAGACCAGTGCCTTCAATATTTCTTAAAAATACATAATACTTTCTCAAGAAAAATGAAGTGTTTCAAATTGAAACACAAGTAATTTTGTCAATCAAACAAAATATGTTAGCAAGATATGATATCACATGCAAGATATAAAATCTACTTTCAAGAAATGTTTTCAAAATATATAATCATTCACAAATCCAAAGCATGTAAGGAAGCAATATAGAATGACTTGCAAAGGAAACAAGTTGAAACTTTACTTGCAAAGGAAACAAGTTGAAACTTTACTTGCAAAAAAAAGAACAAGATGATACTTGCCTAAATAAGATAATCAATTCAAAACATTTTCATCAACGACAAGTACATGAATAATTTGGAAATAGTAAAATGTGTTAACATGAAATGCACTTAAACTAAGATTAAATGCAATTATCTTGGTTAACTTTAATCTAAATGCCTAGTCTAGGTGTGACCTTTTTTTCGATTGTTTTGAAACAAGTCTCTTATGTAAGTTGTAGAAGGGGTCCAAGGAGAGACAACCAAGGCTTATATTAGTGATACCTCCCTTGGATTATCCAACACAACCGATGCCTCTGGCGCTGCAGAGACTATGGCTCTGACAACTGCAAGGTCGTCATGTTAACCACATATGAGGGTCTGTGTCTCTCAAGTTGATGAAAGAAAGGGGCCCCCAAGTGATGTCTTTCAACCAAGCTTAAGCTTGGAGGTAAATTAAGTTAAAATGCAACTATGCTAAAATCCTTAATATGATATGCAAGTAAGATTACTAATGCTTTGCAAAAAAAGTAATACTTCAAAGTAAATGGAAATATGTTCAATGAGATAACTTAGATAATTGTTTAAAATTGTACAAGACATAAGAACATAAGCTTCACAAGCACATAAGATTGTAAGTTGCTCCAGTAAGTGCTTTAACAAATGATATATCAATGATCAACCAACTAAAGCAATGAAATGAAATGAAGCTTCTAAGTATAATATGTTTGCAAAATGAGCAAATAACGTTAAAATAAATGAGCAAATAACCAATGAGCCTATAGTGAGGCAAACATGAAGCAAATTGTCAAATTAACTAAATCAAACTTTGCCACATGAATTGAGATGCTTGCATATAATGAAATAAGTTGCTCCAAAGTGAAATTCCAACTTGTACTTCAAGGCAAAACTTCAAATGCAAGGCATGAAATGGAAACTAGTAGCAAAATCAAATGTTAGACCAAGATGAGCATATAAACATCAATTGTAACTATAAAGGAGATAGTACTTGAATGTAAATGCTCAAATGATAAGATAATGACATCAATTACTCATGAGATAAATGATCATCAAAGCAACATATATATGAGATAACTTGAAATAGAGTTGCACCAATGAAGGATATTCCAAGTACACCTGAAACAATTTGTTACACTAAATGAAAATTAATTAGTAAACAAAATTAAAGTTTGCTAGAAATTAAAATGTTTCCATGTGAAGTGTAGATTGCTCAAAGTAAAGTGTTTGTAGCTCAAAGCAATATATAAAATAGAGAATGCAAAACCTTAACTTGAATTGTAGCAAACTTATCTAAACAAAATAAAAATGTGATGAGTGAGGTTGCATAAATTTTAAGCATGCAATTAAAATAGAAACCAAGAAAATGAAAAAGTTAATCCACCCACATATTCCTCTCCCTAAATGGAGAGAACGGATATCATGGGTAAAACCCAAGCTCCCACAAGAAAATTAAATCTTTAGTTAGTTTTTTTACAATGAATATAAGGCCCCTTAATGGGCTGCCCCAAAGAAGAAGGAAAAAATTTCACGATAGAGATCCTTAGGAACTAGTGTCTTCGTCCAAGAAGTGGCAACCACAATGGCCAATGGACAACACTTAAAATCTAAAAATTACAAGGACCCAAAGGCCCATGGCAAAGCTAGTTTGTTATTGTCCCAAATGTTGATTTTTGGTAGCATCGGATGTGCTCTAAGTCTCAAAATTTGTGCAGAGGCTTAGACACATGCATTACAGATAACCCAAAAATTGTTTTGAGAAATTCCACTCATAAACAGTTTTATAAGAAAAATTAATTATTTGTAATAAGGACCCTAAGTCTAACTTAGGAACTTGAAATAATTAATGAGTATTATAATGTAAATTGTGGGTGAAACTTCTAGAAAAAGCAAATCAAGTCTAATATAATCTTAGTCGTTGATTGGAGATCTAATCTCGGTTGTTGAAGTTTCAACGAGAAGACTATAAAGGAAGGCTTGAGGGTCATTTGTAAGAAACACCGAGAGGATCTAGAGATCGAATTTTCTGAAGTGAGCAATACTCAAGACGAAAACACAATCTAAGTGATTCTTCAGCGCATTTGAGGGGCAAAGACAGTTTTGGCAGGAGGATGTTCTCCTGGCCAAGGATCAGCAGCAGAGAGGCAAAGGAATATGAAGAGGAGGCTGCGCAAAGCCCAGAGTGAGTGACGCAGCACCCAGAAGGGGTGACACAGGGCCACGCAAGCCCCACACAGAGGCAGCACAGTTCTTCAATAGAAAGTCTGATTTCAGTTGGAGAAATCCAGATCTGAGGCGAGAAGGGCTATATCGATTTTCTGGAAGGGCTGAAACATCATGCAAAATGGTTGACGCAAATCCAGATCTTACCCCATGCAGGCCTACGCAGCTACTGCGAAGAGGCAGCGCAAAGGGAGCAGGGGTTTCGTCAATTCAACTACCGGATCAATCAGGATTTGCAGAGTGAGGTATACTCACTGATTTCTTTCTCTGTTAGTATTCTCTCTAACTGATTTGTCCGATGAGACAATCAGAGTTGTATCCAATTTAACTGTCGCTTAATAATAAAACCCTTAGATCTGATGCATTGGTTTTCCCCGCATTGGGTTTTTTCCGGGGACGTTTGTCCAAAAACAACGGTGTCATGTGCGTGTGTGTGTTATTTTTCTTGCTCGATTTCTATTTTCACAAATATTTTAATGGGTGAAGGTTGCTTCAAAGAATCGCTTCGATATTTTAAGAAGTAATCTTTAAATAACTTGTTAAATCGATTTGCAAGTAGGAGAAATAGTTCGGCCTTGTTCCAAAGTAGGGATTCCGCATCTAAATCATGGAATTTTCACATGGTATCGTAATGTGTATTTTGAAACAGAAAGAGCAGATCCATCGTCGAGTCGAGGTCGAAGAGCCGCAGAACGCAGCTAGCTCAAATCCCCCGAAGGGATTGCGCATCCGAGCCAAGAGGGCCGAAAATTCGGGAAGGTCTCTTTTCGAGTGAGTCGACAGAGAGGTAATATCTCCATATTGGAATTTTTTCCAAGGCAGAGGGAGTGATCTTGTAATATTCTTAATTAGCAACAACTAATTGGAATATTCGATTTTTGTATAGTTTTACTCGACTATAGTTTATTAATAAATAAAAGTGAGAAGAGGGGTCTAACTCACTTAAGTAAAATAAAGTATCTCCCTAGTAGCACAACGTTATAACTTATGGGGAGCCACTGGGGGTCCAACACCACGTAGAGGGAGGGGGCCCCACGTAGCCTCTAGGAGCTTCTGCGCAGATTGAGGAGGAGCACGTGGAGGAGAGGGAGACCACGTTAGGGTTTTGGAGAGAGGCCAGCGTTATAAAAGGTGGGAGAGCCTTCTCATTTGATTATTCTTATTGTTGATGATATTTGAGCTAGACTTTGTCTTCTTGAGCACGTTGGTTGTTTAGCCTGTCTGCAGCACTGTTTAGTGCATTGAGTGTCTCCGGTCGGAGATCTCACCCTTAGCCTCGGGGGACTTCGAGTGCCTGCTCGAGTAAGGTCACTTCTTCAGTCTTTAGCGGGAGGTTTGGTTGGTTGTTTCTGTCGAGGAGTCGGGCTTCTCTTGTGACTACGCAGTCCCTAGGAGAGAGGACGCAGCTCTACTTGGAGGTGTTCCGTTGCGGGGTTTCGGCAGGGAGTTTCAGTGGATATCCGGAGTGGAGGATCGGGTCCCTGCCGTAGGGAGGTTTCCCGAGGAGTTTGTGGCACTGCTTCGACTATTATCATTTGGCATCCGCGCCGAGCCTTGAGGGCAGCGTAATTCTCGAGGAGGGACTTTCTGGTGATTTTCGAAGGTCGACCATTTTTTGATATGGTTTCGGGTTTTGTCCGGGTTGGTGACTACAAGTGGTCCGTAGATTGTCAGCTCATTCCTGCAAGGATCAGCCCTACTTTTCGCCCTATTCCAAAGACAGTAGCAGCTTTACAAAGTAGATTTCCAGCACTGGGACGCTAGCTTTCTTAGAGCAGACGCATTTTCTCGTCTTTTCGAGAGAGTTCTCCACTTGCCTTGAGCAAGAATAGGTGCTATCATTCCAATCATCTATTGTATTTCTTTATATTCTCGGATTAATAAAATGGCTTAGCATTCCCGGCATTTTTATGAGTATTTTCTTTATGTTCTATTTCTGGCATTTTCTATATTGTCATATGCTTGTATTGCTATCTATTTCCCTTTCGGGATATTACAAGTAGTATCGGAGCATAGTTTTGGCTCGGCTTGTGGTCTATGACATCTGGAAAGAGATCATGACGAGGTTTGTCGAATTTTGAGAGCAATAGCAAATATGTGAGACATCAAAAACGAAATTGTAAAAAGGACCAAAATACAAAGGGTCAAATTTTGAAGTTTGGAATTAGAAGAAACCCTTTTTGAGGTTTTTTCTCGGGTTTTGGGCAAGGATCACCTTCCCAAGTTCCTAGAATTTTCTGAATAGTTTTCGTGGGTAAATCGAGAGGTCGAAAGACAAGCCGCAGCTTTATTTTTTGGAGCAACAGAGTGCCATTTCATGAGGAGCCCAGTAGACACATAGCAGGAGGAGCCGATGGCAGGTGATGATGGTGCAAAGAGATTTGGGGAGATGCTCCTCAAATCGCACGAGGGATCCGTCGAGGCGCATTGAGGTGATGGGACGAGAGATTCACCGCCGTGGAGGGCTAGACGACGTGAAACCCCAAGGGGTTTCAGTTAGCGAAGGTTCAAGCACATCCCACCATTTGCCTGAGCATGATGCCACTCAACATATGGCATCACATACACCCACACGTTCTACCATGCCCACTTTTCCCGGGGTGCGGACACGAGAGCGGGAGCACAAGCAGGAGCCGCAGCCCGGCCACATGGGTGATTATTTCGCCGAGTATCGTGCATATGGGCAAGAGTTCGAGGATGCCCTTCCATTCAAAGATTTTGTTCATCTCCCAGTAGGATAGCAAACCTCGCAACTTTCACGGAGGGAACAGGGAAGTCACATGACGGGGGCTTGTGGCACACAGTGGGTAGATTCCATCTATCGACATTTGACGGGTCATCCGAGCGATCGGAAAAAGCTTGGGTGGAGAAGTTGGATACCTCTCTCCGACATTTGACCGAGTATCGAGAGGGAAACCATCAAAATGGTTACCTCGCACTTGGAGGATGTGAGCACACAGGATTGTAGGGAGTTCGAAGATACACCTAGTGTGACAGAGGACTCACCCTCATTAGAGACCTCCTTGACCGTGCCGGCTGATATCATAGTGGAGAAGGTAGAGCCTACACCGAGAGAGCCATCCATTGAGGTGATAACCTAGAGTCGTGTCCGAGTCTTCAAGTGGTAGTAGCACACAACAGATGGGTGAGGCGACGTGGAGATGTATCCACATTTGATGAGGCACTAGGAGATAAAGAGGGATTGGATGATGGTCACGGACAACGGTATCATCAGCTTCGGGCAAACCTTCGAGTTTTGAAAGGGAAGGCCACGTCGACACGCGGAGGCCATTTTGTTGCAGGGACAAGGAGTTGGAGGGCATGAGAGTGGCTTGTGCCAAGTCTGGCGGCTAGTTGGCTTTCGCATTGGGGAACGACTGGATTCCCTAATGGTACAACCAGAGGGCACGTTGGAGCGTCAGCTCATTCCCCTTCAAGCATGCATGGACGGGACTAGCAGCGTTGTTGGGTTACCTCTTCCCATTGGAGAGAGAGAGACGGAGGCACCTAGTCGATCTCATACGTTGACTTGGATAGCTGCATGAGACGACCGTAGTTGCACTGGGTACAACATCCACATGTTGAGGTTGGATGGCAAGAGATTTTGAGTTGGTACCCTAGTGGAGTGGGTTATGGAGATGGTGGTGGACCCAAGTATAATTCAGCCAGGAGTTTCCAGTGTGCCGGGAGTACAGGAACCCCAGATTGGCATTGGGATCTAGGTGGGATCACCTATCATTTTCCCAGGCGTGTCGATTAACTATGTCTTGGAGGGATGCAGTTGGCCTATCGCTTGAGCATGCACATTTGCTAGGGGAGTTTTGGTTCGCTCTAGTGGCCAACCAATTTATGGGAAGACTTCCTAGGTTGTCTTGGTACGACACTTATACACGGGATCATGGGGGGTGGTCAACATACCTGGGCAGGAGCTCCCGCCTGAGGAGGTGGCATTGGCGAGGCCACCGAGATTGTGCCTTGTATGGGGCCAAGGATTCTTCACCTTTGTGTGGGGCACAGAGGACGCTAGTGGAGCCGAGCAAAGGGTGGTAACACTATCGACACATAGGGAGATTCACTTCTCGGACCCCTCGAGGAGGATTTGGAGTGATGATCCATTTGTCTGGGCGGGTATAGTGATGCGACGATGGAGATGATGATACCGATCGGAGGAAGTCCAACATGTAGAAGCACGCTCTAGGACACCACATTCGGGGGATGTGTGGGAGCCTCTAGCATTGAGCGAGTGGACTTCCTAGGTGGACACGGAGTTGCATGGTGTTGTACCATAGTGTGTGGGATTGCATTGTGGAGTAGGAGTGTCCTACATCACATTGAGAGCATGCGAGGAGTGACCAATGCCCTGGACACAGCCATGGCACGAGACGGTACGACAGGGTGGTGCAACGATGAGCTTGGGGTATCCAAAGAATATACGTAGGTATGCCTCAATGTGCAGTGGCATGTCGAGGAGTACATGGATGATCGGTGGTATGCGAGGGCATACGGTAGCGGCACGACGGGACAGGTTTTAGAGTGTTGCATCCAGGGGAGACTCACAAATAGGGACACCAGGGCTTACCTTTGGGAGTATTTCACCCAGGGGATCGATGAGGAGACATATGAGCGATACTTGATGGTATCGGTGGGGACTCACGTATCCGACCCTCTTCTACATCACTCACCGGCACGATGGATTTTGTTGTTGTCCTTTGGCACTTTTGGCATAAGCGGCGAGGGTATGCGAGGCTCACCCAAGATATTTGGATGACACTCAAGACACTAGGCGAGAGACCTCTCAGCAGTGGCACTCGGGTTGTTTTACTAGTTGACACCACAGTCGAGGGATGAGATGATCCTCTGCGGGGGTGGCCCATCTGGGTCATCGTTGAGCCTACACCCTGGGGAGCGGGTCATGAGGGAGACATGCATCATTCTTCCCTCAAGGCATGTTGAGATCATGCATGAGCAGAGGATACTGGGTTCAGCGAGAGGTAGCATTCCAAAGCATGCGTCTAGACTCCGGACATTGTATCAACACTTCATCGAGAGGGTGGATGGCCTATTCAATGCGAGATGAGGTGGCAGAGGGAAGAACATGAGGGCCTTCCTCCCGTATGCCAGGGTGAGGACTCTTCTTCATATGAGTCCATAGGATCGCTTGAGGTCGCTTCCGGGGAGCGAGAGAGCAATCATGCAGGGGATGGAGACAGAGACCGCGAGTCGCATTCCAAGATACAGGGGTGAGCGAACGGGGACTCTATGGGAGATGCTCTAGGCGATGAGACACTTGTGACGATCCAGTCGAGCTATATGTGATGGAGCCTAAGTCAATATAGGAGGATGTTATGCACATCATGCATGATAGTCCTTTGGGGGAGAGCGGATGGAGGCTCACATCGAGCTCGGTGATGGATATGCGCCTAACCGTGGGGTTAGCCATTGAGGAGGAGCGACCAAATGCATCGACACCGAGTACAATGACGACAGCTTGCAAATCCATATCCTCTAGAGATGTGAGAGGTTGATGGGATTGTTATGCAGGGGAGCTAGTAGACGACGGGAGCCGTTGGATATGGTGGAGCATTCATCTTTTGGCCAACACATTGATGAGACACGGATAGATGTACATATAATCTAGTCGAGGCCGTAAAGATTTTCAGAGAGAAGTACTCTCCAAGAGTACATCGATGGAGCTTGCAAGATATCTTTCCCACTTTGGCCCATTATAGAGAGAGGGGTTTCCTTCTACAGTGCGACTCTCATTGGCGTACGAGGCGAGAGCGATGGGAGTTGATTACGGGTTGGCGGCAACACTTAAGGCGTGTTCCATATGCCGTTGTTATTGCTACATCGGATTCTTCTTCCGGGATGGACTGGCGGGAGATCATGAGTTGGTATCCTCTAGATGGTACGGTATTCTTCGTAGGGAGCACAGTCGAGCGGGGGCCCTTGGACATAACAGAGGTTATAGATTCCACTGGCAAGGTGGCACAGACATCATTTCTTCAAGCACTCCATCCCAATTTCGAGAGAGCAGGATTAGCATGGGATTGAGTCACAACTTGGATTGCAAGAGAGGTGATGAGTTGGTATGCAGCTTGAGGGGTAGCATATGCAGCCCACGGGGACAACGCAGCAGGAGTCCGGGAGCATTGATGCTTGTTGGTGGTCTTCACCTCTTAGAGCATTGGTCATAGCCAAAGGCGATGCACAGCACCGAGCCGTGGGACTTGTGCGATTATTGGCCACGGTAGCGATGGGATCCGGGAGGATTATTGGTTGGTCGGGTACCGTGAGAGGTCACTTTGGGATCCCGGCATTGAGATATCCCTTCGTATCGGGGTGATGCGAGAGGTCGGGAGAGGTTTCAAGTGGGACCCAGTGCACATTTTGCAGGTATCAATGGGGAGCATCGGCTAAAGAGCAGAGCTTGTTCAAGCGTTGCTTGAGGACAAGCAATTTTTGGCCGGATGAGGATGCCACTTGGGAGAATGAGAAGATTCTGCAGCATCCATCACTTCAGTTGCTTGAGGACAAGCAACATTTTGCCGAGGGAGACTGTAATATTCTTAATTAGCAACAACTAATTGGAATATTCGATTTTTGTATAGTTTTACCGACTATAGTTTATTAATAAATAAAAGTGAGAAGAGGGGTCTAACTCACTTAAGTAAAATAAAGTATCTCCCTAGTAGCACAACGTTATAACTTATGGGGAGCCATGGGGGGTCCAACACCACGTAGAGGAGGGGGGCCCACGTAGCCTCTAGGAGCTTCTCGCGCAGATTGAGGAGGAGCACGTGGAGGAGAGGGAGACCACGTTAGGGTTTTGGAGAGAGGCCAGCGTTATAAAAGGTGGGAGAGCCTTCTCATTTGATTATTCTTGTTGTTGATGATATTTGAGCTAGACTTTGTCTTCTTGAGCACGCCGGTCGTTTAGCCTGCTCCCCGACAGATCTGTTTAGTGCGTTGAGTGTCTCCGGTCGGAGATCTCACCCTTAGCCCCGGGGACTTCGAGTGCTTGCTCCGGCAAGGTCATTTCTTCGGTCTTTAGCGGGAGGTTTGGTTGGTTGTTTTGTCGAGGAGTCTGGCTTCTCTGTGACTCGCGTTAGCTCCCCGGGAGAGAGGACGCAGCTCTACTTGGAGGTGTTCGGTTGCAGGGGTTTCGTAGGAGTTTCAGTGGATATCCGGAGTGGAGGATCAATCTTTGCCGTAGGAGGTTTCCCGAGGAGTTTGTGGCACTGTTTCGACCTATTATCATTTGGCATCTGCACCGAGCCTTGGAGGGCGCGTAATTCTTGAGGAGGGACTTTCTCGTCATTTTTGGAGGCTAACCATTTTTGATATGGTTTCTAGGTTTTGTCCAGGGTTGGTGAGTACAAGTGGTCCGCAGATTTTCAGCTCATTCCGAGCAAGAGGATCAGCTCCCTAGTTTTCGGCCTATTCCACAGCGAAAGTAGTTTTACTAGCAGATTTCCAGCCCTGGGACGTCAGTTTCTTAGAGCGACCATTTTTTTGTCTTTTCCGAGAGAGTTCTCCACTTGCCTTGAGCAAGAATAGGTGCTATCATTCCGATCATCTATTGTATTTCTTTATATTCTCGTATTAATAAAATGGCTTAGCATTCCCAAAGCATTTTTATGAGTGTTTGCTTTATGTTCTATTTCTAGCATTTTCTATATTGTCGTATGCTTGTATTGTTGTCTATTTCCCTTTCGGGATATTACACGGTAGGGATTCCGAGATCTAAATCATGGAATTTTCACATGGTATCGAATGTGTATTTTGAAACGAAAAGAGCGGATCCACCGCCGAGTCGGAGGTCGAAGAGTTGCAGAACACGATAGCTCGAATCCCCGGAGGGATTCGCAGTCCCGTGCCAAGAGGGTCTGAAAATTCCGGGAAGGTCTCTTTCCGAGTGAGTCGACAAAGAGGTAATATCTCCGATTGGAATTTTTCCAAGGCAGAGGGAGAGCAGCGCAAAGTCAGTGGGACACAGTCGTGAGCAAATTTTGATTTTGTTGGGCAGCAAGTCGTCAAAAGAATAAGAAGCAACACAGGTGAGGGAATTCTCTTCCTCCGTAAGTTCCTAGCCCGGAATTTCATTTTTTCCAAGATCTCGAGCGCGTAAATACGAGTTCCACAAGGAGTGCGTAAGCTCGTCTAGTGTTGCGCTGAGGGGGAAGAAGAGGAGCATATTCGACATGTTTATTGGCCATGGCGGCTACCACGGCTTAGAGATCGGGACTAGTTGGAGGGAGCCTCCAACTACGTGATCCGGGAAGGCAAGAATCGCTTGTCTTCTAGATGAATATGATCTCAAGCTCTTCGTGACGAACACGGTAGTTGTCCCTACAAATCCAGTATCCATTGAAGAAGTACAAGTCCGATATGGCGAAGGCAAAAAGGATGCTCCTAGATGGAGTGAAAGATCACATAGTGTCCCATATAGCTAGAAAAAGATACTGCCAGTGCGGATGTGGGAAGCCTTGGCCACACTATATGAAGGATCTTCCGAGCAATGGAAGATGTACCATGAGCAACAACCGAGGATGGCACAGTATGCGTAAAGGGGAGTGTATTGTTCCGTCTCGTCAAAACTACAGAGATTCATGACCAACTAGCAACAATGGGGTCTACCCCCTTCTCCTACAACAATGGTGAGACTCGGCATTGAATGCGATCACCGATGATTAAGCGTGTATTTGTCCAGAGCATCTCGGGCGCAGAGAAACCTTGCCAAGTCGGGAAGAGATGTGGGATGCTCTTTAGCAAGAAGAGCTAAGGAGAGACTTTGTCAAGTGCAAACTTGATGGCGACGTGGGCGTGTGGATCGAACATGAAGTAGGCGGAAGAAAATGCAGCCCCTTGCATCCAAAGGGCGATGAGCAGTGGAGACGTAAGAAAGACGTCCCGACGATCAAGTGCTTCAATTGTGGTGAACTTGGTCACTACGCTTCCCGAGTGTCCTTTGAAGCAAAAGGACAAGAATGAGAAGCATGATCCGAAGGTTGCAATTGCGAAGATCAATGAGGATGAGTGCCCACGCATCTCCAAGAGGGAGATGGAGCAACATTGAGCTATAGTTCAAGCAAAATCGCAATTGGGCAAGATCATTGAGGAGTCCACCTCTCGGATCATACCATGCTACGGGTGCCCAAGATCCGCGAGTAGTAGGTTGGAGGAGTTTTTCGACGATGCAGAGGAGTGCAGAAACGACGGATGCAGCACGCAGATGGACGTAGTGCATAGCAAAGAGCATCATTGTGCTTCAGTAGGGACGACGTGGGTCTAGCAAAGAGTCAAAGTTTCGAGCATCGAGATGCATCCCGAACACTTGTTCAAATTCATGGATGTTTTTCGATTGCTTCTCTCGAAAGAATTGAGTTGCAAAGCGGAGTTAGCAAGTGGCAAGTAGCTAGCAGCAGATGCAACATTTGAGAGGGAGTTGCAGAGATGGATGCAGTGTTGATCATGCGTGGGGTCAAGCATAATACGAAAGCAGAAGCAAAGAACGCAGTGATTGATAGGGCAGCATGTCGACATCATCAGTGTAGAGGGAGATGCTTCGAGTCGAGACGGTGTGCGGTGAGGGCATATCTGTTAGAACTTAGAGCACATTCCTCGCTAAGAAGGAGTGTTGATTTTTGGTAGCATCGAATGCGCTCTAAGTCTCAAACTTTGTTGAGAGGCTTAGACACGTGCATTACGGATAACCCGTAAATTGTTTTGGGAAATTCAACCCATAAAACGGGCTTTATAAGAAAAAAATAATTATTTTTAATAAGAACCCTAAGTCTAACTTAGGAAATTAAAATAATTAATGAGTATTAATGTAAACCATGGGTGAAACTTCTACTCCTAGAAAAAGTAGATCAAGTCTAATATAATCTTAGTCGTTGATTGGAGATCTAATCTCAGTCGTTGAAGTCTCAACGAGAAGACTATAAAAGAAGGCTTGAGGGTAATTTGTAAGAAACACCGAGAGGATCTAGAGATCGAATTTTCTAAAGTGAGCAAAGGGTGCTCGAGACTCGAAACACGATCTAAGTGATTCTTCAAAGCAGCTTGAGGGGCAAAGATAGTTTTGGCAGGGGAGGATCTTCTCTCGGGCCAAGGATCAACAACGAGAGGCAAAGGAAGACAAAGAGGATGTTGCACGGGGCCTAGAGTGAGTGACGCAGCGACCCAAAAGGGGCGACGCAAGGCCACGCGAGAGGCGTGCAGCTTCTTCAAAGAAAGTTTGATTTTAGCTGTGGGAAATCCGGATCCGAGCTGGGAAGAGGGCCGGATCGTTTTTCCCGAAGGGCTTAAAGATCACGCGAAGGGGTGATGCGGTTCCGGATCCGACCCCACGCAGCCCTACGCAACTTTGTGAAGAGGAAGTGCGAGAGGGAGGCTGGGGTTTTGTCAATTCAACTACGAGATCGGGCCGGGACTTGCATAGTGAGGTATACTCACCGATTTCTTTCTGTGTTAATATTCTTTTGTGAATCGATTTGCCCGATGAGACAATCGAGTTGTATTCGCTTAAATCTGTTACTTAATAATAAAACCCTTAGATCTACCACACCGGTTTTCCCGCATTGGGTTTTTCCGGGGACGTTTGTCCAAAAACAACGATGTCCTGTGTGTGTGTGTTTTTTTCTTGCTTAGATTTTTGTTTTCACAAATATTTTAATGGGTGAACGTCGCTTCAATAATGCTGTGATATTTTAAGAAGTAATCTTTAAATATTTTTGGAATATGGCTTTTTATGATCCATTATTTGTAAAATAACTACTTTCGAGTAATAATCACATAAGATCATGAATTGTCGACGCGTTTCGAACCAACGGTCACGGTTCATCTTCGGGACAAGATGAGAAATCGATCGAGAGACAAGTTTAAAAAATATGGAGAGAGGGTCCAACTAGCCGTTAAGGTATAACTGACTAGTTTGGTCGAGAGAGGGGAAAAATAAAATAATTTATTTAAATATTATATTTAATTAAGTTTAATTAGTTAGTAATTATAATGTATTTTGTTGTTATATTATAATTTCATAATTAAATTAATAAGGGATGTTCAAGAAGTTATTATATATATATATATATATATTATCACATTCAATAAATATAATATTTATTTATTTATTTATCTATTTATTATTATTATTATTATTCTTTTTTTATTTATTTATTTATTTTAAGAATTTTGAAAATGGTAATAATGAATATCTTTATTATTACTTTAATATTAATTGTTTTTTAATATTATTTTATTAACTAAGGAGCGTTTTAAAAAATGTAACAATAAGAATTAAAAAAAAATGGGGGGCAAAAAATACCAAGGAAATCATAAAAAATCAAAAAAAGAAAAAAAAAGGGGAGAGGTGCTAAGGCTAAACAACAACTAAGCTTTCGAAGATGAACCACACTAGTTGGTTCAAAAACGCGTTGACAATTCATGATCTTATGTGATTATTACCGAAAGCGCTTTTTTACAATCTTTAAATAACTTGTTAAATCAGATTTGCTAGTAGGAGAAGTAGTTTAGCTTGTTGCGTAGGGATTCCGGATCTAGATCTTGGAATTTTCACACCAAAATGTTCACGGCCTCCTTGAAGTCAATGCTCAAATGCTCTTGGGTTCCTACAACAAATAGTTAGTGTTTCAAGCATTAGCTTCCTCAATCATGTCAACACAAAGGGTGAGCATAGTCCATAAATAAATCTAGATTTTCTCAAAAACCAACACTCAAACTTAGTGTAAGGGAGAGAGAAATGTCAGCAAATGTAATCTACAAATATTCTACAAAAAAATAGTCCAAGGAATTGAAGCAAGACTCCTATCCTTGCCTAATCTTCAACATGCTCTCTAATAGCAAATAAAATCGATAATAGCACAATAATTTGAGATAAAAGATTTTAAATATGAGATGTTTGTTTGTATACAAGTTATGCCCAAATGAATCCACGAAAGAACACTTCTTCGTAAGATGAACTATGAAGATCCAAATAACAAATGAGAGTTTCTTTGAAGATGCTTCAAGAGTGGGTTATCCTCCCAAAGACTTCCTCACGCTTGATCCAAAATAATTCTTCTACAGTACTCCAATCACACATTAGTCCATATAGATTTAAAGAAGCAAACAATGAATTGAAACTTCTAGAAATATATTTGAAAATAAACTAGAATTTCCAACATCTAGAGCCCACTTCTAAAACCAAATGCTAACACAATATAGCTTTGCACTAGCAAGTCTACAAGAGTATATGGAAAATGAAATAACTCAAAGCATAAATGGAAGAGATTATATCAATAGCTCACAATGCACCATGCTCCAAAGGAAGAACACCCATGAATGGACCCCCAAAGTTTTTTTATTGCAATTCTTGAAGGTGTACAAAGCGAGCAACATTTCCGCAAGCACAATAGCTAGTAAACAATTGGTGGTACATAGTGAGAACTCATGGCTCTATTATATAGAAGTTTGAGAGCCAATCCCAAGTCAAATGGTAACAATCCCAAGACAAATGGGTGACCATCCCAACGCTCCTTCATGCAAATTCGAATTTCCTAAGTGGCAACTTGATTTATTCCTTAAAGGCCCACGCAATCCTTGATGAGGGAGTTCGAATTAGATGAGAGGACATGTGGGAGAGCGAAGTAGAGTGGTAGAAGACCACTCCCCACCTCACTCAAGTGAACTCTAATCCAATCTCAAGTCAACTCATGATATCTCCTTGAAGCTCGAGTTAAATTCCTCAAATCGTGGATCTTGTCACTAGAACTCGTCTTCTCCACAAAAAAAATCAATTTGCTTGATTTGTGGGTTATGTGGAGTCCACATAACTTGGTAACCCAACTTTGAGCTTTAGATGAATTTCCACCTCATTTCCACATCATTTCGTGAATGTGTGGATATTTATTTTTCTCCATTTATTTAATTGTTGGGCTAGTTTATTCCAACATTTTCCACTCGAACTTGGGAAAAGTGGGTTTTGAGGGTCTAGAACTTATTTTTTACCCCTCAAAGTGTGTCATAGTAGAAAGTTGAAGGTGAGAGGTGTAATTTTGAGCACACATACCCCATACAACTTCTCTAGACATCACTTATTACATTATACATTCAGATTTTATTCAAATTTCCACCTTTGCAGGGAAATTTTAAAAATTAAAAAAAAACCCCCTAGACCTAATCAAATTCCACAAAATTTTACTTGTGATCTAGTATGGTAATATACAACGACTCTAGACACTAGGAATCACCCAAGCCCTCGTCTTCAAGACGTACTCTAGCCTTTCGGGGTTATGCTTGGAGGGTAAAAACTCAATTAATTATCAAATCATCTAAGGATATAATAATTAACAAAGTGAAAAAATCCTCCCAAAGTAAATTCACTTGATGACAAGGTCCCGAATTACTTAGGTCTATTACATGACTCAACTCATCATACTAGCATCACTTTACATCATCCCCCACAGGGCTTGTGGAATCATAGTACAACGAAGAAGGCCGATAAGAAGAAGTAGAGTTGAAAAACTACGATGATATGATGAACTACGATGGTACATGAAGCCTTTGATACATCCTTGGGCATGGAGTCTTCAAAAATATTTAGGGTGCCACTCCCGAGTGGTCAACGGGACATAAACTTGATGAAAGCTTAATATGGGAAGCAAAATGGATATTTACAAGTTTCGCAATATTCATAATGAATTTCATGAGTAACTTTTCCACACATTTCTATTGTGATAACTTGAGCACCATTTTTCTTGTCTCTATGTATTTTTTATGACCAAGATTTGTTTTGCTACCCCTAGATCCTTCATATCAAAAGTCCCAACCAATCTGAGTCTTTAACATGTTGACCTCAACCAAGAATTTGTAATATCCCAATTTATTTATATTTCTAAAATTTCGATAATTTTTTTCTCCTTCCGCATTCTTTAGAAAAATTCACAAATAATTTGTCGTAAAATGTACATCATCGCACTTTGCAAAATCAGTAGCAACAAATACACATAGAACATTCATCGAGAAATCAATCTTATTTTACTTACTAAAATAAGATATTACATGCCAAATTTGGATCAAAATCGAAGAAACAATAGAAAATATCTAAGATGGTTGATAATGTTTGAAGATCTACTCCAAAATAGACAACATATCTTCCAAGAACGCGATGTTGCAACGTTGGTCTTGGCCTCCAAGCTACTACTAGAAATGACACCCAAATTGGAGATTTGTATGATCCCCACTCCAATCGCGCTAATAACATGAGCTCCAGTGAGATTTATGGATGAAATATCCTCAAAGGTGAGTTGGGATTTCGCCCAACACACATAAAGAAACCCAACGGTTTTCGTCCCGGGGCTCTATGATCTTGAAACCCAAGTACCGTAAAACTCTCCAAAATTCTTGTTAAATTTGGGCAACTAGGTCCAAACTCTGGGTTGTGCTACTCGAGATGAGGATCCCAATATTTTTATTGGATTCCTCTTTCGGAGAGGTGCAAGATTGATCTAAAGATCATCTCAATCGAATGAGCGGAACATGTACTTTGAATTTATTCCACTTATGTGCTAGGTCGGCACGGAATATAATATAGACTTAAATGTCTTAAAGGACATGTCACACACCTCCAAAGATGCATATATATTGGAGAGACTTGGAGTTCATTATACACACAATGTGTGGAGGATTTTCTTCTCTCTTGATGGTGAAGGAGTTGCGTTCTTGGTCGCCGCGTATCTATGGAGTATTCTTTGTTTGGGTTGTATTGGGGTTATGTGTGACACGCTTGGTTTGAATGACCTATTGGAGACTTTGTCTTGGTAGAAGCATCTCGCTGAACGTCGTAACGCCACCATTCATTATCTCTGTTTTGGCTTGTCTTCCATCGATCTATTGCTATGTTCTATCACGTCTTGAGCATTTTGTGCCCTAATTCGAAAATGGCTTAGAACATGTTCTAAAATTTACATGGTATCGAGTCGAAGGAAGACAATGCCCAATCTATGTTGAAAAGCTATCTCCGATCTATTGATCCAACAAGTGCAACTCATCCACAAGAGCATCATTCCTAAATAAAACACTTCGAGGCATCCGAATTGAAGCAGAGGCTAGACGTGCAGAGGAGACTTTTTGTTTATCTCTTCCAGGGTCGAAGAGCTACAAGAGGTTGTCACCGTGTTTGAGGGTAGATTGCACGGTGCTTAAGGACCGTTTTATGGGCGATCTCGTCTCTACAAGAGAATGCCGCATGCCTCCGAAGCCTCACCGATGCTTTCCGCAAAATTAAGGGAGGCCGAGGAGTAGAGCTGGATGAGAACGCCCTAGATTTGCGGCCTTGCTTGAGGGTAAACCGAAGTATTAAAAGGGATTGTTTTAAAAGTTGTTTGATGGGTAGATAGCCCTCATAAGAGGTTGTTGCGAGTGTCCGGGTTGTATTCCCTGTAGGATGTCGTTGCGCAAAAAGAAGGGCAACTCACATATAAGGGTTTAGTAGCAACAGTAGAGGGGCAACTTCCTATTTGAAGGACAATGCAGAAGAATTATGGGTCAAACTTGAGGTTTGAAAAGAGGGTTATAGCGACGATACAGCTTTGAGGGCACAAAATCACTGTAGGCACTGAAATCAAGATTGTATATACGTTGTTTTGGATCGGTTTGAAACCAATGAAAAAGAAGAGATTTGTTGTCTTGGTTGGTCAAACATGGGCAAGTTCTCTCAGTTGTCTCATGGAGAAAAACACTAAAACCTCAAGCTCTCTCTCTGCGTGTATTTGCAGTCATCAAGGATTTGCGGCCTATTAAACAATTTCAATTTGGGCTTTCAATATATAAAAACGGGTTGACATCAGTCCCAAAGCAATGGAAGCACTCCGGCTGCGGATATCAAGGAGCTAGATCTAGGGTTGTTTGGGTTAGGTTGAAGGGTCAGCTCAAATACAAGAGGACGATCGCAGTGTCCGAGGCAATGTCCGGGCACATTTGTTAAGGGTTTAGTATCGTTTGAAGGTCCTGAAGGGTAGCAGAAGGAAGTCGTCTTCTCCGACGAGACTTGGGCATGATTTGAAGTTGTTTAGTCTTGTTTCACAAAGTTGCAAGTTGCAACCCTAGAAGAAATCACGAGTAAGTTGCGTAACTTATCCATCACGAAAGTCCGGGTGTCGTGAGGTGAGTTTGGAGGCTGGGAAATTAGCTCCTAGACAAACGGCACAGATTAGCTCATGGGTAGAGAAAGCCTAACCGCAGTTGTTAGGGAGGCCATTTGAAGAATACTAAGAAAGATAATGTGGATATTACAGAGCTCTGAATATTGTTTGAAGGCAAGATGTTGAGTGTTGTGGTAGGCGCAAGCACATACCACAACAGACAAGCCTCAGATGGGCCATTTCAGCTCTTACCCTCGGCATAAAGGAAGAATGTCCCTTCTAGCCAATGACCTTAAGAAAGATTGAAGTGGAGCATGCTTTATGGTCCTTCCATGTCGAATGAAGGACGAGTAGAGGTTGAGTCTCCTCAAGGATCATCGTAGTAAATTGCAGTGCAGTTATCACAATTTTTTTAACTGTGTGCTCACTCTATATTGACCTCACGCCCTAAGGTAGCCGCTTGTCCAAACTAAACTTGGACATAGATCCTTGATGCTCTATTTGAGGGTTTCTTATGTGCAAAAGGAAAGCTGAAGTTTTATCTCATAGTGGCCACATACATGCATAAACAAAGACACACATGTAAAATTTATTATGACTTGATGGAGTAAGGCAAATTGGTGTACTTGACAAAGGATATAAGATCCGTACATGCAAAGGGGGCGAGTTGTGAACACGCATATTCTTGAACTCAACCTATTGGCGGTGACCTTAAAGAGTGTCTTGACCAGATTTATCTTACTGGATGATTGGAGCGAAACATTGGTGAGCAGGAGGACCTTTATGACTATACTAGATCTGCATAAGATAAAGGTATCACGTAAGGTATGGACTCGGCATGAAGTAGGGAAAATTCTATGTTTGGAACATCTCAGCAAGACTGGTTCCTATATCTCGTGCAAATTTAGGAGACAAATTGCAGAAATGAGATCTCAAGACTTGAAGCCTTAGATCAATCAACCATTAATCGTAGTTGGGTGGAAGCGAACAAAGTTCCTTCTCAAACTAAATATTCCAGAAGACTTGAAATATCCGAATATCCATGAGGATACAAATATTATATTAGAAAGATGATGAATATGAATTGCTTGAATGTTACAAATGAGGCCTGCTTATATACCCAAGCAGGTGCCTCTTCACGAAAGGTCATGTCTTATCAGACATGGCCTTTAAACCTAATTACTAATTAACTAATTAATCACTATTTATATTATTTTATTCATTACATTGCCTCCACTACAAGATGCATCTAACTTTGAGTCTAGCTCTTTGAATTTGCTCCTGCTGATTTCCTTCGTCAGAAGTTAAATATTCCAAGACTTGAAATATCCTAACATTCATGAGGATACAAATATTATATTAGAAAGTATGATGAATGAATTGATTGAATGTTACAAATGAGGCCTGCTTATATACCTACGCAGGTGCCTCTTCACGAAAGGTCATGTCTTATCAGACGTGACCTTTCAGCCTAATTACTAATTAACTAATTATCATTTATCTACATTATTTATTTAACTAATTATCATTTATCTACATTATTTATTCATTACATTGCCTTCCCCTAAAAAAGCTTTGTCCTCAAAGCTTGTCGATGAAAAGGCCTGTTACGAACATCTTCTCGCCTCGGGGCAGTGATCCTTGTCGACACAAGTTGATATGATCCTCTAAGTGACAAACAAAATTGTCGCACTGAGAATGGATCAGACCATCCTAAATCAATTTTCTGTGGAATCTCGCGGCGACTTGAAACTTGTGCTGAATCACTTGAGCGGATTGTACTGATGTTAGTATTCTTCGGAATATCAACTTGTTTCTGTTCTGAAGACATAGCTTGATCGAGTTGTCTGCTCCCGTGATTTGGATGTCGATAGGGAACTTTTTTGGTTTGACTTTCCATTCTTAGTTGTGTGGTGATGTTTTGATTTTCTTTTGGCGATGATGTTATTGAACTGGCTACATAACTTTCGCTTGAAATGTTCATCGCCGGAACTACAACATCTAAGTTTGCATCTTTTGCAACTTGCTTGTCTTCTTCTTGAGTTATGACATTTACTGCATTAGTACCAGTTTCCCTCTCTTCAACTCGGATTTCTACATTCGACGCTTTATTTTCGACAAGTTGTTGCACCTTGTTTTCTAAGGACTTCTTGTCTCTCTTCAACTTCTTAATTTGCGTTAGTAATTTGTCGTTGTGGTCCTTGAGGCGAGCAACTTCTTCATTCTTATTAGTTGTGATTTTGTCGATTTCCTTTTGTATATTTTGTATCACCTTTTTAGCTTCTTGAGAAATTACCTGCGAAATTTCTTGTACGTCTTCAGGCGTCACGGAATTTGGCTTCAAGTTAACGTCTTGTAGTGTTATCTTCTTCTTTTTGTAGGTGAATGTCAAAAATTTCTTTTTCGTATTTAGGATAACTGAACCTAAGGTTTCCATCCATGGTGAACCCAACACAATATCACTATTATCCAAAACTAAGGTTTTCATGGTAAATTGAGAGATAAAAGTATAATCCCCAATGTTTAGTTGTGGATTTTTTATGTCGTATTTTTTCTTGTCAAAAATGTCTAATTTTTCGATTATATTTGACTCAGGAATCACCAACTGGTTGGCAATTTTAGGGTTTATATAATTTTTCTCTTCAGCGGGTGATATAGCAATAGTGACATCTTTCCCTGCGATACTTCCTTTAACTTTAAGTAGCGCTTTAGGGTCTATAGGTAGCGTTTCTAATTCTAAAAATCGTCCTGACTCCATTTTTGTATTAGATGTCATTTTGCTTGTTTGTTAAGATAACTTAGATTTTTAACTTTTTAAATTCACCCTCCTTTTATTTCAGACCTTTTCTTTTCTTATTACTTTTTAAACTTTTAATATTGTTTTCTTTTAATACTATAAAGTATTATTTTTA
The DNA here is from genome assembly GCA_034641835.2 of Pinus albicaulis. Lineage (NCBI taxonomy): Eukaryota > Viridiplantae > Streptophyta > Pinopsida > Pinales > Pinaceae > Pinus > Pinus albicaulis. The sequence continues at coordinate 89,074,998 of CM076572.1, read as the reverse complement.
TATTACCTCTCTTTTTTTTTTAAATATTAATTACTTCCTTTGTAATTCAGAGAATACCCTTTTAATACTTATAACATTTACTTCTATGTATGTTAATTTAATTAAAGTGGCTAAACACTTTAATTATAATATAACCTTGTAAATGCTTCTAATTATATTTTTATGTCATACTCTTTTATCCTGTAGTAATTCCAACTATAATTACTTTCAATGTAATTTTTGAGCGTTTGTCCTTTTATACCCTCCTTAAGATTTTTAACCCTTGAATACTCTTTTTAAAATTCGTTGATTCTTTAAAATAAATAAACCACTTTAATGTTTCTTTAAATTTTTAACTCGTCACTGTTTACCCTTGACAAGTGACACCTGTATTTCTTAATTATATGAATTTACCGTCACACCGTTTTATAGAAGTCACGACTTCTGACTTCCTAAAAGAGACTGCGGAAATTGGTTGAGTCAAATGATGAATATAGAAAGGTACAACGCTGGTTGACTTGAGGCGAAAACTAATGACAATGTAGATGTAGCGATTATACTCTCTTGTTTGATTAAATTTGGTATTCCTATCTCCAAAGGGAAAACTCACTATGGAATGCTAAACGGCCTAACACTACCATGTGTGCCATTCAATGGAAGTCGAAGTGCAACTTGAGACATCCATGACCCATTCAAAAGGGATCTTATTGCAGACGTATCTCTGAATGCAAGATACTGATAACCCTCAGACTCGGCCCTTTAATTATCAGTGATTTCAGCTCAAAATAATAGCACACTTCTGAAGAACTTGGCCCTATCTTTGGTGAATATGCGATCTGGTGTAACTCTGCGTGTGGCTGGGCAGATGCGTAGATACAATGTGACGGTGGCAGCGACAGTGGCAGTATATGGAACCATGAGCAGTGTGGTTGTGCAATCGTTAGGCTACGGTGCGACTGGATAAGAGTTGTTGGCGGTGTGAGCTACGAACAGTGGTGACTACGAATTCAGGTTTTTTTTTTGTTTTTTTCTTTATATTTTCTTATTTTTATTTTATCAACTCCTTTTTTTTTCAATATAATTTGTATAATTTGTTCGATTTTTATTTATTGTAAATTTTTTTTTAACCTTTCTGCTGTTTTTTTTTCTTTTTTTTTTTAATATTATTTTTTTAACTTGTCTTTCTATGTACGTATATGTACTTTTCTTTTCTTTTCTTTTTCTTGTTTTATATCCCTTTTCTCTTTTTTTTCTTTTTCTGTAATATACTGACTTCTTCTTTCCTTATTTTTCACAAAATTTCCCTTTTTTTTTAATTTTTAACTCTAGCCAAAGGCGTATTAAGGCGTACTGGTAAAAATGGAGAAACTCCAAGATTAGTAGCAAAATGCTTCGACGGCAACAACGTTGACGAATTTGACGGTCAAGGACCTGGATCGGAGAGCGTGACTCTGTGCAGCGGTTAAGCCACCGAAGGCTCGAACGCTCCGATACCAAATGAAGCGAACAAAGTTCCTTCTCAAACTAAATATTCCAGAAGACTTGAAATATCTGAATATCCAATGAAGATGCAAATATTATATTAGAAAGATGATGAATATGAATTGCTTGAATGTTACAAATGAGGGCACTTATATACCTACATGGGTGCCTCTTCACGAAGGTCATGTCTTATCGAACGTGACCTTTAAATATTACTAATTAGCTAATTTATCATTTATCTACATTGTTTATTCATTACATGCTTGTTGAAGTGCACTTGTTCGACGTAATACTAGTCATTGATATGTAAATGGTGGTTTTATGACATCATATACGGAGAAGCCGAGTCAAAGGCGAGTGAGATTTTGAGTCACCTTTAGAAGACTTATGGAGACACTGTTTAAACGTCTTGAAGCAAACCTTTTGAGAAGGATTGAGGAGAAAATCTTGAAAACACTGTTGTGCAACGAAGACCCTACGACGATGTTGGAGGAAATCTGAAAGAAGCTCGCTTTGTTTGAGCATTGCGGAACGCATAATAGAAGAAACCCTTGTGTTGACTTCGAAACCAACGATTGGGCAAAGACATTGAAGGCACCAATAGGTGTTGTGATGGTGTCAACGGAACAGGTAAAAACTACTGAAAGACGACGTTGAGAAGCCTAAGTTGATCCTTGGAAGACTTACTATTTTGAAACGTGATGCATTAGAAAACCAGCAACGGTAACACGGTGTTTGAGTGCGATGAGAAGCAGCGGTGACGCCTTCCCAGAAGAAAAGGTTGTCATTGATGACGTAATGTGAAACAACAATGAAGACTAAGTGAAGATTATTGTCGAGCTCGTTGAAGAAAGATTTTGGGAAGTGTGAAGAATAACTAAAATGTTTGACGAAGTGATGAGTTGGGGCCCAAGAGATTGGAGCCTCATAGAAACAGGTCGATTGCCTTGGAAGATATGGTTGGAGGCCTTGGGGATAGGGTCCTCGAGGCTGGGTTGGAGCACAACACAGAGACAAGTTGAAACCTTTGAGGTTGGTGCCCGGAGGTTATTGAGTTGGAGCAGCAAGTCAGTTGGTGTACAGGAAATACGGAGTTGGAGCACAAGGAAGTTGAAAGATGGTGTCTTCATCTGGGGTTAGAACATGAGGTTGGTGCCCTCCCAGCAAAAAAATTGGCCTGGAGTTGAACCTTATAAATCCAAGTTAATTCTTCAGCAAATACGGAGTTGGAACGGGAAATTGAAAATTGGTGTCTTCATCTAGGGTTGAACTACATATATTGTGCATGATTTATTGTAAAGAAAGAAATTAATAAAAGTATTTACTCTTATTGTTCATTTTGTATTCGGCTAAATATAGGTCATCTAATTGTTGAAATTAACAATTGAAGAAATATTTGATTCACCCCCTCTTATTTCCATAAACCTCTCGAAGTCTGTTTGCCACACAAGCTGTGCTTTGCCTTCTGTCATCATCGATTGATCTCTTCTCTTGCCTCTTGTGTATTCTGAACCACCAGGATTGATCATCTCCTTGGTCTAAATTCCTCTCTGCGGTCGAAACACTTACCGAATATTCTTAGGAAACTACTCTAGAATCTCGACTTGCGCTTCGATGCTCACCTTTGTGTGTCTTTACAAAGCCAATGAAAGCCTTTCCTTTATAGTTTTCTGGGTGGCAAATCATGACCATGATCAAATCTTCGATCGTGCCTAAGATTAAAAGCTTGATGCGTTAGCTTGTGTCAATTTCATCACATGTTTAATTAAATTCACTTTAATTATTTAGGTTCTCTAAGTTTTAACTTAGGTAGTAAATTAAAATAATTAATTAGTTGTATCTCCTAAACAAGATGGAAATTTAAATCATTACGAGTTTGTAGATCGAGGTGAACTTTAGTCTTCCTCAAATTTGGGAGCTGAAGCACAGGCGATGTTACCCCAAATACACAAAATCTCAACAATGCCAAGTTGTATCTGCGCTCCACCAACTCCTTCATTCCCACATTTCCTAACCTCGAGACAGGAAGCAACAAGACGTAGGTGGCTCATTATGGAGATTATTTTTGTGAAGTATCACTCCCTACGGTCTGGAAGTTTGGAGGAACTATCTGCATATGTTTGCTGCTGTGACTTATATGATTGTGGTCGCCCGGGGAGGAGGGTGCACACGGAGGGTGACTGCCAACGTGGTGGGCGGTTTTTACGCCTGACTTTTGATGGAGTCTGAAAAATTAAACTAAACATGGTGCTGAAGAAAAGGCTGAACTTGCTTGTTCAACTGCCGGATAACAGCGGAAGGTGGAGAGCCATCGAAGGTGGATACTTTTCTGCCAGGCCACTGTTGGTGGTTTTGTTGAGTTGGCCCTACGCTTGGGTCACTACGGAAGACAACATATGATGACTTTCTGGAGGGCGTGGAGAGATATTTGATTGGAGGCATCTGAGAGCATGAGGAAGGCGACGAAAGCTCAAGTGGTAGAGAATCCACCGAACCTGCTCTCGATTTCTTGAGGTTATACGATGATAGCTACGGATATTTGGAAAATCCGGGAGGGTCTTTATGTGTTTGTAGATGGGGTGGTAGCGGTATTGTGTGAGCTAGTGAGTTAACTGGGCCCCTCTGACTGTGGGAACAGACCCAGGAGGACCGCCGCGATTTACGAGATGCATTACGAAGGTAGGGCCCCATGCCAGTGACCAACCTTCCCGGAGAGGAAGGGACAAGGAAGCTCCAACACGCGAGAGCCAGCAAGGGGTGAGAGCCATTGGATGATACCAGAAGACGAGGAGGAAGAAACGCCCCCACGCCAAGGAGCCATGGGCCTTGCCGTGTCATGGGTAACACGGAGGAAGGCACACTGGGGCATGGTCTAGAACAAGGAGGGGCACTGCCCCAGAGATATGGAAGATGGCAGTATGGCAGAGCAGAGGAAGGTCCTCACCACCACACATATCTCGATGGCCCAGGGAGATTTAGCGTTGCCTTGTGGCCAAGAGGGTCGCACATCTTTGCGGGGGACACCCAAGTAATTAACAACGAGGGCCCAGAGATGATTTACGGACTAACGTGTCTCGGTGCTGGTGGACGGTGGAGCCATGCAATTTCATAGATGCCCGGAAATGGTACAAGGCGGGGTATCCCGGGACAAAAGGGTTTGATGATTCTGTGCCTGGTTCGAGAGGTAAGCCGTGATGCGTGCATGTGCGGTATGTTCCGGCACAGCGACAGCCAGGGACATACTCAGCGACAGACCATTTCTTTGTGGTGACATTTCGAGCCCTGTGGTGTTGGGGTGGAGGTAGCTAATCACCCATGTGTGGTCACTACGATTGGTGGGGAATTGGAATGGAATTCACCGAGGACAAGAGCGAAGGCTTGTGATGCCCGAACGCCGCACGCCACCCCGGTTTGATGATTTTTGGCATAGGATGAGCGAGACTTCGACGGGAGACATAGAGTGGGCGATTTGATGCGAGAGTTTTAGAGGGTAGGTGGTCGGCTCGGCCACGCATCCGGATGTCATGACCATCCTTGAGTTACTGCATGATTTTTGAGGACATACCATAGGAACCAACCACCCAGTGTTGATTTTGGGGTGACATCAGGTATTGTCTCGCCTAGAAACTTTGGAGAAGTGCAAGGTATGAAAGATCTCAGAGTCTCCATGCGTTTGGAAAATTCTACACGAGCCTAAGTTATTCAAATAATTAATTATTTTTTAATGGAGACCTAAGTCTAACTTGGGAAAATTAAATAATTAAAAAAGTGAATTAATTTAAGGCATCTGGTAAAAGGGAATATTAAGTATGGATCAATCTTTCATCTTGGCAACGATTGAAGAGATTAGATCATGAGCGGCCAGATGTTCGACGAAAAGTAAGGAAGGCCGTCGATTCAGAGCACGGACACATAGCGATAGCGCCAGGCCTAAGTCGATTTTGAGGGCGCGGTTTCTTCGAGGGTCGAGTTGGCTGCAGTGCGACAAGAGCAAATTGACGAGGATTTTAGATCCGAGCGAGAGCTCTACGATGGCGAAGAGAGTGAGTACGTACTAGAGGAAACGATGACAGCAGATGGGTGAGCGAGAGCGAGCGCGGTAAACGCGGTGATGCGAGAACGCGTGGGGTCAGAGGGGTGACGCGGGCTTGAGCGCTCACAGAAGACGGAGAACGGGACGCGAGGGGTGGCAGCAAACCAATATCGCTTCGCGGGGGTGACACGGGGCAAAAGCTCACCACCGAAGGGACTGTGAGAATCGGGAAAAATTGAGCAGGTGATCGTGAAGGCTACGGCGGGTTTGAGCTGAATGAGAGCTGTTATCACAATGATCTGAAAAGGTAACACGACCACAATGAAGGGACGGCTTACGATGGCTGGCTTTTTGTGGGGTTCTTCATCCTCGGTGAATCAACCATATTGTACGTATAGAATGAGGGTACATGCGGGGATTTTTTCTTTGTTGGGTAAACCACTAAGTACCGTGAATTGTATTAAGGTACATAATAATAAAAACCCTGCGTGACTGTACACTGGGTTTCACGTTGGGTTCCCCCTCAGCTGACTGTATATGGTTTCTGACACAGGTTTTTAAGACAATTTAAAAATCTTGTGTGTCCTTTGTACGAATATTGATGTCAGATACTTATTTCTTTATGTGTAGGTTAGTGTGTTTACTTCAATGTTTTACGAATATTTATGAAAATAACTTGTTCGTTAAAAACACATAGGAGAAATAAGCAGTTACGCAATAAGATTTGCAGCAATAAGGATTACGGGAATTTTCACGTAGTATCGAAATAATATTCGAGATCCGGGAAAGCGAAACCATCACGAAAGAGGGGAAGTTTTTTGGGTTGCGAGAAGCGGCGCAGCAGCGGCATAGATGCATGAAAAAGCGATTTCAACACAGGGACAACGTAGAGCCCGGGAGGGTGACACACACATCTGTCGGGCGGTACGAGACACGGAGGGACGCGCGAGCCGGTCTGGTGGCCGCGAGGGCGGCGGAGGTACGCGAGGGCCCGGAATCGGTGACGCGGTACGAAAGAAGGTGACGTAGGTACTGAGTTCGCGTCGCGATGTGAGTTTGGTCTTCGAAAGTTGCCTGGTTGAAACATTGTTTAACGATGCGGAACGATATACCGTGACAAAGTAGGGGGAAACAATTCCTCTAACATAATTTCTGACAAAAATGCAGGATTTGATTAGTAGAGTGATTGGAGGGTTGGGTGTTGAATCGGTGGAGGATTTTTGGGTGGGAAGTCACTTGTCGGAGGAGCGTGTTCTGCAGGTGTTTTATCACCAAAAACCTGGTCAAGGTCTCTTGCTAAGAGAAACGATGAAGGAGAGAAATCGACTCGTTCTTCAGCTGTGACTATTTAGTACATATAAGGAGATAGAAATACGACCCTTCCTCAAGTGATTGAAAGGTTGAGGATTAGCTAGTTATTTGTGGGGGTGGGTCACGATGATAGAGTGTGGTGAGGCACTTGCTGATGGGTATAGAAGAGTGGAGATATTTTGTCCAGAAGCTTGGAGGTAGGGTGACACGTCCCAGTTGGGAAGCATGTCGCTGGCTCTTCGTCGAAGAATAGGAGATTAACCAAGATGAGGCGACAACGGATTTTAAGTATGGCCCGAAACAAAAAATTATAGTAGAAAATACGATAGCAAGTATTTGTATGGATATGCATGTGTGTGCACAACCTTTTGCTTCGATTTTCGTGCCAAATAAGCAGAAAGGTACTGAGAAATGGAACCTTAAATGTTTGTGCGGTTTAACAAAACAACGTGCACAACGCCGCTTCTATTTTCGTGCCCGACGAAAACATAAAATTACGGCAGAAAGGCACGTACGTTAAATGTCTTTGTACGGACAACATCGAAAACAATGCGGGAACGGTACATGGGACTCCTCGAAAAGCGTGCTGCTTGTTGCCTCGAAAAACGTGCTATGCGGACCTCGATTTGCGTCTTGTTGCTATACGTATTTCGAGAAAAACATATATGTTTTAACAACGTACGGACCTCGGTTTTAAGGCATCATGCTTCTTTGTGAGGACCTCAAGGTATTGCTTCATTAAACGTTGTTTTCTCTTTCTGGTCGTACCACTTGCCTTGTTTTGTCTTTGTTCTTCTTTGTGTGGATTGCAAAATCTTCTTTGCTTAGTATGCCATGTAGTCTTGTTCTTCCTCCTTCTGCCAGAAATATCTTTGCTCTCTTCCTCTCCATCTCTCCAATTTGCTTATGAAAGAATAGACCTTTTCTCTCATTTTCCTCCTTTAACTAACCTAAGTGACTTTGGGGATCCCTAAAATCTAATGGCGAGAGAGATAGCTTTATGATCTAGAAATTTGAGATTAAATATCATTTAAATCTCACTTTCTATTTTTTAATTCACCCCACTTTAATAAAGACCCACTTAGTCATTTATTTCCAAAAGTCCTTTTCCTTTCTAATTTCACATTGACTTTATTAAAGCCACTTTAGAATTAGACTTTTAGTAACTTTATACTTAAGTCACTTTTAAATTAGGTTGACTATAACTTTATAAAGTCACTTTGAAAAAAATTAAATTCTTTTTGGACACTTTTCCTAGGCAAAATCAAAGCCTTGAGAACCACTGTCCTCTGATGTGGCATTCAACACTCCCTCTTGTCGAGAAGGTGTTCCTCACCACACCATCTTGTCTAAGGTAGACATACTTGCCTGGTGGTAAGCTTTGTGACAGAGAATATTTCACAACCTACTCATATTGGTGAGAATATACTCAAAGCTTCATGACTCCCTTACGAACATAGTCTACGATGAAATAATATTTCGGTTCGATACGCTTTGACACAATGCGTAAATCTTTGGATTCTCCATGAGTTTAATACGACTACGGTTATCACGATGTATCAGAATATCAACAGTACGACCAAATAAGCCAAACAACATCTTGCGAAACGAGATGGCCTCTGTCCGCTAGGCGGTACATATGTACTCTGTCGGCGAACTCAGTAAACAACTTTTGTTCAACCACGCCTGCTAACGGTAACCCAAAACATCACCACAAGTGCTCTTCTATCGAAGCACAGCACGCTAATCGAGAATAGAACAACTTTGCCAATCTCACTCCATCTCACCGCCTGTAATCCAAAAACATAATCCTTGTCTCTTCACAAGGTACGCAAAGTGTGTTTTACGACAGCCAGTGTTCCACTTGAGCTCTCACATGGTGACTCATCGTGTTGGTGCCAGAAGCATATATACAATATGGTGTTGACCAAATACATCAAGGAACCAATCGATTTGTCTATACAATGGGATCCACCTAACTCGAGAATCAAAGAGCATACAAGGCTTTTTCCGATTGGTGATCATCGGTGTCGACAGCGGGTTCTGCAATCCTCATGTGGAATCTCCCAAGGATGTCCACAATATACTTCCCACACCCGGAAGAAATGCCCCTCTGCTCTGCCCACCTCCAAGCCAAAAAATGATGTATCAACCAATGTCCTTCTCTTAAATTAAACCGCAAGATCTCTCTTGCAGTGCTCTACTCAGGTATATACACGCACCGTAATGACAAGTCATCCACACCGCATGCAATTAAGCTCTCCCCTATCACAATAAATACAGTTAGGATTTGCATCACTCTTTGTGGAAACCCATCTCGCAAGTATGTATCTATCTTGGGTACGAGCTACGGAAACTTGCTTGAGGCCATAAGGAGCCGCCCGGTCTGCACACATAGGACTCCCTTCCCTTGCCTCAAAGCCACCCACGTAGGGCGCTCAGTACACCTCCTCTTGTGGTAAGCCATTGAAAGTACGGTCTTCACATCCATACGGTGGATCTTCCAACCACATCTACTGTTATATAAATTGTGATGGAAGCGAATCGAAGTATGTCGAGCCACGGGGTAGAGGTCTCTCCTCATAATCAACTCCCTCTACTTGGGAGAACCCTCTGTACAGGCATGGCACCCCAATTTCTCCAAATGCGCCATCTGTAGCGTAGCTGCCTTGTAAACCATACGGAAATATTCGCATGTGATTTCCTGGGAGCTCGGCTCCCCCTCCCAAACATCATTCTTCATGATGACCTGAAGAATACTCCTCTTACATAGCCTCTCTCCGGACACCATTGGCTATTTGCATCCTCATAGCTAGAAGGCTCGGAAGTCAACGATGTTGGCATCGTTGCCATATAGCTACAAAACCTATCGGGTCGTCTTGCTCTCTGCGAGCGGCCTCTTAGGCCAGCCTTGAGATGTGGCCTCCTAAGAGGTATCACGAAGCCCGTGGAGGGCTTCCTCTTTGTGAACGCCTCACCAGTGAAACTCCTCCTCCTCATCATCGAACACAGATACTTGTTGTCTGTCTGCTTGTCCTCCTACACAGACACCGAACCGTAGGCAATGAAATCTGGTGTGTTGTCCGTCGATGAACTCCCCTAGTGAACTGCTACGCGGTGCTGCGCATCTTTGCCGAAGCACTACCCTCGACTGCGCGGGCCATTGCCCACGGTGGTCCTAACACGTAATCTGTATTACCCTCCCGGATCCTCCTAATCGGCGCACGGGATCCTGGGCCCGACTTAGGCGCTCCCGAGGGCACACCGGACAATCCCGGATGCTCTTGTCACCGCGACCTCCTGGCTTCTGTCCTTGGTTGTCCCCGCTTTGACAACAACTCTGGTAAGTGACGCGGGAATACCAATCAAAAGGCTTTCGAGGTCTCCTTGTAACCCACAAAGACACCCTTCTGCGCGGTGGCTCCAGCTGATCCTCTTCTGCCGGTGCGTAGGGTGTGAAATACACGAAGATACGAGAGGCCAGTAACATCGGGGCTTCTTTCAAGAAAAAGCCTCTATAGAATCCATGCCCCAAGGCATGATGCGGATATTGTTCGACAAATATACGACGATGTTGCGGGCCTCGCCCACAAAACAAAACGGTAACCCTAATCATGTGGCATGTGGCTTTGGCGACGTGTGGGTGGATGTTCTTCCTCTCGTAACAAAATTCACTGTGCCCGGGGTTGTAAGAACGATGAACTCCTCCTAATGCTGCGTTTTCAATAATCAACAAACTCTACGAGTTTACATCACTAGTTGTACGAACTCTGAGACTTGATCTTGGCTTTGTACGGAAGATATAAGGCTACCGAATTCACAGCTTAGCGTGAAGACCTCACTCTTGGTCTTCAAGAAATAAATCCAAGTCCTCCTGGAGTGATCATCAATGAATAAAACATATTACTCATATCCGATCGAGGAGACATGAGACATCGGAAACCAAACACATTGGAATGAATCAAATCTAGTATCCCGGTCGATCTCACGTACACTGCGGAAAAGTTGTAAACTACTTCATCGCACATCTCTTCTGCCATGTATCAAAGTGATCGATCTCTTAAAGTACGGCACACATGTAGTGATCTCCCACAATGTCCTAAAGACTCCGCAAGGTAAGTACCCCATCCTGCGGTGCAAATCTCACATAGCTGCGAGCTTCCTTTGGCTACTGTTGCCAATACTACTAGATAATGCCAAAAAGTTTGAAATGCAAACTTGTACACCTTTGTAGCATACACCAATCACTCTAGGCCAGAATCAAGCTGGAGCGCCCTGGGATATATCAACTTGCTGTCTTCTCACGAACAATATATCATACCCTTTGCCTTCAGTACGGGAACGGATATGAGGTTCTTCTCATCTTTGGCACATATAGAACATACGGCACCTTCAAGGGAGGTTTGGGTTCCTATCAAATGTCGATGTCCCCACAACGACTACTCTAACTCGTGTTGTCATCTCACGTGCCACCTCTGTATCGGTGTGACTCTTTGAAAGCTGCGAAATACTCACAGACTCGCTGCTTATGACATGAGAAACCCCATTGTCAACATACTAGAACACGAAAGATGCTCGCTAGTGGAGGAAGTGCACACTCCTCTCAACCTCGGCAGCGGAGTGATCCTACACTAATGGACTCACGAGCAATGAACACAAACTCCAGGGTCAAAGCTATCGTAAAGTCCTCTGTCTCAGCTAATGCGCATCTTTCTGGTTCTTCCCCTTCTTCTTCTTCTCTAAGACACACAATTGCATAGTGTCCCATCCTTTAAACAATTCCAACACTTCACCTTGGAATAGTCCTGCAAAAATATTCCCCTGTTTACCTTTACATTTCCTTTGCCCCCCCACCAACACTTGTGGGCTTGCTTCTTTCTTGCCTTTCTTGCCTCACCCAATATTCACCATCCTCATCACCACTCCATTGGTTTGAGCACTGGTAGCTCTTTACGATTCTGTTTGTATACAATCATCCGAAACCTCTCCCCGAAGAGAAAGTGTCTCACGTGCACAAACCCCATTAGCAAAGTTCGACGATGAGCTGAGAAGGCCATTCACTGCAATCGCATCAACTCGGTGGGTGGAATGACCCACTCTCCATGCGCGATGCATCTCTCACATTAGTAATCTTTGTGAGATATCCCGATTGCACTATCGGTCTTGCTCATCTTGTGGTCTTTGACTTCTCCCCTTATGACCATTTTCCTATTCTCATTGGTACTGCGGTAGAGATTGGTCAATAGTGTCCACATCTCCATGGTACTCTTTCCTCACATGAGGAATGCAATGGTCTTTGATTCCATCTGGGAAAATCGGTCTCTTACCCTTATTATTCTTTTGTTAAAGAAAGTGCCAATGAACAACATCAATAGGCACATTAACGAGTTTTGTGGTATGCACCATGATGCTCCGGACATACACTCCTCAAAGATGCTTTCTTGCATTCTCCTTCTTCTTTTGTGAATTCTTGTACCCATCAACCCTATCCTCCCACCTCCAATCCCAAAGACATGTTTGCTGTCCCAAATGGTGAAAATAACAACTATGTTGTAGTAAGGTAAATTTTACGTAGCCCAGAAAAAATCGGCTTCTTTGTAATTTTTTCTAACATCTTTAACGCCATTTTAGGCAAAATAGCTACACGATACCATGTAGAAATTTGATAACCTTTGGTATTCGGTTACTTATTTCTCCTGAAGTTAAATGCCCATTCCATAGCCATACATTCCAACAAGCTGAAAAAATAAATATTTTTTGAAAACACAACTTAAAATTTCACAATGCTAAAATGCGGAAATAAAAACTAAGAAAATAAATCAGCCACACAATTTTTTGACACGCTGGTGCCGTCAACTTGACACGAAAAAACTCCCTACAACTCTTCGGAAAATCGATTCGAAAACTCTCTTTGATTTTTTGATAAATATCTTTGAGAGAAATAGAAAACATAGAAAAAATTCCCAATGACAGGTATTTTACTTATCTCACAACCTTGCACAACCTGCAACATAGGTTTCGTGCCAAACAAAAATAGAAAATTACCTGAAAGTACAATAATAAATGTTGTACGGACAACAAAGAAATAGTCTTGAAAACGATGGTATGGCTGCCTCCTCCAAAAAAGCTGTGCCATAGCATATAAAAGAAGTGTGCTATCGGTACAACAAATTACTCGATTTGCGTCTTTATGACGCATAAAGTTTCGAGAAAAAACATGATCTATTTTATTTCCAACATCAAGTTACTAAATTTGCGTGCCTCCTTAACTACGTATGGACTTGAAGTCGTATTTGCATTGAATCTTGTTTTTCCTCGAAATTAGGTATAACATAACCCGAACTTCGTCTTTGCTTGTCACAGTTTGTTAAAAATCTTAACGCCTCGGTATGCGTGCCAAGGTGATGTTCTTCCTCCTTCTCTTGTCTATCCTTTGCTCTCTTCCTCTCCTCTCGATCGGTCATGAAAGAATGAATGACCTTTTCCTCCTTTTCCTCCTTTAACCTAACTCTAAGTGAATTTTGAGAATCCCTAAATCTAATAGTTGAGATTACTTTACATCTAGGGGCTGAGATTAAATGTCATTTTAAATCTCACTTTCTATTTTTAATTCACCCACTTTAATAAAGACCCACTTGGTCATTTATTTCCTTTGAACTCCTAATTGTCTGCAATTTGCTGTCTCTGCCCGTTGGTATAGACGTTGATGCGTGTGGTATCCATCGATACTGAACTCCCTAGTCAGGCACCTTTCTGTACGGACTTCTCTGTCTTTGCACAAGAAGCACTGCCCCTCTCGCTGCGCGTGACGCACCCAGTGTCTGACGGTAGTAATCGATGTACCTCGAGATCTTTTGATCTGACCTTTCGGACACACACCAATTGACTCACTTTGCTCACGAGGTACGGGTAGGTCCAGTGCTCTGTCAGCCTCCTGGCTACTGTCCTCCTCGTTCACATCTCGCATGCCAACAACTCTGGGTACGTACGGGGCTGCTAAATCCAAAAGGCACACGAGGTCTTGTATACAAAGACACCCTTCTGCCTTGGTGGGCTCTAGCTTGGTCCTCTTCTACTTGGGTATGTAGGAGTATGAAATACACCCAAAGATACGAAGATGACCAACATCGAACTTCTTGCCCGAGGAAAAAGCCTCCTCTTGGGAGTCCTGCCCCAAGGCATGATGCGGACTCTTGTTCGACAAATATACGATGGTGTTAGAGCCTGCCTGAAAACAATGGTAACTAATCATGTATGGCTTTGGCGGCCGTCAGGTAAGGTCTGTTCTTCCTCTCACCTTCGCAATTAACGGGGGTTGTAGCATTCAATGAACTCTCTCCCATGCACGCCTTCGCACAATAATAAACAAACTCTGCAAGGATTTGCTTACTCTCCTCCATTGTAAAACCTTGGGGACTTCGGTCTTGAGCACATGCGAGTCTCCACAAAAATACGAACTCCACAGAAACTTCTTGAGGGCCTGCTCTTGGCCTTCAAAAATAAATCCCGAGTCCTCTGAGTGATCCCAAGTAAATAAAGCCCATAATACTCACTCTCCACTCAAGGAAACATGAGACATCCGACGCTCACATAAGAATGAATCAAATCAAGTATTAAGGTCGATGCTACTGTCCTTTGTTGGAAAGAAGTTGTAAACTGCTGTGCACATCCTACGCACCAATGTGATTATCTTCCAAAATTTGGCACACTGTAATGATACTCATGAAAATGTCCTCAGGCTCCATGATACATATGCTTGTCACAGTGCCAAATCTCACCATTGTTGAGCACTGGCTACTGCTAGCTACTAAATGCCAAAAAGGGGTGAGAGAAATGCAAACTTGTACACCTTTGCATAGCGTGCAACAATCACTCAGTTGAATCATCTGAGCTCACAGGATATCATCGACACATGTCCTCTCTGTGCAATATATTATACTCTTGTCCTCCGTCTTGAAGGCAGAATGTAAGGTTCTTCCTCATCTGGCACATAGAACATTTGACATCTTCAAGGGAGGTTTGGGTTCCCTATCAAATATCGATGTCTATGCATTGCTCTAACAATGACTGTCATCCTGCGAAGTACTACCTCTGTATCAATGCCACTCTCACAGCTACTGAGAAGTACTGGACTCTTTGTCATATGATGTGAAGCCTTGTCAACATCTGAATGCACAGAAGATGCTCGCTAGTGGAAAATACACACTCCCTCTCCAACCTCGTGGCCGAGGTGATCACCTTGGTGAACTCGCCAATGAACCCAAACTCCCAGGTCAAAGCTATTTCGTAAAGTCCTCTATCTTTCTTTGATCACGCACTGCCTCTGTTCTTCCTTTTCTTCTTCTCTAGGACACACAAGCACGCAGTATCCCCCTCTTCGTAATTCCAACACTTCACCTTGGAATAGTCCTTACGTGTGTTCTGTTTGCTTACATTTGCCTTTGTCTAACCTTGTAGACTTGCTTCTTTCATATGCCTTTCTTGCCTCATAGCAATAGTACGTATCATCTGCTCAATTGGTTTCTTCAAAGTGGCTCTTTCGATTTTTGTTTGTATACGATCATCCCCGAACCTCTCCCCGAAGAGGGAAGGTCTCACGTGCTAAACCCCATCGACAAAGTTCGACCATCAGCGGGAAGGCCATTCCTTTCTGTCTGCGCAACTCGGTGGATAGAATGACCTCTCCAATGCTTGCTAATGCATCTCTCACATTAGTAATCTTTATGAGATATCCTAGGCACCTTATCGGAAGTCTTGCCCATCTTAATGGTCTTCGACTTCTCCCCTTAGGACCATTTTCACATTTGTCAATAGTACTGCGGTAGAATTGGTCAGTGTGTCCACATTTTAGGAGCATATCTTTCACTCTCCGCAGAGAATGTAATGGTCTTTGATTCCATCCCGGAGATGGGTCTTTTACCCTTGTTATTCCTTTATAAAGAAGGCTACTGCTTTGGAACAACATCGATGAGCGGTTAACGAGGTTCGTCGTGCCACCATGATATCTCGGACTTACGCACTCCTCAAAAGATGCTCTTGCATTCTCTCCCTATACATTCTAGTTACTATGCCCATCGACCCTATCCTCCACTTAAGCCTAAGAACATGCTTGCTGTCCTACGATAAAAATTTGAAACTAATACTAACATGGTAAAGGTAAAATTTTAAGCGAAAAAGGTAACTTCTTGTCCCAAACTACCTTTTTTTTTTCGACAAAATGAGTCGATACCATGTGAAATTTGATAACGAATACAGTTTTCTCATTTCTCCTTATTTCTCCCATAAAATTAATCCCCATTCCCATAGCCATACATTCAACGAAAGTGAAAAAAGTAAATATTTTTTAAGAAAACACAAGTGCAGAAATTTCACAGTAAAAATGCGAGAAATAAAAACTAAGAAAATAAATCGACCCTTTCTGGGTACAGACCACCCGGCGATTTTGGGTCATCTTGACCACCCAGAAAAACTCCACACAACTCTTGGGGAAAACCGAGTTTGAAAACTATATTTTATTTAAGTAAATATATTTTACGGAAAATAAGCTTACGAGAAAAAATCCGACAGCTTCGGTGTTTTACTTCTCTCGAAAATAGTACAACCTGTCGATTTTCGTACCATTGAAAGCAGAAAAATTACAACAAATAATCTGACCTTAAATGATGCACGGACATTGACAGTGCCAAAAGCAATTTGTCTGACCTCCTCGAAAAGCTATGCCACTTGTTTATAAACGTGTTGTCTGGTGCTACGAACCTCTGTTTGCGTGTTAGCGCATACGGATTTCGGAAAAACAAATCACGTTTTGTGTTGTACGGACCTAGGTTTTTTACGTGCCTTGTTAAATTTTGTATGGACCTCGAAATTAATCTTTTTTTTTGCATTAAATATTTGTTTTTCCCTCCCTCAATTACATGTACTTGCCTTGAACTTCTATGCGCTGGCATAAACGTACGGTTGCTGAAATCTTGCTATCTCAGTATGTTCTTAACGTCTTTTATTATTCTCCTCTTATAACAAAATATCCTTTGCTCTGCTCTCTTTCTCAATTTGTCATGAAAAATGAATGACCTTTTCCCTCCTTTTCTCCTTTAACCTAATCCTAGAATTGCTTTTGGAGAATCTAAATTTAATGGTGAGATAACTTTGAATCTAGGGTGATATTAAATATCATTTTCAGAAATCTCTGTTCCTTTTTTAATTCACCTCACTTTAATAAAGACCACTTGGTCATTGTTTCTAATCCTTTTCCTTTTAATTTCACATTATTATTAAAGCCACTTTAAGATTAGACTTGTGTTTTATCCATTTAAAGTCACTTGTAGAATTAGATTTGACTTTATAACTTTATAAAGTCACTTTAGGAGAAAAATTAAATTCTTCTGGACACTTTTCCCCTTAGGCCAAAGATGTGTAGGAACCACATCTTCCCGATGCTTGAAATTTCAACGGATCTGGTGTCATCACGCAATACTTAATCAAGTGGAAGGATTTTTCTAGAAAGAGAAGCTTCTTGAGAAGCTGAAGCATTTCGTCAACAATATTCGTGTTACGTATGCTTTTGGGGACAAAGAATCTTTTTGAGAGAAGAGCAATGTTGTGTACAACTTATTAGTTGTTATTAAATATCGTTGTCTTAGGTTAGCAAGGACTACTGAGCTATATTTAAAAGTCTGGTCACTCGATTTCGTCATCTCATCTCTGTCAATAATAAATATACATTTACCCAATCACCGGGTTTTTATACTCACGGTGCTCTACCTCTTGTGTCTTCACAAACGACTTCAAACTTTCCTTTATACTTTTCTCGTTGATAAATCAAAAAGCCATGATCAAATCTTGAATTAATAGTTAAGATTAAAAGAAAGCTTGATACGGTGTGACTTCGGACAATTTCATCACATGTTTAATTAAATTCACTTTAATGATTTAAGTTCCTAAATTTGTGAAGCCATTGGAAAATAATTAATTAATATCTCCTAAACAGGATAAAATTTCCCCGTCCATTTGGAATTCTTGTAGATTAGGTGAACTCTAGTCCTTCCTCGAAGTTTGGGAGCTGAAACTGCTTTGTTGCTACCCCAAATACACAAAATCTCACTTGCTCATCTTAGCATCAAAGAGGTGTGCTCTGTGTCATTTCACTATGCATTACATGATTTTGGGCACTAGTTACATACTCTTGATGCTTGGCTATTTATGCTACTCCTTTCTGTATGTTATTCTTGCCATTACTGTCACTGGCACTTGCAGCTGTTTGCTGCTTTGTACTTGCAACCACATCTTTGGCTCCCTCTACATT
Source organism: Pinus albicaulis (assembly GCA_034641835.2). Lineage (NCBI taxonomy): Eukaryota > Viridiplantae > Streptophyta > Pinopsida > Pinales > Pinaceae > Pinus > Pinus albicaulis. Next base: position 89,056,891 of record CM076572.1, on the reverse strand, counting down.
ATGATGCCTCACTGCTCATATGTGCATCTTTAATTGTGAGAAGAAACAACTACAATCCAGCAATCTTTGACGGACAAGTCAGGTAGGGCCCGCCAATCACCCAGGCTCCCGCCGTGGGTGCGTGCGCTCTAAAGAACGATGCCGCGACAACTGCGCACCTCGCGCGGAACCCCCTCTCACTATGGAAGTCATCAACTCCTTGTGCGGAAATACGTACGCCTGTTCTTTGCATTCCGTTGTCCCTCTTTAAAGGCTTTGCGTTGTAGCGACTTTACAACTGGTAACGTGTTGCTCTCGCACTAAGTCATATCGGCCTACCTGCTTCCTTTCCGCCTCTGTGTTCTTCATTGCTTTGCTCGGCCTTTTGCTCCTCCCGATCCCAAGATCTCCTTGCCCTGCTGCCTCCTCGTCTATGCACACGCCCGCTTGTCCGCCTGCGTATTCAAGGATTCCTGCGTGGCTTTCTTGTGATCCAAAATCGACTTGCTCAGATCATACTCTCTTCTGTCTGGCTCCTCTCCTTGTCCATGTCCCACCCTGGTGGTTCATGAGCACTCATGAAGCTGCTGCATCATCTCTGAGCACATCATTTGCCACAGTGCTTGCTTGGAGAGGATGCTTCCTTGTCCCTTTTCTTCTCTGGGACAATAGGCACAGAAAAATATCCCATTTCACCACAACTGAAGTACTTGATGTTTGAAGAATAACTTCTTCTTGTTTAGCTTCTTTCGGTGCAATTTTGCATCTTCCTTCTTTACTTTTCTCACTTCTTGAGAGTTTGTTGCTACCTCTTGGTGAATATTTGTGTGATTTCTTCTTGCCACAAGATTGACCACAAGCATCTGGTACAGGAGAGTGTGCTACGCTATGAATGCTGAAGAAAAGGTTTTCCATATATTCGTGATTGCATTGAAAGGTAGTCATGGCTATCACAACATCATCTCACAGTTGCACACAATGCGATCGATTGATCCTTGATTGCACACCAATACGAAGAGGAAGTGTTCATGTCTGTCCCTTGGTCATCAATGACCTGTTGGAGTCAACATTTTCCTTTGGATGACTTTCCTTCTTCCTGGGGGAAGTCAAGGCCTTCCACATCTCATTCGTGCTTCTTCTCGACTTTTTGTGTGTTCACATAATATGGTCGTAATCGTCGTCGTAGCCGCTTAACGTGCCCGGCGACACACTGCTTTGATGACGGAGAATCGCCATTTGTTGGTGTGACGAGGAGTACGCTTTGCATGGTCTCTTCGGGTGTACGCCTCCAAGGACAATCGAGGATCCTTCTTTCTATGTTGAAAAGGTTGAGAAGCCCTCGCCTATCTGATCACGCGGTCATGAAAACCATCTGCTGAGAATTTGTCAGAACTTCCTTTCCTCTTTGCTAGAGAAATGGATCTAAGGCCCTTAGCGAAAGCAGTGCCTTCTGTCCCTCGACAATGAATTTCCCTCCTGAGAAATCTGCCAAATCAGCAGTTGTGCGCTTGTTTGATCCTCACAGTCAAACGCAAGTTGTCATGATGAAAACTTTTTGAAAAGCTGATCTCTTTCCAATCTTTGTCCTTGTGCTAAGGCTAAAAATTGTTTTGAAATTTTAACCCAATGACTCTTTGAATTTTTGCTTTTAGAACTTGCGGATACGACATATTTAGATCTAAGTCATGATACATTGGAATGACCAGCAACATTGCAGGCGCCTTTGCTAATAATTGCGCATTGGGCTTAACCAGGACATTGTTGGACAGCAATCACCTTTCCTTACTGCGTGAATGTGAAAAGCTGGCTTTGTCCCCTTGATTTGCTTCTCTGTTGCTTTTACTGCCCATTAGATGTGATTCTTCGGTGGTAGTCTGAATGCGCAATTGCTACGATACCATGCTCTAATTTTGAATCTTATATAAGTACGGGAAGAAATTATTCTTTGTTAATCGTTAAGCTCCTCCTACTTGGACCAGTTATCAGCGAATAAATTCGGGTTAACATAAAGAAGCAAAAAACCCACATAACGAGATCTCTTTCAATTCAGGATCTAAGACAACGCTGTGCCGCACGGTGACAAAGTGACACGGTGATTTCTTGACAAATAGTCCTCGAAAAACCAAGGTTGGAAAAATGGGTCCTGCGCTACTGGGTGTTCTATTATTGAAAGTTTACGAATATGGAAATACGGGTTCCGGGCAGAAAAAACCCGACGGAGATAATGCTGAATCCTGACTCAATGGTTGATCTGGTGCCAGCTCAATGTTGTCTGCCCACCCTCAACCAGTTTCTGAGAACTCGACGAATTAGGGCTTAGAAACACGGTCATCCTGGAAATGCCTCCTGCCACGTCATCCTTCTGAAGCTTCTTGAAAGCCTACTGCGCCAGGACCGGATGGCCTCCAAACCATCAGCAGCACCGCTGCGGGAAAAGTTGGGTGCCTAGAATGAGTGTGTGATCCCCTGCGCTACCACAGGGTCTGCGTGACCACAGAAGACTACGAAATTAAGCGCCTATCGCTGTTGTTGCCCTTCTTCTGCTGACCCCGTCCCCAAAGTGATCTCTTCTCTTGCCTCTTGTGTGTTCTGAACTACTGGGTCAGATCATCCCTTGGTCTGGAATTCCCCTCTCTCGGTGGCTGCTCCAAAATGCCCAGAAGCCACCTTGCAGAATCATAGAAGCAGCTTGACAGCGCGCTGCGTCTGTGTGTCTTTCTGAGCCCAAGCCTTTCCTTTATAGTTTTTCTGTTGACAAATCATGATAACAGTCGTCTTGAATCAATGGCTAAGATTAAAGAAAGCTTGATCAAGTGTGACTTTGTAACAATTTTTGTCCCATGTTTAATTAAATTCATTTTGGTCTTAAGATTTCTAAGTTTTAACTTGGGTAATATATTAAATAATTAATTAATTTTAATATCTCTAAACTACATAAAAATTTTAAAATCCATTTACGGGGTCTTGTGAATCAAGTGAACTCTGGTCGCTATAAAGTTTTGGGAGCTGAAGGCACAAGCTGATACTACCCCAAATACACAAAAATCTCAACAAAAACAAGTTGTATCACCCCTCACACGGTCAACCATTCCCATATTTCCTTTCAGACGGGGGAGAAACGAAGGCTCTGGGTGGCTCATTATGGAATTATTTTGCGGTATGGGTCTCGATTTGGAGTTTGGAGGGTTATCGCTTCAACGAGTTTTGCTCGACGAAGAGCAACTGTGAACCCTAGGGGCCAAGCAGGAGGAGGATACACACGAGGAGTGACTGCCGCGTATCGTGGGGAGGATTTTTCGCCCAACTTTTGATGGGTCATCGAAAAGGTTAAAACAAAGCATATGAGTGAAGGTAGGGACATCTATTTGCAACACCACTGAATGGCAAGGTTGGAGGCCATCAAGGTGGGCCGCTGCAGCACGGAGAGAAGCCGCGATTGGTGGTTTCTGGGTTGGCTTCATGTTGGGTGACTCGAGAGGGCCGCGTGTGATGACTTCACTGAGGAGAGTGATGGAGATATTGGTCGGAGGCATCCACAGAGAGCACTTTGGGGCGGCCAAGTTCAAGTAGATGAGAATCACCGAGCCCGTGCATCTCCAAAGTTCTTGAAGTTATCGGTCGATTCTTGGATCTTTCGAATCCGAGAGGATCTTTATGTTTCTAGGTAGGGTGATAGAGCATTGCATGGGCTAGTGGTCTCGACTCGACCTTTACGCTATAGGTTCGGATTAGGGGGACCGAGATTACGGAAGGATGCGTTATCGAGGAGCGGGGCCCCCATGTCAGTCGACCGCCTTCTCGGCAGAGAGGATGGGACAAGAAGCTCCAACGAAGGTAACGAGGTCGGGGGCCATTAGATGATGGTGGAAGAGATTTGAGGAGGAAGAAGCTTTTGCTTCACATGCCGGGGAAATGAACGCTGTGTCACACGGAGTGTGTCGGAGGGAAGGCACACTACATTTAGTCTACCGGACGTGAGGGAAAAGAGGAGAGACACTCTTGGTGGAGGAAGATAGCGTGCGAGCGAGGCTCGAGGGGAAGGTCCTCTGCCTCCTCCGGCGGAGAGGTCGGCCACTGTGGGGGGTCTTGCATCTTTGTGGGGGACACCCAGTACTTAACAACGAAGGTCCGGGGGATGGTTCGGGGCCGGGCGTGTCTCGATGCTGGTGGACGGTGGAAGACCCGCTGACTTCATGGTGCCCCGATGGTAGGGGGTGGGGTATCTGAACAAAGGGGAGTTTGATGGATTCTACATGCTAGTTGCCGGAAGCTGAACCGTACGGTGTGGTATGTTCCAACTTTGATAGTGACTGTGGGGACATACTGGGTGACGGACCATTTTGTTTGTGGTGGGCATGGACACCAACATGGTGTTGAGGAGTTCCGGTGGCTACAATCACCCTTGGTAGAGGTCACTACGGTTAAAGTTGGAGATGGAATTAACGGACAAGAGCGAGAAACTTCTGTGATATGGGGAACGTGCATACATAACCCCTCTAACGAGTTTTTGTGGGAGTGAGTGAACGGACGGGAGACATAAGTCCTGAGTGATTGAACTAAGAGTATCGGAGGTGCAACTCAACACGCATCCGGATGTGCGAGCCATGTGATAGTTACTCCTAAATTTTTCCCAGGGACATCTTTTACTTAGGGCCAACCACCATATTGTTGGTTTGAGGTGACATCAGGTGTATAGCTCCTAAACTTTGTGGAGGGGCTGAAGACATGAAGATCTCCAAGTCTCAAAAATCGTTTGGAGAAATTCACACGGGCCCCTAGAGATTATTCAAATAATTAATTATTTTAATAGAACCTAAGTCCAACTTCAGGAAATTAAATAATTAAGTGAATTAATTTGAACATCTACAGGTGAGAATGTTATCGTGTGATAGAAGGTCGATCTTTTCTAATCTTATGCCAAGGATTGATTAGATCACGATCGTTGAATATTCGTGAAAAAAATAAAGAAGACTTGGGTGAGTTGGAGCACGGACACAACGGTAGCACTTGAGCCTGATCCCAATTTTGGGCGCGATTTCTTCGAAAAGTTCTGGTTGGCAAGTGCAACGAGGGCGGTCGACGAGGGATTTTAGATACGAACGAAATACATTAACACGGGGGCGGTCCGTCGGGAAGAGAGCAACGTGGCCACAGAGGGAGTGAGCGGAAGCATCGTAAGCAACACGGGTGTGTGAGAGCGAGCGTAAGTCCAACAAGGTGTGTGAGAGGGCGCGCTCCTTCAACGACGGTGTGACGCGAGCGAGCCGGAAGGGACACACGGAGACGCGCGGGCGGGCCCAACGAAGGTGACGCGAGCACGCGTACGCCCAACAAGGGTGACACGAAACCGAAGCTCGCATAGAGAACGCGGTCGGGGAAAAAGGCCCGCGCGATCACCAAAGAAGGCATGCGGGGTTTCGAAGGTCGATAAGCGACTCGTCGGCGAGATCCGGAGAAAAGGTGACAACCACAACGAAGGTAGCAGGCCATGCCACCGACACAGCAAGTTGTATCCTCCCCGGCAGATGTATATATAAATATAGAATAGAGTACATCTGTGAGATTTTCTACGTGGGGTAGCCACTACGGTACGTAGGTGTAGAAGGAAAAAAAAATTTTGCATAATAATAAAACCCTCAAGCAACTGCTGCCAGTTTTCACGAATTGGGTTTTCCCCCTTAAGCGTTCTTTATGGTTTTCCCATTGGGTTTTTAGAGACATTTGATGAAAATCTTGTGTGTCCTTTGTCGAATATACTTAATTCTTTAGTATGGCACAGCATATGTGGTGTAGGTTGCGGTGTGTTGCTTCAATATTTTGAATAATATTAAAAATAACGTATAGTTAAAAAACACCATAAAGATAAACTTGGAATTTACTGCCGACGGTTACGTAATAGGGTCTGGCGGTACTACATGTATCACTTCTGTTAGATCAAGGAGAAGTTGAAGCCATCAATGAAAGTTTTTTTGTTGCGGAAGCGGCGCGGCGGCACGGTGCGGGGAAAAGCGATTCAACACCGGAAGGGACAACGTAGAGCCGCCGAACGAGTGTCACACATCCGCCGACCGACAACCACCAGAGGGACGCGCGGTCGATCCTGACTCTCTCGATTGATGGAGGCTCACGCGAGGCCCGAGATGGTGACGCGGTACGGAAGAGGAAGTGACGATGTGCCGATTGCCGTCTTTGGTGGACGGTTCTTCGAACGAATTCTTTGGTGGTGTTGGCTTTGCAGTGCGGTACAATGTCAATGAGATTAATAAGTATGACGCTTTAATTCCTCGATAGAATTTTCAGCAAGTACGAGATCTGGTGGGGTGATTGGAGGGCGATTCGACTAAATAGGTGGAGATTTACCGGGTGGGAAATCACTTATGGAAGGAGCATATTCTGCAGAGGTTTTTATCGCCCGAAAACCTAGTCTCGAGTCTCTTAGAACGCCAATAGAAAGGAGAAGAAATTATTGCTCCTCCGTAGGCTATTTTGAACGGATAAGGAGATGAAATGATGCCTTCCTCATTAATTGAGCGATTGGTCAGGCGGCCTTCGCTGGGGGGCCATTCACGATGATAGCGCAGTAGGGCCGCCTTGAATGCGATGTCACGAGAGTGGAGACCTTTGTCCAAGGCGACTTGGGCGAGGCGACACTTCCAAATTGAGAAGACATGTGGCTAGCTCCTTGCGTCGAAAAATCGGGAGGTCGACGAAGATGGGTAGCGGCGGAAGGAACCAAGATAAGGGAAGAAAGGAAGATGTAGCTTTCGCATCTAAGGGACAACAACAGCAGAGAAGGAAAGAAAGAAAGACAACACCGCCAAGGTCAGGTGTTTGATGTGGTGGTCGGGACATTTTGGCTACTTGTCTCCCAAAGATAGAAAAGACGAAAGATTTGAATTCAAGTCTACGAGCGACCAAGGGTGATGATGAAAGTGATGATCTTTCGTAGCTGTGGTGCTCATGTGTATAGAGTAGAGTGGGACGACATAGATACCCGTGTCTTGGACTTGGACAGAACGAGGGGTGAGACCCTTCGGTACCAGCTTTCTTGGATCACATACGAGCTGCGAAACCCCGCCAACAGCGATGAGATGGGCGGAAATCGATTTAATACAGAGAGGATTGACGGAGGCACATTGGCGAGTGTGAAGGGCCGAGCGAACGACGCGAACGGAAGCAACAACAACATCGAAAAGGAAATTGCATTGCGGTGATGGGATTTCAACAACACGGAGAGCAATGCGGAAGCGACAGCCAACGGTACCCCGGAAGGTTGGCATATTAGCCGGGCGGTGTTCGATATCGGGGTTACGGTGGGCGACTTGCTTGTGTCAAGGTTACAGGTGATGTCCTTCGATTTGCCTGCCTGCTTGTTGTGCCGGTGGGCAATTGTGATGCTGCACAGTAGTAATGTAAAACCATGTATTCACAACATTCGAAGGAGGCGCAATACGGGTAGGCGATGGTAGCCAGAAAAAGTCATGGGGAACAATACGAGAAGGTAGTAACACGGTGTGTAAGTGCAACGAGCCAGCCATCAACAACGCATGAGATCGATGCCATGGATCGGAGGGATGATGCTTCATGATGAAATATTGCTAGAAAACACATTAAATGGCTAAGAGGGAGTGTTGATTTTTGGTGTAGCATAAAGTGTGCCTCAAAACTCACGGGGAAACTTTGTGGAGGGAAGCTAGAACATATGAGATCTCCAAGACAATCGTTTTAATTACATGAATGTAGTTGACACAAAACCATTACTTGTTATTAGAGGACAGCACGTATAACTTAAAGGAAATCCTAAAAATAATTAAAAGTGAATTAAGTGAGACATGTGGGTGAGAATGATAGTGATGTGAGGATCGAATATTTTCTAATCTTAACGAACAGATTGAAGATTGAATCCCGACAAATATTCGGCAAGAAATGTTTTAAAAAAGGCTTGGAGTCGGTTCTGGAGCACACCACACATAGCGATAGCACTTGGGCGGGCGAGTGCCGGGGGCGCGGTTTATAATTTTCAAGTGAGCTTGCGGTGAACGAGATATGGTCGACGGAAGGGATTTCGTTGCAAGTGAGCGAGAATACATTTGCGAAGGCATGTTCGTGCCAAGGAAGCAGCGCGGACAATCGGGGGGTGACAGAGGCGGCGTGGCGCGAGCGGTGGCCGTGGTGCTCGCCCGGCGGGCGACGACGCACGAGCCGGAAAGGCTCTGTACGAAAGGACGCGGAAGCGGAAAGGCAGGCAAGGTCAGCAGAAACTATCTTTGAGTTTTAATGAGCCAAAATAAGGGCTCGTATTCGAGCGGTCAGAAGGGTTGGCCGCAGCCTGTGAAGATGTTGGGTGACTATGTGAGCACACAATAGGGTTCTTCATCCTCCTGTGAATCAACCACTGTGTACGCTCCCGAGAGATGAAGGTACTGTCCCTGTTTTGAGTTTTCTGCGACGGGTAAACCACTAAGTGCCTAGATTATATTCATAATTCTTGCACAGCGTAAACCCTCAAGAGTTGTTGCATCATTTTCTGGCTGGGTTTTTACGAGGGCATTGTACGAAAATCTTTGGTAATATGTCTTCAGTCGAGAATGCGCTTAATTCTTCGATTACTTGATACGCCTTGTGTATGTATGAGTATGATGTGTTTGTAATGTATTTTGAATATTTAAGAAAATAACATTAAGCCTATGTATTTTGCCCTTGCTAAACTTTTGGGTGGTTAAGCATTTTCACCCTGTGACGCTACGGTACATTGCTTCTCGCAACCATGCACTCTTCGCACGGGATCAAACCATCGTCTTGCCCGATACGCCTTGCGCAGGCGGAAACTGCACTAGAAATTCTTAACAGGCTTCGCCTAGAATTTCGACTTGGTTTCGGTAGTGCACTTGCTTTGTGTGTGTTCTCGAACGGACTGACCCTCTTCTTATACTTTTCTCGTTGAAGCGCCAGCCGGCGCCGATCTAATCTTGAATTGACAACTAATATTAGAAAATAACGATCTTGGTAAAACAAGTCATTTTCATCCATGTTTATTTAAGTAACTTTAAATAACAATACTAATCAGACTTAGGAATCGTAATTAAGGCAAATTAATTAAATATCTACTAACGAGATGGAATTTCTTAATCGCTACAGTCCAGAATCTCCTTGTACTCTGATCTCACAAAGTTTGGGAGCTAGAGCACATCGAAATGCTACCCAACAATCCAAAAATCTCAACACTTCTTAGCGAGAATGTGCTCTGTAACAATACTTCACCCCGAAGTTACGCACTTATCTCGGTGGCCAGGTCTTTGCCCCGGTCTTGGCTGTTACCGCCTTCATTGCCATTGTTGTTGCTCTCTCGTCTTGTTTCTCATGACGATGCCGCATGGTACTACATTCGTCTTTTGCGGCTCTCTCTCTCTAAGTGCTGCGAGCGTGTTGCCTATTCTTTACTTTGCCAACTCGGTTGATGAAAACTACAGCACGGCTTACGCCCAATCTTTTGACGGAAGCAAGTCGGTTGAGCACATCTGTCATTGGCTCCATGAAATTTTCTCTGTCCCCGACATACGGAGGCATTGCGTTCTTGACTGCACGAGCGTGGCTTGGCTCGTTGCGGGGAGTCACGTCAACCCCTGCGTTGCGCATCTTGCCTGTGCTCCTTTCGGTCCTACTACGCCTGCTGCTCCCATGTGATTCTCTGCCTTCATGTCCCGCCACATCCGCCTCTTGTCTTGAGGGCTCTTGCTGCTGACAAGTGACAAAATCCAAGATTTGAGCTGCTCAGGGATCATGCACTTGCTCTTGTGGGCGCTCTATAGATCGAATCACTAAGCGCCTAACGTGGTTTGAGCGCTCGCCTGACTGAAGTCATCTCCCGAACCATCATCGCCACAACGTGCAGAGCTCGACTTCCTTATCATACTATTGTGGACAATTGCTAACGAAATGTCTGGTTGCTGGGCGTACTGATCTTCGACGGATGCGCTTCTTTCTCCCTTGTTGTCTCTTTGATGCGAGCATTGCATCTTCACTCTTCTTCCTTCTTCACTTTGCTCACGAACCGGTGCTATATTGTCTTTTGGTCATCCGTGATTTCCTCTTGTCGGACAAGCCACAGCTGTCCCCGGTTAGGAAGGTCTGTCTTATGAAAATTTGGACAAAATTTCCAGTCTCCGCTGACTGCATTTTAAAACGGTCTCACCATCGTCGTCATCTACCTTGACCCCCATGCCCACGTTGAACGATCTCGGATCGATTATGATACACGGACAAAAAAGGTTGATCTCCTCTCTCTTGGCCATCATGAATATGTCGGTGGTTTTCCGAAGCATCTTCTCTGGATGGATATTCCTTATTGAGATGAGGTATTAGCTGAAGCTACCACATCTCTGTGAGCTATTGCCTTCTTGGCTGTGTATTGAGATACATGATCTTTGACCACGTCCATAATGAAGCGCTTGTATGTGCCTTTACTTCTTCACGATGCTTCCCAGAGTTTAACATCGGTGAGGTGTGGCAGGACTTTCTCTACATGCTCCCATAAGTAAATGCACCTCCATGACACGAGATTACATCCTTCTAGATTGCCAAGTTGGACGGTAGTCCAACTTCTATCTTGATCTCGTAGTCCATGGTGCAATATTTGAAAATATGTCGCTTTCTATCTCCTCGATTTTTGTGCCCCATCTTTTATAAAATTGTTCCTTTAACTTATTTGTATTTCTCCCTTGATGTTTGTGTTGTCTGGAGTCCTTAAAATGCATGTAAATGTTTGCTATATGGATTCTGCCTTCAGAATGTGTGCTAAATAAATGCTGTCTGTGTTCTTTTAAATGTCTCATGGATGCGTGCGAAAATTTGCTTCTCTCCTTCACTTTCTCTTAACAAAATTTTCTCCTTCCTCTCTCTTCTCTTTTATAATAGCTCATGAAAAGTAGAATTGATCTTTTCAACTTCTTCTTCTCTCCTTTCATAGTAAATGACCTTTTGGGTAACCACAAATCTGTGGTTGAAGTCATTTTAGATCTGGGAATGAGAATAAATATTCATTTAATTCTCTTTCTGTGCACCAACTCACCATTTAAATAAAGATACATAGCCTTTTATTTCCATGATCACTTTTACATGTCTAATTCATCATTGACTTTAGCTAGTCACTTTAAAATTAGAATGTAGCTTCATCACCAGCAAGTCTTTCAAAATTAGTGACTTTACCACTTATAAAGTCACTTTGGAGAAGAATTACAAATGAAGTGGACACTTTCAGGCCAAAGATCAAAGGCAGCAGGAACCATTTGTCCTCTTGTTACCCAAGTTTAACACTCCCTACTACAGGGAAAAATGTTTCTCTGCCTCCCATCTTGTCTACGAAGTTGACATGCTTGCCTCGTGGTGAGCTTTGGTGAAAATATTGATTACTGCTCAATAAAGCAGAAGTAACCTTAGCTTGATAGCTCGCTTTTGGGCTGGTCTTGAATAGTGATACTTGATCCAGAGTGTGCTTTGACACCGTCATAACGCGCGTTCTGTTAGGGATTGCCAGCTGCGATTATCGGGTGAAATCAGAAGTTCTCAATGCTTTATTAAATAGACTAAACAACATCTTGCAGGCCATATGTCAAGTAGCAATAACGACCATATATATTGCCCAATTTGAGCCTCGTCTGTTCGCTTGTGTTTGTTGTTCCCCAACACAATTGTCGAGCAAGGCAAAACAACACCCTGGAAGTACTCTTCCACATACGACGCACAACACCATGATACGAATCAATGCCACGGGTCTCACTCCATCCTTTTGTCTCTATAATCGATACAACGTGTCACAGTGCCACTGAAAGAATGTGTTTTGCGACCCTTGATTACACTCTCCACAGGCTCACACCGCGGCCAGCTCATGGTGTTAGCGCGACATATATTTACGATAAGTGTTGACCATCCATCAATAGACAATGTTTGTCTCTTGTGTGAGTAGGATCACCAACAACACGAATCGGGCGTGGGCTTCTTTCGATTGGTGATGTAGGTGCAGACATAGTTTGCGATCCTCCATGTGAAATGCTGAAATATCACAATATTACTTCCCTGTCCGGGAAAATACCCTCCTCTGCCACCTCCGTCTGAAAAATAATGCATCAAGCCGATATCCTTCATCTCAAACTGCAAGCAAAGATCTCTCTTGCAGGTCTTCAATAGTCTCTTTTTGATGATAGCCAAGTCATCCTTCTTAGAACCAAGTTAGGAGGCTCCTCACCTGCCACAATGAAGTATACGTTTGAGTTCGCTGCTCTGGTGAAACCCAAACTGTTGCAAGTATGTATCGGTCAGAAAGTGCAGAATCTAGGAGCTTGCTTAGAACCATGAGAGTGCTTTTTCAGTAAACACGCAGGACTCAGCTTCCCATACTAAAGAAGCCTTTCATTGTTTGGTCAATATAAACTTCCTCTGTGATGGAAAAGCGTGAGAAAGGCGGTCTTCACATCCATACGGGCAGGATCTTCCAACCCATCTCTTATAACGAAATCGATATAATGGAGTGAATAGATGCTTATCCCAAGGCTACGAGAGGCGAAGGTCCTCGTACTCAACTCCCTCTACACATGAGAACCCTCCCTAGCCACAAAACGAAACCTTGAACTTCTCGATGTTTGCCATTTTGCTTGTGCTTTGTCTTGGCAGAGCCATTTGGAAGTAACAAGCTGATTTACCTTCGAGGCCTCGACATATCCCAAACATCGTTCTTCTGCATAATAGAAAGAATACTCCTCCATCATGGCCTCTCCAGGACTTGTTCGTTTTGGTGCCGCTCTTCATAACTAGAAAGCTCGGCAGTGTGATGCTTGTTGCGATGCCATGTAACCCAGGCTGGAGTCGGGTGGTTTGCTCTCGTGACACCGTCTCTTTGAGCGATTAATGTGGCCTCGCGAGTGTCTTAAAGCCACTTGGGCTTCACTCTTCCCTAGCTTATTCTTCTGAGGTAAAAATAATTCTCATCATCATCAAAAGCACGAACTCCTCAGGCACCTTAGTGACGTCATACCTTGCTTGTGCACCAGCAAAGTTGAAGTACCATGTATTTGTCCGTAATTGGATTATACCCTATGAATTGCTCTTAACGAGCTTCCTTTGCATGTTGCCCGAAGAACCATACATTTCACAGTGCTTTGTCATGATACATTGAAACGATGTCGGTGTACTTTACGATGCACGACACTACTGTCTATACTGGAATCACAGTGACTCATGAAAGCATAAAATTCACAGTGACTCTGAATAATGCCGCTCTGCGTGACCTCTTGAAAGCTCTCCTTGTAGACTTCCATGCTTTGACAACAACTTTCCTCTTTAGAATATAAATACGATGAGCTTTCGAGGTCTGTTCTGCTCAAATATGGCCTTGTCTGCTGTGAGCAATAGCTTGGTCCTCTTCTCCTTGGGGACATGAGAATATATGGCTGCCAAAGATATGAAAGTGCCCAACATCAGGGCTTATCATATGAAAAAACTCCCTAAGTCCCATTCCCCAGACACGATGTGGATTCACCATTATGATAGCTTGTTAGTGTTAGAACGTACTTCACGAAAATAAAGACGCTTACAGTCATGAAGCATGGCTTTGGCCGGCCCTATGTTGCTCATTTCTTCCTCTTTGCCTTTGTGAGGGTTGTAAGGGCAAGCTGAACTCCCTCCTAATACCTACCTTATGTAAAAAATCCTGGCCCTACTGAGGGTATACTCACCTCCATTGTCAGGCACAGGTTTTCGTCTTCTTGCCATGGGTCTCCCACCAAAACTTTGAACTCTTGATACACTTAGAACCTCCCTCTTGGTCTTCGAAGAAATAAACAAGGTCTTCTCGAGTGGTCATCAATGAATAAAACATAATACTCACTTCTCCCAGGATACCTTGGTTTGTCAGTACACTCACCGCCAAGGACGAATCGGAGTCGAGATCTGTGTCTTGTTGTCCATTCTTTGAGAAGTGGGGGCTTTTTTTGCTGTAACCCCCATAGCACATGTCTTCTACCTTTGTCAAGGTGATCATAATTGAAATTTGGCACACCAATGGTGCTCTCCCGTGTGTCCTCAGGCAAGGGCCCCATGATACATGTGACCCATCTGGGCTGCCAAAATTAAACACAACTACGGTGCTAGTCTTACTTTGTTGAATACATCTTTCAAGATATTTTCTTTTACTCGTGCCCATCCATGAGTTGGGGCGAGAACTTGTACACATAGCATGGCACACACAGTCACTCTAGGCTGAGCGATTGAGTTTCCCTGGGATGTATAAGCACACTTCCTCTCTGAACAACACCTCTGCCCTTGTCCTCCAAGTGCGGGAACGAATGTCATATTCTTCTTGTTCCGAGCACATATAGAACATTTGACACTTTCAAGGTAGGTTTGGGTTTCCTATCAAATGTAGTGTTCCCCACTAACTATTCTAACAATGTTGTCATCACAAGTGCCTCCCTTATCGGTATCACTCTCTAAACTAAAGTACTCTGCGGAATTGACTCTTTGTCATGTAATAGAAGCGCCAACATCATCATACCAAATGCTAGAAAGATGCTGCTAGTAGAGGAGGTACACATTCCCTTTGAACTTGTATGGCAAGTGATACGCCTTTGGAGGACTCACAAGCTGTCCACAAAGGCACGTGGTTTTCTCTTTCCATTCTTGTTCTTCTTCTTTGAACACACAACAACACTGATGTCCCAACTTTGACAATTCATTCATTTGTTTGGAATAGTCCTTCTCTTTGTTTTTTTCTTGCTTACCCTTTACCTTTTCCTTTGCCTCCTTTGGTGGAAAACTTGCTTCTTTGCTTTGCCTTTCTTGCCTCTTGCCAACAATGCCACATTGTCATCGTCTTCCACAATTTGGCTGCCCCAAGATGGTTCTTTACGATCTCATTAGGATAAGTCATCCCACTTCATCCGGAAAGGTTCTCCCATGCAACAATACCATCCACAAAACTCTCCCCAGTGTTGGGAAGACCATTCAAAGCAATTCTCACCAACTCGGTGGGTGCAATGGTCTCTTCTACGACTATGATCATCTCTACAGTGATTTTTGTAGGGTATGTTGTAGCATGGTCATAGCCATTTTGTATCACCGGTTCTGCCTTTATAGGACTATTTTTGTTTTCATTTGTTGTGGTAAAAAGTGGTCAAAGTTTGTCCACATTTACCATGTGTAAGTCTTTCTCTCATGAGGGCAGCATGATCTTTGACTCCATCCCAAAATTAATCTTTTGTGCTTAATCTTTTTTGTTGAACCTCACTGGTGTACGGGGTGTAGAGATATTGCTATGATGTTGTATGTGGTATGTACCATAATACCCCTGAACTTCTTCTTCCTCAAAATGCTTTGGATTCTCTCTGGTCCATGCTGCTTTGTAGTTACTCTTCCCATCAACTTGTCTTCTTCCTAAACCCAAAGGTATGTTTCATTGTCCCAACAAGCGGAAATTTCCGTCTGGTAAAGGTTTTACATTCTCTTGTGTAAAAATAAGCTTAACGTAATTTCACTTTGCTACAAAAATACGGCTTCTGACCAACTAGCTGCGATAACATGAAGAATTTCGATCACTCCGATTATTGGTTTTCCTTATCACTCCATGCCCATTTCCAGTTTTAAATCCAAGCTTTGATAAAAATGCTAAAATGCGGAAATAACAATATTTTCTGAAAACACAAATTTGGAGATTTCACCCGCTGTGGAAAATGCGGAGAATAAAACATAACAAAAATATCACGACCACACGTAGGAAGTAGCGATTTGATTTTTGGTCAATGTGACCACAGGAAAAACCCCCCTACAACTCTAAGAAGCTAGTTTGAGAGGCTCTTCTTTTATTTAAAAGAAATGCTTTTACGAGCCAAAATACATAGTAAAAATTCATTAATCCTGAAATTACAACTTATCTTGATTTAATGCTTGAACTCTACATGAAAAATGTGCCAACGACAAAAAAAGAAATAACATCAATAAATAACAACATTCGTAATCTTTGTCTGATGCCATACTCAAATCGGTGCCAAAGTCATTGTAGGCCATGGAGCGTACAACTATCTCTCTCCTCGATTTTCATGTGACTTGCCTCGAGGTCGTGCCTTTAACGTGCGTAATTTGTCCCTCGATTTACGGCTCTATGGTCCTTGAAATGCGTGCGAATCTTTCATACAGTTCTACCTTGGAATGTGTGCCGAATAAATGTTAATAATAAGAGCACTGGCAGAAATGTCTCTTCTGGGATGCATGCCAAAGTTTGCTACTCCTTCACTTCCTCCTTGCCAAAAAAATTTTCTCTTGCTCTCTCTCTTTCTTTCTCTCTCAATAGCTCTCATGAAAAACTAGATTAAGTCTTTTCTTCTGCTTCTCTCCACCCCACCCTAAATGACCACACAGGTAACCCCACAAGATCTAATGGTTGAGATTCATTTAAGATCTAGGGATGAGAATAAACACGTTTTAATTTTCACTTTCTATTTTTAATTCACCATAAAAATAAGGAATGACCACTTAGCCTTTTATTTCCATGGTAACTTTTGCTTTCTAAGGTGTTAGAGTGACTTTAATAAGGTCACTTTAAAAAAATTAGAATGTAACTTTATCACGTATAAAGTCACTTTTAAGTGTTGAGTTTACCACTTGTAAGTCACTTTGAGAAATGTGATAAATAAAGTAGACCTTTCCCCCTAGGCCAAAGATCAAAACAAAGACCCTTGTCCTACGGTACACAAATTTTAACAAACAACCATCGGATAACAAAATAAATGAGAACAACTCCCAATGATTTCACCAAAAAGTGGCATATTTCGTCCAATTTATTTCTCGATGAGATACACTCCACAGATGGGATTGTACGTGGAGTGACTTCACCAGAGGGCAATGAGCTCAACCTTGTGGTGGTATTGCCATAACCTATGTCACAAGGTTAAGTGAACTTTTAACTTGAGGGTTTCGATTGTTGTCGACCTTAACAAAAATTTCTCTGCCGGAACTCTCATCGACCTCATCAGCTTGACAAAGTCCATAGATCAAAACTCTTCATGTCACAACTCCATTGTAATTTATCCTTGTAGTTTTACATGTTAAGCAATGTATTTTTATGTTTGCGGTATTTGATTTCTTACTATTTTATCCTGTGTTTAGGAGTAATATATATATATATATATATATGAAACAGGCCTAATGTACCGGAAACCTCATTCAGACTCTCATCAAAAAATTTGACAAAACAAGAACTAATCATTGTGGTCGCTAGAACACAAGACTCTGTAACATTGCCAACAACAGTAGCAAAGGTAAGAAGGAGGAGAATGAGAAAACGACAACCCTTACGAAGGAAAAGGTGAAGAAAAGTTCCAGGTCAAGAGACAAGGCTCGGAGAGGGCGAGAAAGAAAGAAAGAATCTGTTGACTTAAGTGCTTCGATTGTGGTGAGTATAGCTGCACGGCCCCCCATTGTGTAAGGAAGAAAGGCACAACGAGAAGAAAGCAACAACACGACAAGGTGATGAACAGCATGATTGGAGAGTTTGGATTGATAAATGGTACCTCCAAGTGGAGGGCAATGTATGCACATATCCGGTGAGAATGGTCCAACATAGATGCAGCAGGGGTGAAGTGTCACCAAGTCTTGTCTAATTGTTGCCACAAGGCCATCACCACTTACTATTCCAAAAGACCCCAAATGGTTTCAGTAATGGCCAGTATATCTACGAAATTAAGTGCGCGATAGACGATTGCGGAAATGAATTACTGGTAACACGATTAATAAAACGAATGTGATGGATGAACAGTAGCAAAAATGATTGTAGTCAATGATTGAGAAATTGGTGCATAACTAATTTTAATGTACAGAACTGATGTGAATTGCAGTATATGATACAGTTCATTGGAAATATTTAGCAGAAATCTACGCGATTCGATTTCCGGTATATAGGAGAAGTGTGGTGTGAGGAAGGAGGGTTACCAAAACGTAAATTGAGGCTCGGAAAGTGTAGCTTAGGGGAGCAACCTTATAGGCATAGCATGTCAGGTTTGGGGATATCCGTGTGCAACAGCGACAAAGTAGTAGCCGAAATAGCGATTGAGTAGATCGGAAGTTTATGATAGAATGGTGGACAATATTCTCTTCACGGTGATTTCTGGTGACGGGGGTGATTGAAAGCAGAGAAGTGGAGGAGGTCAATCAAACATCATGGTCTGAGGAAGCATTCGGTGTGAAGAGTAGTATTGATGTGTGATATAACACCTTCCTTTGGAAAGGGGAGTGTTGGTTTTGTAGCATCGAACATGTGCAGACAAATTTGTGTCTAAGGGCTAAGGAACATGAGCTCTCCAAAACCCGGAAAAGAAGATTTGAGGATAAACTTGCAAAACACATTAATTAAATTAATTAATCATGATTTAAATTATTTTGTAAGTCTAACTTGGGAAAATTAATTAATTAATGGGAATTAGTTAAGGAAAAGTCTAGAATGCTTTAGGGAACTCACATGGATCGAGTCTAAGATGATCTTGGCCATTGATTAGGATCTAATCATGGGTAGTGAGCTCCGGCGAGAGATTGTAAGAGCGAGATCGATGGGACGAGGGAGAAGATAGGCGAGGAGCAAACATCAAAAGCATTAAATTTCAATACGCAAATGTTTCCCCGCCCGAAGGAAGAATTCAATGTAATGAAGAGCAGTAATGATTGAGGGCAACGGATAATTGGAAGAGAAGGCTCTCGGTGAAGTCATTTTCCAGTCGGTTGGCAGTGTGGGAGGCAACATCTATTCCAGAGGGCGCACGAGTTTCATCATTCTCATTGAGGCAGTTCAATCTAGGTTTGAGTAGGAGGTCGATTCATCGGTGCGGAGACAATAGGGTGCCGAAGCCAAGAGAATCTGTTCAGGTGATGGAAAACAGATGAGGGCACCAGGCAGTTCCGGACGATGCGAGGTTAGAAGCTGTGCAAGGGTCGGCACGAAACCCGCGTCGATTTCAGGAATTGATTTGAGTGGCCAGAAAAAGAGCGAATTGCGTAGTGAAAGAATTTCGCCAGAATTTTGCCAATGTTTTCTCGGGGAGGGGTTGGCTGATACCATGCACCTTGTTGTAATCTTTTGAATTTGTTAAACGTAATAAATAAACCCTCAACTGCTGCACACAGTTTCCATGGGTTTGATGAATGTGTTCTGGAAGGAAGACTCTAGTAAAAATCTAGTTTCCAGAAACAGTGTAACCGAGGTAAAAAGAGCAACATCTATTCCAGAGAGGAAAACTGTGCCAAGTTTCGCTAGAGCCTCCCAAGTGAGACGATTAACCCAAAGCTGATTAGGTGGGATTCAATTGCCAGAACGAGGGGAAATTTTCAAGAAATAGCGAATCATTCAGTAGAAAGTGGTCCGAAGGTAACAACCAGTTAAATGTACGAGTTGAAACTGTTGAAAGCATTGTACAGAAGCCTGACAGTTTTCAGGGAATTGATTTGAGTGATGTGAAAAAAACCAAATTGCTTGTGGAGAGAAAATTTCCCTCAGAATTTTGTAATGTTTTCTTCAGGAGGGAGTTGTCGATCTGAAGCACCTGGTTGTAATCTTGAATTCCTTTTTTCATCAAATAAACCTATTCTACTACATTGGTTTTCCAGAGTTTTCTGGGGTCGTTAGTCCAAAATAAATGTGTTAATTGTGTGCATGAATTTCTCAGTTTCAGTTTAATTTTTCCATAACATGTTGTTTGTATGAGAATTTATGACAGTAGGCATAATGGTGTTGCAGTTAAATTAATTAACTGAAGACAAATTTGCCATCTTTTAGAAGAATAGTTTGATTATTACAGTGTCGTTACATTTTTAAGCAGTTCAAAATATTTAATCTTCCAAACTTCCTCTTTTGATGTAGCAACAAAATCTTGATATTGTTCATTGTTTGATTCAAAGAAATGTCATCCTTGGCTTTCTGTCTTGTTTCTTGTGAACACATAAAGCCCTGGTTAGCTGAATGTTTGGAATATCTTTTCTTGAATAAATGCTGGTCACAAAGCATAATCTGAAGGTAGAGCTATTGAGTAGTAAATGGTTAATTCAGGGTAATCATGTATGACTTCTCCCAAGCCATGTGATTGATCCAAATCTTTCCAATTTTGTGAATTTTTCACATTGTATGAGAGCCAAATCTTCATCTTTTGATAACCTTGTTCTGTAGTTATTTCCTTGAAGATATTTGCCAGCTTGTATTATTAATGATGTCATTTTATAATTTTCATAAGACTTCTTTCAATGTGTGCCTATTTACAAACAAAGAGAGTAGGTGATCTTTGATAAATGAAGAAAGTGCCCAGGCCCTCATTTCTCATATTGTACTTGGCCACTTCTTAGCATTGCTCTTTTCTGGTGTGGAAGCCTTACCCTCAACAAAATCCATGACATCATTTTCTTTAGAAACAAAGTCACTATTTAAAGCCTTCTTGAAATTAGAGCTCCCATCAAGTTTATTTATTCTTCTAAATATGCTGTTCATTTGAGCAGGAACTTGAGACACATAATGTGTTAGAGTACTCTTTGTCAAAGGAGAATATGCTGTTACTGTTCAATACTTCTGAAGTGCTAAGAACATTCTTGAATGATGGCTACTATTAGAAGATGTCTCTAGGGATATGGTGGCAATATCTTCAAGCTGCTACGATGACTCCTTCAATGATTGATGATGGTGAATAGGATTTACAAGACCTTTCAATAATGTAAGAAGAAGATAGCTGTACCAAACTCTTCTTCAACAATGAATGATTGCTAGGAATATGATGATCCTTGGTCTAAGTCCTTCTGCCAGCTGCAAGAATTTCTTTAAGTTTTATTTGCTGCAAATTGTGTCTTCCATTGTAGTTGATACAAATGTGTCTTAAGAATAAGATGATTGTTTGTGAAGATGCGCAGTAACAGCAACAAATGTATTTCAAGCACAACTGTGTCACCTTAGCTTTGATACCATGTTGAGAAACCAATAGGATAGTAAGTTATGTTTCATTTCTCTTGATAATTGCTTGTGAATAATTGTTGCTTCCTATTTCTTTTATTGTGTTCTCTTCATCAAAAAAAAATTGCAAAAACACATAAAGTATGAACATCACGAGAGACAAATAACACAAGAATGTAGGCTCTGGGCAGGGGAAAAACCCCACGAGGGGAAAGGCAAGCAGCTCTCTTGTAGAATCAGGAAATCAAAGTGAGATAGCAAGACTCTAAACCAAGACCAAGACTACAAAAACCCGAAGTCAGCCTCCAAAACTCTTCAACCTAGAAGTCCAAAGTCAACAAGGTCAACACTGGTCAAGCGTTCACAAATCTAGGAAAGCCACAGAAATTTTCGGCCCTGGTACACACGTCCTGATGGGGCAGAAAAACACAAAAAATATCTCTCCTTTGGCCTTCACTCTCTCTCCTTTGTGACTTTGCTGGTCTTCTTTCTCTTTCTTGGCACATGAAATTGATGTGAATGAATTTTAAGTCAAATGAGGTCGATTGCAGTTTTATTTATTAGGCCCGTACAGGAGGTCGAATAGGTGTCTTTCTAAGTAGGCTCGGTCTCTATGGTGACAAAACTTGACTTTTTGACTCAAATGAAATAATATTTTATTTTCTTACAAATAGTCCAAATGGGACTTTGACTCAAGTACATTTGTTTGACTCATAATAAAATTTCTTTTGACTCAAATAACCCTATAAGCATGAAGAACATGGCTATTTGACTAATGAAAATAATAATAATAATAATAATTTCACTATCTTTTTGCTTTTACATGAAATACATATTGATCTGGTACGTTGATAATTATGAAAGTGAACCTAGTTACATTTTCAACAAATACGCCTATCGCATATATTGATAATTGTACTCAGTACGGTCGAGGAAAGTTCCCATTGTATTGGTGATGTACGGGTGCCCATAGTTCTAACAATTTTATTTATAATTTCTTTTAATTCAAAGTTTGAAATGAAAACACAAAAAAAGAAAAAAACCACAATTTGGTGACCTAAAACTAACACAAAATAACATTTATATTTGAAGAAATTGTAAATTTATGTAGATGTTCTGTGCTTGATGCAACTTTACTTTCTCTTCAATATTGAACAACAATCACATAAACAATAAAGTAAAATGCGGTAGGTATCTTTTGGTAGATCGACGGAAGACAAGCCGAAATATATAATTGTGTTGGTGCGTTACAGCAGTCATCGGAATGTAATTCTTGACAAAGTCTCCAATATGGTCAACTAACCCAGCATTCTCACACAACCTACGAGACAAGTCAACGCTCAAAAGTCAACCCAAAAAGTCAATGTTGTCGGTCGTACAACCGACAATGACCCCGACTAGGTCAACATTTGAAAAGTCAAAGTCAACGTTTTGCCTCGGGAATAGTGCCAAAAAAAATGCGGATTAGGCGAAGTTTTTGGGTCAAATTGACCTTAGATTGACCAAAGAGCAACGCTGGTCAAACTTTCTTCAGCTTTCTAAGCAAAAAAGAAAGCAATCTTTCTTGGTTATAATATGTGTGGAATAGAAGAGATTCTAAGTGATTGAACCAATCGGATGAGGAGAAGAATAATAACGAAGGTTGAGATGGTGAAATGTTCTCACGTTGACCTTGTTTATATCCATCATTGAGGGTGTGTGACTTTGTCTGTTCAGACACAAAAACAACAAAACAGCACATACATATTTTGAATAGATTAAAAATAAATTCAAAATAAATGTTTTGCTCATCGGATGAAGATGATCTTTGAATCGATCTTGCACCTCTACGAAAAGAGAACCCGATAAAAAATATTGGTGTCTTAATAAAGGCATCACAACATGGAGTTTGGACCTAGTTGTCCAAAATTAACACCCTCTCAACTAGGGAGAACACCATCCACCGGTGCAATCCAAACATCGTGCATCATCCTGGTAACTTGCTTTGTTGGCTTCTTTTATTTCGAACGAGAAGTGGGTTAGTCACAAAGACATCATTCTCGGCGCGGATGTAAATTTATAATTCCCAGGATTTCAGTTTTCTTATTACTCAAATGATTAAAATACCACTATATCCATACATTTAACACTGTTTGGAAAATGGCGATTTTCTTTGAAAACACAAATTAAAATTTTTTCAGAATCTTTGGAAAATACGAAATTAAAAATCAGCAAGCATAAAAACGTTGATTCACATTTTGACACGGAATGTTTTGGTCAACCGCAATACGGAAAAACCCCCCTACAACTCTTGGGGAAAGGCAGGTTAGAAAATATTACGGAAAATGCTAGGAGGGGTGAAATATACGGGAAAAATTCCAGCGGAATGTGGACTTATACGGTTTTCCCATGCTTGCCTCCGCCTTGGAAAAGCGTGCCCGGACTTGACAAAATACTCAAAACGGAAATTTGTTCGACAAATGATTTAGAAATTAAATTTTGAAACTTAGGTGGTAGGTCGTCGTTGTCTGGAAGTCTGGGGAAGGTACTACGGCCAGTGTCTTTCTCGAAAACGATGTTCGTTTGTACCCAAATCGCCGGTGCTGGAGTCCACAATCGAGCCCCTCTTCTTTCTTTGTACTATTCCTCAAGAAAAAACGATATCGCACTATCGCGAAAGCGAGTACTTTCGATACCCCGACGGCACGCTACGCTGTGGTTCTGTCTTTCTTTGTCTGACTGGTACCCTGGTGTCTAGTGCCTCTTCTTTTGTATAATGACAGTACCCACTCTTCTTTCTTTGTACGGACTTACTTTGAGTTTTCTTCTCCTTCACCCTCTAAATACTACTTGAGAAAAATCTCTTGACTCTCCTTCTCTCTCCTCTGTCAAAATGCTGTCATAAAGAATGAATGACATTTTCCTCCTTTCTCCTTTAACCCTAACTAAGTGACTTTGAGAATCTCAAATCCAATGGCTAAGTAGATTGAGATCTAGTCATGAGATAAATGTAAACTTGATCTCACTTTCTATTTTTTAATTCACCCCACTTTAATAAAGACCACTTAACTTAGTCATTTATTTTCAAAGTCACTTTTCTTTCTAATTTACATTGACTTTATTAAAAGTCATTTTAAAATTGAACTTTAATGTTTTGTCACTTAAAGTCACTTTCAGTGGAATTTGACTTATAACTTTATAAAGTCTTTATTATTATCATAAAGTCACTTTAAAATTAGATTTGACTTTATAAAGATTATGAAGTCACTTTGGGAGAAAAATTAAATTCTTTTGGACACTTTCCTAAAATGTCAGAATCAAAGCCTTGAAACCACACAATATAAATTGCCAAATTCATACACTCCCTGCTTACCAAGGAAAGTGTTCCTACCCACCCATCTTGTCTACGAAATGCTTGTACTTGCCGTGGTAAGGCTTTGGTAAGAATATCTGTGACCTTTGCTCATTGGTGGGAATATACTCAAGCTTCAGCTCCTTTACGAACATAGTCTACGATGAAATGATAGCGATCTTCGATATACTTTGACTTTGTCATGAAATACGGATTCTCGCGTGGAATTTAATACTAACTACGATATCAGAGGTAAATCCTTGCAGAAGGTCTCCAACGAGTGACAAATAAGCCAAACAAGATCTTGCGAGCGAGATGGCCTCACAACTGACTGGGCGGTTGCCATGTGCTATAACCACTGTTTGAACTACAGCTGATACTACGGCCCTGTACCGCTGGTGCAGGTCCTGGCTATTCTTGGGAACCCAACCCAAAACGGCACCACAAGTGCTCTTCCTGTCTGACTTCCTTTGCTTCGTCGAAATCGATTAACTTTGTAATCTCCTCCATCCCCACAACATGGTCAGAGACCATAATCCTTTGTCCCCCATATGATGCTCGCCTGAAATGTGTTTCATGACCACATGATGAACCTTCTGCGACTCACACATAAGCGACTCATGTTGGCTTCGCAAAACAAATATCTGGTCTAGTGTTGACCAAATACATCAAAGAACCAATCGATTTGCACCAATACCAGTGGGATCCACCAACTCGGAATGCGGCTTGCCAGAAGCTTCTTCCCGATTTAGCGAAGTCATCGAAAGTATTCGACATGGGTCTACAATCCTCCATGTGGAATACGCAAGGATGTCACACAATAACATTCCTTGTCCCAGAAGAAAATGCCCCTCCTCTTGCCCATGACTCAAACTTAAAAAGTAATGCATCAAGCCGATGTCCTTCATCTCAAACTCGCGCAAAGATCTCTCTTGCGATTACTCATCAAGTCTCTCTTTTTTGTAATGACTAAGTCATCCACATACGACACAGAATAAAGGCTCCTCTCCTATCACAATATAGTAAAGGTCGGATCTTGCCTCACTCTCCGCGGAAACCATCAAAAGTAAGTATCTGTCTTGAAATTAGCTGCGGGAGCTTGTCGGTATAAAGGGCCTTCTTCGGTCTGCCACCGCAGGACTCCTTCCCACCCACCTCAAAGACACAACAGGCCGCTCCAATGTACACCTCCTCTTGTGTGAAGCCATTGAGAAATGCGGTCTTCACATCCACATGCGGGCTGGATCTTCTTCATCTACTGCTGGCTATCGATATAATGGAGCGGATCGAAGTATATCGAGCCACGGGAGCAAAGGTCTCCTCATAATCAACTCCCTCTACCTGGGAGAACCCTCTAACCACAAACCTCGCTTTGAATTTCTCAATGCTGCCATCTGCAGCATGCTTTACCTTGTAAAGCCATCTGGAAGTAACCACGGATTTGCCCTCAGGCCTCGGCACCACCTCCCAAACATCATTCTTCATGATAAAAGAATACTCCTCCTGCATGGCCTTTCTCCAGACCTGCTGGCTAGCTGCCTCCTCATAGCTAGAAGGCTCAGAGTCAAGGATGCTGGTAGCCATTGCCATATAGCTACAAAACCTCTCAGGTGGTCTGCTCTCTCTGACCGGCCTCTTAGGCTCAGCAACAGATGTGGCATCTCTCAAGGTGTCCCGAAGCCACTTGGGCTTCCTCTTCCCTGAGTGCACTTCTCCTGTGGGAGAGCCAGCTCCTCCTCCTCCTTTATCCCGAGCCTAAACTCACGGCCCCATGCGGCCTGTTGTCCTCTGCCTGCCATGAACACAGCAGATGTGAGGAGTACGTGTGAGCTGTCCGCCAGGTGGACTCCCCGATTGAGAAGCTGCTACGTGGGCACTCGTGCGCCCATAGCACCACCCCTCTGACTCTGCGAGCCACTCCCCAGTGACGGACCTGACATCGTCATAGATGTACCTCCGGATCCTCCTGATCCCTGCCCACTGGATCCCTGCGACTGACTCAACTGCTGCTGAGGGTCTGGCTGATCCAGATACTCCAACTCCCGTGACCTCCTAAAGGCCCTGTCCTCCTCGAACTTCACATCTCGCCTGACAACAACTTTCCTCTGTGCAGGAATGTAAATTCGAAAGGCCTTGGAGGTCTCACTGTAGCCCACAAAGATACCCTTCTCTGCGGTGGGCTCTAGTTTGGTCCTCTTCTCCTTGGGTATGTAGGAGTATGTGATACACCCAAAGATACGAAGATGACCCATATCAGGCTTCTTCCCAGAAAAAGCCTCCTTCGGAGTCATGTGCCCCAAGGCACGATGCGGACTCCTGTTCTGCAAGTAAACAGCTGTGTTGCAGGCCTCTGCCCACAAAAACAATGGCAACCCCTGATCATGTAACATGGCTTTGGCGGCCCCTCCGATGGATCTGTTCTTCCTCTCCGCAACCCCGTTCTGCTGGGGGTTGTAAGGAACAGTGAGCTCCCTCCTAATGCCTGCCTCCGCACAATAGTCAACAAACTCTCCACGGGTGTACTCTCCTCCATTGAACATCATTCTTCATGATAGAAGAATACTCCTCCTGCATGGCCTCTCTCCAGACCTGCTGGCTAGCTGCCTCCTCATAGCTAGAAGGCTCAGAGTCAAGGATGCTGGTAGCCGTTGCCATATAGCTACAAAACCTCTCAGGTGGTCTGCTCTCTCTGACCGGCCTCTTAGGCTCAGCAACAGATGTGGCATCTCTCAAGGTGTCCTGAAGCCACTTGAGCTTCCTCTTCCCTGAGCACACTTCTCCCGCTGGAGAATAAAACTCCTCCTCCTCAACATCAGGAGCCTGAACTCTCGGCCCCGTAAATATAACCCCATCCCCTCCTGCCTGCCGCCGAACCCTGTAAATCTTTGAGGAGTGCGGGTAATGAGCACATCCCATCGGTGGACTCCCCGAGTGAAGCTTTGCCTTTCTGTGGGCCCCCGCACTGCGTCTTGCCCATAGCACCACCCCTGCGACTGCGCGAGCCACTCCCCAGCGACGGACACGACATCGTCTCATAGATGTACCTCAGGATCCTCACGATCCCCTTGCCCGGATCCCACACGGCCGACTCAGCTGGCACAACGAGAGGTCGCCGATCCGAATACTCTGCTCAGCGTGACCTCCTAAAGGCCCTGTCCTCCTCGAACTTCACATCCCGCCTGACAACAACTTTCCTCTGCGCAGAAATGTAAATCCGAAAGGCCTTGGAGGTCTCACTGTAGCCCACAAAGATACCCTTCTCTGCGGTGGGCTCTAGTTTGGTCCTCTTCTCCTTGGGTATGTAGGAGTATGTCATGCACCCAAAGATACGAAGATGACACATATCAGGCTTCTTCCCAGAAAAAGCCTCCTCCGGAGTCATGTGCCCCAAGGCACGATGCGGACTCCTGTTCTGCAAGTAAACAGCTGTGTTGCAGGCCTCTGCCCACAAAAACAATGGCAACCCCCGATCATGTAACATGGCTTTGGCAGCCCCTCCGATGGATCTGTTCTTCCTCTCCGCAACCCCGTTCTGCTGGGGGTTGTAAGGAACAGTGAGCTCCCTCCTAATGCCTGCCTCCGCACAATAGTCAACAAACTCTCCAAGGGTGTATTCTCCTCCATTGTCCGACCTCAGGGACTTGATCTTCCGACCTGTCTGTGTCTCCACAAGAGCTCTGAACTCCTGAAACCGCTTGAAGACCTCACTCTTGGTCTTCAAGAAAAAAATCCAGGTCCTCCTGGAGTGATCATCAATGAATAACACATAGTACTCATATCCACTCAAGGAAACATGAGACATCCGACCGCTCACATCGGAATGAATCAATTCAAGTATCCCAGTCGCTCTGCTGTCACTGCTGGGAAAAGGGGATTTGGCAAACTTGCCCATCGCACATCCTCTGCAAGTATCAAAGTGATCAGTACTGAAATCTGGCACACCTGTAGTGATCTCTCGCAAAGTCCTCAAGGCTCCATGATACATGTGCCCCATCCTGCGGTGCCAAATCTCACACTGCTCAGAACTGCTAGCTCTGCTGTCGGTACTACTGCTCAATGCCAAAAGGGACTAAAATGCAAACTTGTACACCTTTGCATGGCGTACACCTATCACTCTAGCTGAATCAGCTGGAGTGCCCCTGGGATACATCAACACCTGTCCTCCCCTGAACAATATCTCATATCCTCTGTCCTCCAAAGCTGAGACGGATATGAGGTTCTTCCTCATCCCTGGCACATAAAGAACATCCGACACCTTCAAGGGAGGTTTGGACTCCCTCTGAAATGTCAATGTTCCCACACCGACTGCTCTAACAACTCTGTCATCACCGAGTACTACCTCTACATCAGTGCCACTCTCTGAAAGCTCTGAGAAGTACTCACGGACTCCTGTCATGTGACGTGAAGCCCCCCTGTCCACATACCAGATACCCGAAGATGCTCCGCTAATCGAGGGAAATGCATGCTCCCTCTGAACCTGTGTGGCAGGTAATCCTGCACTAGAAGACTCGCACGCAATGAACCCAAACTCCCGGTCAAAGCGATCTGCAAAGTCCTCAACCTCTGCTGAAGATGCCATACTCTGGTTCTTCCCCTTCTTCTTCTTCTTCTCCGGACACACAACTGCATAGTGTCCCATCTTCTGACAATTCCAACACTTCACTTTGGAATAGTCCTTCTGTGTGTTATCCTGTTTACCTTTACCTTTGCTTTTGCCCCCACCATTGCTTGTGGAAGCCTGCTTCTTCCCTTTGCCTTTCTTGCGTCCTGCCAACAGTGCTACATCCTCATCCTGCTCAACTGGCTTGGCTGCCCCAAGCTGACCTTTCCTGATCTCTGTCTGAATGCAATCATCCCAAAACCTCTCCCATGTAGGAAGGGTCTCACGTGCACAAACCCCATCAGCAAAGTTCATCCATGAACTGGGGAGGCCATTCACTGCAATCCGCACCAACTCAGTGGGAGGAATGGCCTCTCCAATCGCTGCCAACTCATCTCTCACATTAGTAATCTTTGTGAGATATCCAGCTGCACTATCAGTTTTAGCCATCTTAATGTTCTTCAGCTTCTCCTTCAGGACCATTTTCCGGTTCTCATTGGTACTCTGGTAGAGATTGGACAATGCTGTCCACATCTCATGAGCATTTCTCTTTCCTCTCACATGAGGAATGCAATGGTCTTTGATTCAGTCTAGAATCAGTCTCTTACCCTTGTTGTTCTTTTTATTATATGCTGCCAACTGAGTAGCATCAGTAGGCACATTTACAGGGTTCTGTGTGGTATGCACCATAATGTCCCAGACTTTTGCCTCCTCAAAGATACTCTGCATTCTCTCCTTCCAAATGCTGTAATTGGAATGCCCATCCAACCTATCCTCCACCCTCAGTCCCAAAGACATCCTGCTGTCCTAAAATTGAAAAATAGCACTGCTGTAGTAAAGATAAAACTGCTGTTTGTGAAAAATCAGCTTGTTGGAATTTTCTGAGTGAAAAATCAGCAGGCTGTAATTTTCCTCCTTGCTGTCCTAAACTGCACTTCAGCACTCAAGCTCTGATACCATGTAGAAATTTATAGTTTCCCACCCCGGTTTTCAGTTTTCACCTTATTACTCCAAAATGGTTAAATGCCCTTTCCCATATCCATACATTTAACAAACTGGAAAATAAATTTTGCTGAAAACACAAATTCTGGAAATTTTTCAGAATGCTGGAAAATGCAGAATTAAAAATCAGCAAGCATAAAAACAGTCATTCACTTTCACATGTAACTGTGGAAAATCAAAATTTTGGTCAAGGTGACCCTGAAAAAACCCCCTACAACTCTTGGGGAAAACCAGTTCGAAAGCTCCTTCTTATTTCTGGAAAAATGCTTTTTACAGTGAGAGAAATATTCAGCAAAAAAATCAGCAAGTAAACTTATACAACTTATCTCGTTTTTCGTGCTTAACCACCGCCTCGGAAAATGTGCAAACAGCAAAACAGGAACAGCAATAAATGCTGTACGGATTTCCTCGTTTTTCGTGCCCAAAAATCTGCAATAAATGCAGCGGTACAGCCACCTCGAAATCTGTGCCAAAACAGCAATAAATGCTGCTGTACGGACCTCGAAATTCGTGCCAAAAGACAGCAGAAACTTGTTGTACGGAATCTGCCTCGATTTCCGTGCAACGGTACAGCCACTTGCTATACGGCCTGCCTCGAAATTCGTGCCAAATAAAACAGCCCCTTTGCTGCCTCGAAATCTGTGCTGAAACTGCTGTACGGCCTCTTGGAAATCGTGCCAAAAGAAAGCTGCTGTCTCGGCCACTACAGAAAATACGTGCCAAAATCTTGCCTTGGAATGTGCATTAAAACCTACTACTGTGGACTTATTTGAGCTGCTTGCCTTGGAATGTGTGCCAAGCTGCTGCCTCCTTCTCTGCACTGTCCAGAAATC
Source organism: Pinus albicaulis (assembly GCA_034641835.2). Lineage (NCBI taxonomy): Eukaryota > Viridiplantae > Streptophyta > Pinopsida > Pinales > Pinaceae > Pinus > Pinus albicaulis. The sequence goes on along the minus strand of CM076572.1, from coordinate 89,026,184 downwards.
TCCCTTGCTCTCTTTCTCTCCTTCTCTCAATCTGCTCATGAAAGAATGAATGACCTTTTCCTCCTTTCCCTCCTTTAACCTAACCTTAAGTGACTTTTGGGGAATCCCTAAATCCAATGGCTGAAATAGATTGAGATCTAGGGCTGAGATTAAATGCTCATTTAAATCTCACTTTCTATTTTTAATTCACCCCACTTTAATAAAGACCCACTTAGTCATTTATTTCCAAAGTCACTTTTCCTTTCTAATTTTACATTGACTTTATTAAAGTCACTTTAAAATTAGACTTTAGTAACTTTATCACTTAAAGTCACTTTTAAAGTAGATTTGACTTTATAACTTTATAAAGTCACTTTAGTAACTTTATCATAAGTCACTTTTAAATTAGATTAACTTTATAAAAAATTATAAAGTTGCTTTAGGAGAAAAATTAAATTCTTTTGGACACTTTCACTGAGCCAAAAGATCGAAGCCAAAGGGAACCACGTACGCCAGGTACAGAATACAACCTCTCGAACTCGATTCCAGAGCGTGCTCTGCCTTTGATGAATGAGAGGTCGGTACACAGTAGGAAAGTGCATCCACATACAACACCAGGATGAGAGGCTTTCCCTTGAAAACCTTGAAGTAAAGGTTCGGATTAGCATTACTTCGAGTGAAGCCTAGCTTCATCAAGTAGCTATCTATCCTCTCATACCAAGCTCTGGGTGCTTGCTTCAGCCCATAGAGGGCCTTCTTCAACTTGCAGACATGGGTGTCCCTATCTTGGACTGCGAACCCCAGAGATTGCTCCACATATACCTCTTCCTTTATCGCACCATGTAGAAATGTGGTCTTCACATCCATCTGATGAAGACTCCATCCTTATGTCGCAGCAAGGGCTATAATAGATCGAATCGTGGTATATCGGGCCACAAGTGAAAATATGTCATCATAATCTATGCCTTCCTTTTGAGAGAAGCCACAGGCAACGAATCTTGCCTTGAACTTTTCAGCACTTCCATCAGATCCATGTTTGATCTTGTAGAGCCATTTCGAGGTGACAATTGCTTTGTCCTTTGGTCTTGGACCACATCCCAAACATCATTCTTCATAATGGACTCATACTCTTCGTGCATAGCATCCTTCCAGACTTGATGCTTTACGGCTTCCTCAAAGGATCCAGGCTCAGCTTTTACAATAGTACTCATGGCTGCTAGATACCCTTGGTATCTACTTAGCTTCTTGCTTTCACGGAATGTCCCCCTTGAGGCAGCATGTCCCTCAGCATCCTCGAGAGTGTCCCTCAGCCATGATGGTCTCTTTCCTAGTGAAGGAGGTGGATCAATCGGATCCATTGGTCCTTCAACATCAGGCATCGTTTCATCCTTTGGTTACTCTTGATTTCCAGGCCTTGCTTCATTATCTACCTCAGATCCCGGAAGATTAACTACTTTCCTCAGGGAAGTATCTTCGTCAAAGGTGACATCGTGGCATATCTCCACTTCCCTTTGACCAGGCACATAGACTCTATAGGCCTTCGAAGTTTCACTATAGCCCACAAACATTCATTTCTTCTCAGAAGCATCCAACTTGCTCCTCTTTTCTTTTGGCACATGAAAGTAAACAATACATCCAAAAACTCTAAAATGTGAAACGTCAGGTTTCTTACCAGAGAAAACCTCTTCGAGAGTTTTGGATTCTAGAGTGGAATGCAGGCATCGGTTTTGTATGTACACAACAGTGTTTGCAGCGTCTCCCCACAGAAACTTCGGCAGACCTTGGTTACATAGCATGGCACGAGCAGCTTCCACAATGGTCCTGTTCTTTCTTTCAACAACACCATTTTGCTCGGGAGTATAGACAATTGTGGTCTCCCTCTTAATGCTAGCTTCTCTGCAAAAGGCCTTGAACTCGTTTGTCTCATATTCAGTGCCATTATCAGTTCTCAAAATCTTGATCTTCTTCCCTGTCATATTTTCCACCAAGGCTTTGAATGTACGGAACCACATGAAAGCCTCATCCTCCTTCTTTAAGAAGTATATCCAAGTTTTCCGAGAGAAGTCATCTATGACCGTCATATATTATGAACATCCTCCCAAGGATGTCACAGGCAGCATATCAGATAGATCAGAATGGATCAATTGCAAGACATCAGATGTCTTTGTGACACTAGAGGGGAAAGGTCCCCTTGTATGCTTTCCTTCAGCACAACTCTTACATACACCTCCATGATTATTTGGAAACTCGGGCATCCCTGTCACCACCTTCTTTGCTTCGAGAAGGGCTTTGTAGTGAAGGTGTCCAAACCTTCGATGCCATAGTTTAGTCTGTCGGATAGTATCACATGTCATTGCTCCCAACAGACTTCCTTTAACCTGGTAGAGTGTATCAACTCTAAACCCAATCGAGATAGCTTCCTTGAAGCTCTTCTTCCACATGAGCACCTTTCTATCAGTGAATGCCACATTGACCCCTTTGTCTTCCATGGCCGATATAGACACAAGGTTCTTCTTCAAATTTGGTACATAGAGTACATCCTGCAAGTGGAGGACTCGACCTTGAGACAAGTGGAGGGTCACGGTCCTTGTCCCTTTCATGGGATATGTGGCATTATCTCCAAGGATAATTTCCAGATTAGTATCCTTCTCAACCATATCAGAAAGTGCTTCCTTGAACCCAGTGATATGCCTTGAGGCACCACTATCTATCAACCAGAGATCCATAGTGTCGGGTGGGGATGCAACAGAGAGGACGGATACAAGAATGTATTCATTTCTTTTATCAACAACTTGTGATTTCTCATATCTGGAGTTTCTTGATCTTTTGGAAGGTTGATCATTTCTGCCAGAGGAAGCCTTCATTTTTCCCTTGAACCTATTGTTCCTTTGATTGCCATTCCTCCAGTTGTTGTTGTTGTCATCACCATCGGGAGAATCCTTCTTGAAAGGACATTCTCTAGCATAGTGACCAGGCCTATGACAAGTGAAACACTTGCCCTTCTTTCCTTGGGCCCCTGCTTTTCCCTTATTCTTCAGACCACCAGATTTCTTCTTTCTAGAATGAGCAACATATGCAGCATTTCCTTCATTTCCATACTCCTTCATTCTTGATTCTTCTTGAATGCATCTTGACAGTACTTCGTCAAAGTCAGGTATCACATTATTATTTAGGATGATAGTGTTGAACACATGCCATTCAGATGAGAGCCCTCCAAGTGCGATGAGTACCATCTCTCGATCAGATATTGTCTCTTTAATAGCTAGCAGATTGTTCCTGATTTCAATCAGCTTCAGAAAGTATGATTGGACACTCATCATTGCATTTCTTCAGATTCTTCAATTGATTCTTGAAGAAAAGTACTTGATTCGCATTGTTGGCCTTGAACATGAGGATCAATTTATCATACATCTCTTTGGATGTGCCCAACTCAGAGATGTAGGCCACCAGGCTTTTATGAATGGATTCCATGATCATCAGCTTTGCTTTGATCTCCCCCTTCTTGTACTTTGTTTTGGCAGCAACAGTAGCAGTGGATAGAGGTTCTTGGATTTTACCCTGCGCATAGTTCATGACATCTTGGTCTTCCAATTTGAGATCCAATATCATTTTCCAAGCATGGAAGTCATCCTTCCCAATCCATTTGTCATCCTCCTTGAAGCCATAGCTTGTGGAACCCATTATCCTCTCTGGTGATTGCTACAAATAGGGCTTGTCTTCACCTCAGCTATGATACCATGTAAATTTATGTAGATGTTCTATGCTTGATGCAACTTTACTTTTCACTACAACAATCACATAAACAATCAAGTAAAATGCTGATAGAACATACCAGAGGATCTATAGAAGACAAACTAGAAACAGAAGAATGTGGTGGTGCGTTACGGCAGTCAACAGGATGCTTCAACTAGCAAAGTCTTCTTGGTCAGCCAACCCAGCTTGTGGCACAACAACCCTCAAAACAGTCACCTGGTCAACCCTAGAAAAGTCAACGTTGTCCAGAAAAGTCAACACAGGGCAGCAATGATAAAGTCAACGCAGCTCGGCATTCGGTCAACCTTTTGACCTTGGTTCTTGTGCCAATGTCTACGGCCTTCCAAAATCGAATTCTCCACCAATTTTCAGCCCTTTTGGACCATGCGTTGACCAAAGTCAACGGTGGTCAAACTAGCGTGGAAACCCTAGCTGCAGTAAATTCAGTCAAACCCTAGTTGCAATAATTCGTCCTCTTTCCCACTTGTGAACCGAATTTGCCTCGAAGGAGCTCATATTAAAACATAAGAAGAGATGTGTGTGATGAGAGTGAGTGAAATGATCTCCAACATTGACTGTATATATATCCATCATTGAGGTGTGTGACACATCTGTTGGGAGTGTAAAACCTAAAGGCCGACCTGCACATATTTGAAATTATTAAAAATAAATTCAAAATAAATGTTCCGCTCATCAGATTAAGATCAATTTTATATCGATCTTACACCTCTCCGAAAGAGGAACCCAATAAAAACACTGGTATCTTCATCTGAGCATCACAACATGGAGTTTGGACCTAGTTGTCCAATTTTAACAGATTTTGATGTGTCGCAATTCTAGATGGTGATCAAACACAGAGAAAGAGGCAATGGTATTTTGGTGGCAAAATTATGAGGTTCTCATGTACTCCCAAGTAAAAGCACATATCTCCGAGTTGGAGCTAGATGTTGGGAGGTGGTTCTCAAGCGCTAAGAGAGGACGGGGATGAGAATGGTCTTTGTCACCTCCTCCTCTCCCCAAACAACAAACAAAATGAACAATGAGGGCTGAAAAGGAAAACATCATATTTTTAACCCACGAGTTAAGTTTTCTCAAAAATTCTCTCCACTTTATATTATTTGAATTTAATTTTCTAATCCACCTCTCATCTCTTATTCTATTTGTTTCTATCGCTTAATAAACATTTCGTTTAGTAAATAATGTTTCTCAACCCGCCACCCAAGTATGTAAATTAGAGTTTTTCCACCATTCTTCCTCACCTAAGCATTAATGCATGTTCTAAAAACTGGAAACACTCTCTTTTTCTAAGTATAAGACTGGAAAATTTGTTTATAAATGATTATTAATTATGTGACATTATCTGAATATGAAGGAAGAGGAAATTTCTAACAAGAGATTGCCTTGCATTGGTGATGTATTGTCCTATGGAGGATGTCCACTCATTTTTTGTTGGCAACAATGATAAATTGTCCAATGGAGGAAGTCCACTCTTGCTCCATGCCAAACTGAGTTTCCAACTACGGTTTTCCACCCAACCACCCTGAGGCACTCTTCTTTCTCCGAGTCCCTTCAATCTATGTAGTATCACACCAAGAAAATATTTCTCGTGGTACTTATTACTAATAGATCTCAATAAAAGACCAACGGGAATTGTCTCCACCATAAAAAGTATAATGGTCTTGAGTATTCATGTAAAGCAATAAGTGCATCTCCTTCACAGAATAAGGACTTGATGATGATCTTTCCATAGCCAAGCCACTCTAAGCATGTATAATCCGTCACAAAAATTTCATAGTTGATCTCCTTAACAGAATAAGGACTTGATCATGATCTTTCCATAGCCAAGCCACTCTCAGCATGTATTATTCCTCACAAAAATTCCATACTCAGCGGCAGAGTCCCTCTTAAGGCACTCGGCAAAGATCTAATTGGCCTGGGACTGAAGAAATACAAGAAAAGACTCAAAATATACTCCGGGCATGCTTGGGCAAGTTTGGGAAGTGTTGGCTATGTCTTGCTGAGTTTGGTCTCGCCTCGGCAAGTGGCTGAGTTCATGGTTAGTATGAGGCGAGTATTGGACCCACAGCTATGACTCAACAAGACTTGCAAGTGTTCGCTGAGTGAAATTACACTATTATTGCATTAACTTAATTTTTAATTTTATATAACTTGAATATTTAAATTATATATAACTTTTTAAACTTATTAATGGGCTGAGATTAATTATTAAAATACAACTATATATTGTTTATATAATTTGAATGGATATTAAATTATATCACCCATTTAATAATTGCTTTATTATATGAATAGATCATAAATTTACCTTTAACAAAAGAAATTACGGCATTGAATTTCCAAATTAAGTAAAATTTTAAACATTTTTACTCTTTACTAAAGTCAATACCAATTCCTAAATCAAAGGAAAAGAGTTAATTCAACACAAACAATCAAAATTGAGGAAATGTTTGCACCTCCAGAGATTTGATCCTTTTGAGCGCTTGATAGATCCAGAGTTAAGATGGATCTAGACTTGTATATAACCCAACTCACAATAATCATGCAATTGTTTTGATATATAGACTTTCATTTTTCTATACCATTATAATTTCAAGGAGATCCCACATCGCTGTTTTTCAGCGTAGTTTTTGATGGGGACATTAGCTTTACTATATAATCATATGCAATAATGTAAGCCACGCCTATGGCTTAGCATCATTTTATTAGAATGTTCGAATTAGTCATACAGATGAGGTTAAAATTTGTTGAAGTTAAGGGTTGAGTAATGTTCTAACTTTACGTAAATTTTAGTAGTGCTAGTTTTGCATTCAAGGGGGGCGATATACGAAGACAAAAGAAGAATATGTATTCTGCTTTTTAATTTAAGTCACTTTTATCAGATTTTAATTTTTTTTTTTTTTAACTGCAGGTGTATGGTTTATCTTGGCTTATACTGGTTGCTATCATTTTGATTTTCAAGGTTTGCGTCTTAACATAGACTGCCTGGATATGTCAGTGAAATTTTCAACATTTTTTAAGTGGATATTTAAAGTTATATATTTTTATATGGATCATTCTCACTCTCGCATATTATATATATATATATATATATATATATATATATCTCGAGAGAGAGAGAGGAAGTTACCCTTAATGAAATAATCAGTTTGGCCGTATTTGTTTGAGAGATCTTTTCATTCTTGTTTTGGGCTTGTGCAGGTATTCACATTCAGCAAAAAGATATCTGTGAATTTTCAGTTAATGGTGCGATTTATTCAGGGCGCTACATTTATAGCAGTAGTAACGGGGCTTGCAGTCACTGTTGCTGTCACATCGTTGACAGTGACAGACCTTTTTGCTAGTATTTTGGCATTTGTCCCAACTGGTTGGGCTATTCTATGTGTAAGTTGTCTAAAATTCTTGTTTTCTCACCATTCAAGTGCATATGATTGTTTATCTAGTTTTTGGATCTTATTAAACATATGTTGATCCCGTCATGCAGCTTGCAATAACATGGAAATCAGTGGTGAAAAGTCTTGGCTTATGGAAGTCTGTTTCTGCGATTGCTAGATTATATGATGCGGGCATGGGCATTCTCCTGTTTATTCCTATCGTAGTGTTGTCATGGTTTCCTTTCGTATCAACATTTCAGACGCGTCTTCTGTTCAATCAGGCTTTCAGTCGTGGGCTCGAGATCTCTCTCATTCTTGCAGGAAACAAGCCAAATGTTCAGTTATGATAACACAAAAGGTGGCCCTGCGCTTTCTTCAGGCTGTATGTCATATTATTCTTAATGATTATATATTATCTTTCCATCTATAAAATTTGCATGTATTCATTTCGAGGACGCTAGAGAAAATTTAGTGTATGATATCGACTAGTCACCAGGGGAGTTCTGGAAATCAATACATGGATCCCTTCTTGTGAATGATTGAAATGCTAGTAGTTAATGTTTTAATGGCTGAAATTCATATTTGGCATATTTCCGCAGATTCAACTTGCCTACAATTGGTCATATCATATATGTGAGCGGTGTCAGTATTTTACTTGTTCAAAATGTTAATTGTCATCGTAGGCTTGACAAGGCAGTTACATGGATGATCATATAAGGTTGGTACTACTGAAGTTATAATGAAGTTTTAATGGCCAACCTGGACATAAAACTACAATATACCTTGTTAAAGTTACGGAGAATGAGAACAATAAATTGTTTATAACTCAGTTTTCAAATTAATAGTGAGGATAATTATCATTGACTGTTAATCTGTGAATCAGATTGACTTATTTTTGTTATTCAAGGAAAACCATGTCACATTATGGGCTGGTGGCCTTTAAGGGGGCAGTTTTTCGCCCATAGATTTTAGATTTTTAACCTGTTTCTTTACATTACGGGAAATCCAATTCTTAACCAAACATAAGCAGTTTTAGAGCATACTCTAGGCCCAAGAGTTGGAGAGAAATAAAATATTGTTTTTTTTAAAGTGTAATAAATTAGAGTGAAAGTTTTATGATAAAATTTTATTGGTGATTGTTGATATAAAATTATGAAGAAATTGCATTTAGATTTATAAACTGTTTATAATTTTTACTGTGGGAAAATCTATCATAACTCAGTTTTCAAATAAATAGTGGGGATAATCATCATTCGCCGCTAATCTGTGAATCCAGGCTGACTTATTATTGCTATTAAAGGAAAACCATGTCACATTATGGATTGGTGGTCTTTAAGGGGGTTGTTTTTCGCTCATGGGTTTTGGATTTTTAACTTGTTTCTTTACATCACAGGAAATCCAATTCTTAACCAAACATAAGCAGTTTTAGAGCATACTCTAGACCCAAGAGTTGCATGCAAAACAAATATTGTTTTTTTTTAAGTATTTTATTAGGTAAAAATTTTATGACAAAATTTTATTAGTGATGGCTGATATAAAATTATGAAGATACTGTATTTAGATTTATAAAAGATAAATTAATTATATATTTTAAGTAGATTAAATTATAATTTATATAGTTTATTGTGATTTAAAATAGAATAGATATTAAAATATGAAAAATCAAATATTTAAAAAAATATTATAAGCAACTTTAAATTTATATGATATTAATGAGATATAATATTATTAGTATTCATGTGAGTCATATCGTAATGCAGATCTCGGTAATGATGGCTATGCCTCTTGAGGGATCGATTCAAAGATTCAGGATCCGCTATCAAATGCCAAAGAAATACACAGTAGCGTCACAGTCCACAAGGTTTCTGGCACCAGATTTGGGGAAGCAACTAGCAGTTTCATTGGGGTTTCAATGGTTAGAGGGCTTCTTTTATTCGACAAACCTCTTACATGGCCTAGATAGACTTACGAAAATCAGGCTAGAATCCTTCTCAATCTCAGATCTATTGTGTATCAGCGTGGATCTGTTGGTTTTTATTCCAGACCCATGTATCCGACAACCAAGCCGTTGTTGTCATAAGGAAATATTGAAACAAGATGAACATGGAGTCCAAAAAATCATGAAAGCGGACCGTGAGACCTCGAAGTTGGAGACTCTTTTCAGATTCTCCTTAAAACTGTATCAGGGTTCACAAAACTAATCTGGGTGCAGAGTATAGAATATGTGAAAAACTTAAAGCATAAAGGCCATACATCAACATGCATTCCTGTTTCAGCCTAAGTTTTGCTTTTTTCTGGTAAGATATTGGAGAATGAAACATAGTTGAAAGAATATGGGATCCAAAGGAACTCCACAATCATCCAGACCTCCACACTGCACGGAGGGGTTCAAGGAACACTTATACCAACCAGAGCACCCCCCTCAGGTAAGGGCCAGACTTCTTTCAAAGACATCTTAAAGGGGAAAGTGGTCTCACAAGACAACCAATCCCCAAATCTTCCAGGCACTTATATGGTGGATAAGCTAGAAAAAGGACTAGAGATAACCAAAGAATTATCAGAAGTCAATGAACTATTCATCATCTTTCAATCAAAAGCAATCATTGGTCGTTTTAATGGATTTTGGCCAAAATAAGATGTGTTAAGTGAGTGGATTCACCAAAACTAGACCACTGAATGCGATATTTACTTATGTGCAAAAGGTTTTTTTGTGGTTCAGTTTGATTCACAAAAATACTTCAAATCTGTCATAATCGATGGTCCATGGTTTTGGGGAAGGGCGGGACTATTCGTAACCCCATGGTTCCCCGGTTTCGATGTTGATGGATGGGTAATCCCCGCCAAACCCACAATCTTCACTCTCTTGTTCATGTAAAACTGCATTCCAAAATTTTTTCTCCAAATAATTTTAAATCTAGCAATTTCACAATAATATTGCGGAAGCTTTTAAATATCTGTTTAAACTTAAAACCCAGATTTCAATATCACTTGCGAAAGCTTTACTTTTTAAACAATGGTTATAAAACCATTGGAATACCCACCTTATGATTTTTAAATCATACTATTCAAAGTTATATAAAACCAAATATAAGCTTCCCTTCAAACCAACATTGGCTTTATAAAACCTCAATACTTAATGAAATCATCTCATACCAAATTACCTTCCGTCTATTATATCATGGTGCAACCCACACATATCATTTGATTTGTATCAAAGCTCAACTTTGATGAAAACTCAAGTGCTAACATCTACATTAACACATATCATTTGATTTTCATTAATACCCATATAAGACATCTACTAAATGTTTAATTCTTTTGGCCCCACACATTCAAACATTCAACAAATATAACGCTGCTCATACCTCACTTAACAACCCAACAGCTTGATGATGCAACCACTATTGGATCCTTTGATCGACACATCCAACGAAAATCACATTTGTTCGGCCCCTGTAGTTTATCACTCAAAAATTATGCGAAATGGGTGGTATTTGATTAACCACCTTTGCCATGCGTCACACGCCGAATGCTATTGCATTTTTTTTTCAGATTCCACTTACCATCTTTGAGGAATGCGAGACCACTGGTATTGGATCTTTGAAACCGCTTCAACATTTCTCGAACTCACAGTTCCTCTTACTGGACCCATTACGCCTTCGACCCAAGGTTTCATTGACTCGATTCACAATTGTTCAATACAACATCTTCGTGTTTAAACAAGCCTTTGCTGCGCCATTACTCTGCATTACAATTCTTAATGGAGTTCTATATCACATCATTCCATACTTTAACCAAACCATCGGTTCTTCTTCAAACCATCATAACTCTCTTTCTACGCACAGTGAATCTCTATATTTCACTTCTTTGTTTCACTGTGTTGAATATTAACAATTCCATTTTAGGGTTTTCGCACGGAATCTCTGTACGTTTGTTCAACAATTCGAACAGTTTTAAACAAAACCCTCCATCATTTCGAACAAGTCAATCTTCAGTAAGACTTCGACCTCTATCTTATTGTTCTATATGTTCACATAAGAACACTAGATTCCTCCTTTTAATGCTTCCTATGAATCAATTCGATTCGAAATGCCTCCAACCAATTTATGTCTTAATGCATACAATTCACACATTCCTGTGATTAATTCACAGAGTTCACACAAGGCACACCAGTATACAATAAACTCATAAATTTAAAAAGAATCGAACCTCCTTCAACCAGTGATTACATAAAATTCGAGTTATTTCAGAATGCATCCAACTCATCATATGTAAATTGAGGCAGGCAATCAAATATTTTACTGGAATCGATCCTTTCAGTGATCGATTCACCCAATTTGCAAGTCAATTTGAAACACACATAGACTCATACACAAATCAATCTAACTTTGAATTCCTATGTATAAATAAAACTAAGTTAATTACAAAACTTACATCCTTTGTGGCCTGATCTTCAATTCGATGGCCCTTCTATCCTCACTCCTCTGCCTCTTAACCACTCTCTCTCCTATCTACCTGTAGGCTTACATTTATACAAAATACTAAGGAATCAATTCAGTTTCCCTAACAGCTCACCCAAGACTCTTGGAATTCTCAACATCCTAAATTTAGACTCAATCCCTAAAATAACTGAAACTCATCCTAAGTCCATTGTCCTTTCACATTCCTAACTAATCACCTTCCCCTCATGTTCTCTAATGGTTAGAGAACATTTACAATTCCTCACTATTTTATTCAAAATACTAATAATTACATGAGAATTTTGAAACATAAGACCCCCCTATGTCTTATAAAAATACAAAGTATTTCTTGAGCCTAATGCCCCTGCATCAGACTCCCAAGGCTAAAATGAATCATGATCTCCTGATCATGTGGTTTTGATTTATCGCCTCTTGGATCTCATACTTTGTTTTTCTGTTGTCCAACAGTTGCATTATTCTTTAACTGCACTTCTCCAGGTCTCCATATCTTGTTTTGCATCTTGCCTCCAGCTATGCTTTCACAATCTCTTCTTGTCTTTCCTTTGCTAAAATTCTTATGCTTTCTTGCTGCTGTATGTTGCTTCTGAGACACCTTCATCATCAGTCTTCTGATGCTTTCAATCTCCACGTCCAGCTTATCTTCTAGCTGGAAATCCCTCTGCCCATTGCTGCTGTTTTCAATTTCTGTTGCTGCCAACATGGATGTTGCTATGTCAATGTTGCCTCACCGATTGTTGCTAACATTGTTTTTACTCCTGCAGATGTCACCCCACATGCTGCGTCAGCTGCCAGCATAGGTGTTGCCAATGTTGCCTCTTTTGCCAGAAATGTTGCTGCCTCCCAAACTTCTTGAATATCTCTTAGGATACCTTCCTCTGCAACATTCTTTTGCTCAACACCTGCAAATTTACTTTTAAAAAGTAAATTATCTTTCAATTCTCTAACTGCAGTAACATAATCATTCATTTCTCCTTGTGTACTAGTAAGCATGATTAAATTCTGCAAACTAGTATCTGCTCCTGTTTTTTTCACAGCTCCAAGCATTTTCACTCTAGTGTCTACCATTTCTTCCTCTTGTTCAAATGTTTCCAACAAACATTTCAGCCATCTCTCTTGTACAACCACATCATCAATATGCTGCAACTCAATTTCAGTATATCCCTCTTCATCCTTGACAATCTTCAGTAATTGTATTTCATCACCTTGATTGATTCTGGCAATCAAATCGAGTTCTTCAAACTCTGCATTTTCATCTTCTATCATAATAGAATTCTGATTTTCCATCACTGTAGTAGTTCCACAAATCTGTCCTCCAATCTTCTCTTGGCTATTCAAACAAGCCAACTTCTCCTTGTCACCAATAGTAACAAGTTTCTGCATCATTGTTTCACCTTCCTTCAAGACAATCCCAAGAGATGCACTGTCTCCTGCAATACCTATAAGCACAATCAAATTGTCAGTTTCAAAATCACAAGACCCAATTATCTAACTTGCTGATCCAGCCACCAAATTTTCTTTTTGCAGTTCTAAGTCTCTTTCAAGACTCATAAATTCTTCACTGTCCTTCTCCTCTGACAACACATCAGTGTGTTGCTCTGAGTTTCCTTCCAAATCCTCTGTCAGCACATCAGTATGCTCATTTGCATCCTCCATGAGACTGTCAGCTAGTCTCTCCTTTCCATCATCTGCTTCATGAACACTATTCATGAAGACCTTCCTGCCCTGCTTCCTCAGCGAATTATCTTGTGCATAGGTCCTTTGTTTCTCCAATTCTCTTCTTTGAAAATCCAACCTTCTATACAATTCAACAACTTCAATTGGAGTAGATTTTGGGAACCTCACACAACCCTTTATACCTTCACTTGTTCTTGAGCGATCATCAGATGGTCCCTCTTCTCTTGCCTCAATATTCTCATTAGACTCCTTTGTCTTCAATTCCTCCTGAGATCTTGCTATCTCAGCATTGATCTGAATAGATTTTAGATTCAATTTCTCTTCCTCAACAAACTTTAAAGCTTGTTCATCTCCCTATGGTGTACCTACAAACATACACAACTCTTTAGTTTTAAAACCACGAGACTTTTCAGTCTTGGTTGCTTTCTCAAGCACTTCCCTTTGAACAGATCTGCATGTGGAATCTTCAAATTCCATCTCTGACTCAAGAACCCTGAGTTTTTCTTTCAATAAAGCAGTCTCGTTTTGCCTAAACCTCAACTGTAATGGTTGCCATTATACTCTCTTCTTCATGAGCCAACCAACTCTTTAGCTTTCCTCTATCATCATCTTCAGTTTGTTAAACTGTTCTCTGAGCTCAGCTATCTCTTTCTCATATTTTGCATCAGTGAATTTCTTCCTCATGCCATTTGTCTTGGCATCTTCTTTCTCTTTTTTGTTGTGGTCTCTCTCTGAAACTCTGCTCTCTTCTATATGACTTTTAGAAGTCATCTTCTTCTTCATGAGTTCCTCGCTCTATGAGCTGCACCAAGCCTCTGCAACAACAAGCTCTCCTGTTGCCACTTACCTCACCAATCCTTTCCTCCGGATCTGGTCTTTTGGCAAGTACTGGTCCCCTGTCTGCTGGAACCTTTTCAACACTCTCTTCTGCTCTTTCTAGGCTTCACTCTGCAACTTTTAGAACTCATTCAACCTCTGTTGAATTTCCTCAAGGTTCTACCATACTTTCTTCTTCACTTTAGAATCCTCTGCTGGACTCTTTCATCACTGCTCTCAAAGCTGTGATATGCTTTTGCTGAGATTTCTTCAATTGCCTGCAATCTGAATTCTGCAAACAATTCTTCAAACCAGAGTTAAACACTACTCCTCAACTCACCTTCTCTTGAGAACACTGCAATTGTTCTCCCTATCCAACCTTTATCTAAATATCAGGTTCACTGCCATCACCATCAAACTCTGTCTTCACTTTCCACAACCATAATTCTGCAATCATAAATTTCAAATCAGATTTAAAATTATTTTACGTGCAAGATCCCTGAATGATCTTGTTCTTTATTCATCCAGTTATGCAAATCTTTGTTCTCTACAACTCTGTGTACCTTTGCATATTAGATTTTAGAATTTGATCTTCTTTCTTCTCTCATCACACATTCAGATTTAATTACAAAAAAAATCCTTTACTTCAAACAGAGCCTTCTCTGCTCTGATACCACTTGATGGCGGGTCAACCCCGCCAAACCCACAATCTTCACTCTCTTGTTCATGTAAGACTGCATTCCAAAATTTTTCCCCAAATAATTTTAAATCTGGAAATTTCACAATAATAATGTGGAAGCTTTTAAATCTTTGTTTAAACTTAAAACCCAGATTTCAATATTACTTGTGGAAGCTTTACTTTTTAAACAATGGTTATAAAACCACTGGAATACCCACCTTATGATTTTTAAATCATATTATTCAAAGTTATATAAAACCAAATATAAGCTTCCCTTCAAACCAACATTGGCTTTATAAAACCTCAATACTTAATGAGATCATCTCATACCAAATTATCTTTCGTCTATTATATCATGGTGCGACCCACACATATCATTTGATTTGTATCAAAGCTCAACTTTGATGAAAACTCAAGTGCTAACATCTACGTTAACACATATCATTTGATTTTCATTAATACCCATATAAGACATCTACTAAATGTTTAATTCTTTCGGCCCCACACATTCAAACGTTCAACAAATATAACGCTGCTCATACCTCACTTAACAACCCAACAACTTGATGATGTGACCACCGTTCGATCCTTTGATCGATACATCCAACGGAAATATCATTTGTCTGGCCCTCGTAGTTTATCACTAAAAAATTATGCGAAATGGGTGGTATTTGATTAACCACCTTTGCCGCACGTCACATGCCGAATGCTATCGCATTTTTTTTTTCTTCAGATTCCACTTACCATCTTTGAGGAATGCGAGACCACTGGTATTGGATCTTTGAAACCGTTTCAACGTTTTTTCAAACTCACAGTTCTGCTTAGTGGACCCGTTACGCCTTCGACCCAAGGTTTCATTGACTCGATTCACAATGTTCAATACGACATCTCCGTGTTTAAACAAGCCTTCGCTGCGCCATTACTCTGCATTACAATTCTTAATGCAGTTCTATATCACATCATTCCATACTTTAACCAAACCATCAGTTCTTCTTCAAACCATCATAGCGCTCTTTCTACGCACAATCAATCTCTATATTTCACATCTTTGTTTCACTGTGTTGAATATTAACAATTCCATTTTAGGATTTTCGCACAGAATCTCTTTACGTTTGTTCAAAAATTCGAACAGGTTTAAACAAAACCCTCCATCATTTCGAACAGGTCAATCTTTAGTAAGACTTCGACCCCGATCTCACTGTTCTGTATGTTCACATAAGAACACTAGATTCCTCCTTTTAATGCTTCCTATGAATCAATTCAATTCGAAATGCCTCCAACCATTTTATGTCTTAATGCATACAATTCACACATTCTTGTGATTAATTCACAGAGTTCACACAAGGCACACCAGTATACAATAAACTCAGAAATTTAAAAAGAATTGAACCTTCTTCAACCAGTGATTACATAAAATTCGAGTTATTTCAGAATGCATCCAACTCTTCATATGTAAATTGAGGCAGGCAATTAAATACTTTACTGGAATCGATCCTTTCAGTGATCGATTCACCCAATTTGCAAGTCAATTTGAAACACACATAGCCTCATACACAAATCAATATGACTCTGAATTCCTCTGTATAAATAAAACTAAGTTAATTACAAAACTCACTTCCTCTGTGGCCTGATCTTCAATTCGATGGCCCTTCTATCCTCACTCCTCTGCCTCTTAACCGCTCTCTCTTCTATCTGCCCGTAGGCTTACATTTATACAAAATACTAAAGAATCAATTTAGTTTCCCTAACAGCTCACCCAAGACTCTTGGAATTCTCAACATCTTAGATTTAGACTCAATCCCTAAAATAACTGAAACTAATCCTAATTCGATTGTCCTTTCACATTCCTAACTAATCACCTTCCCCTCATGTTCTCTTATGGTTAGAGAACATTTAAAATTCCTCACTATTTTATTCAAAATACTAATAATTACATGAGAATTTCGAAACATAAGACCCCCCTATGTCTTATAAAAATACAAATTATTTCTTGAGCCTAATGCCCCTACATCAGACTCCCAAGGCTAAAATGAATCATGATCTCTTGATCATGTGGTTTTGATTTATCGCCTCCTGGATCCCATACTTTATTTTGTTGTTGTCCAACAACTGCATTATTCTTCAACTACACTTCTCCAAGTCTCCATATCTTGTTTTGCATCTTGCCTCCAGCTATGCTTTCACAATCTCTTCTTGTCTTTCCTTTGCTAAAATTCTTCTTCTTTCTTGCTGTTGTCTGCTGCTTCTGAGACACCTTCATCATCAGTCTTCTGATGCTTTCAATCTCCATGTCCAACTTATCTTCTAGCTGGAAATTCCTCTGCCCACTGTTGTTGTTTTCAATTTCTGTTGCTGCCAACATGGACGTTGTTGTTGTCAATGTTGCCTCACCGATTGTTGCTAACATTGTTTTTACTCCTACATATGTCACCCCACATGCTGCTTCCGCTGCGACCATAGGTGTTGCCAATGTTGCCTCTTTTTCCAGAAATGTTGCTGCCTCCCAAACTTCTTGAATATCTCTTAGGATACCTTCCTCTGCAACATTCTTTTGCTCATCACCTGCAAATTTACTTTTAAAAAGTAAATTATCTTTCAATTCTCTAACTACAGTAACATAATAATTCATTTCTCCTTGTGTACTACTAAGCATAATTAAATTTTGCAAACTAGTATCTGCTCCTGTTCTTTTCACAGCTTCAAGCATTTTCACTCTAGTGTTTGCCATTTCTTCCTCTTGTTCAAATGTTTCCAGCAAACATTTCAGCCATCTCTCTTGTACAACCACATCATCAATACGCTGCAACTCAGTTCATTATATCCCTCTTCTTCCTTGACAATCTTCAGTAATTGTCTTTCATCTCCTTGATTGATTCTGGCAATCAAATCGAGTTCTTCAAACTTTGCATTTTCATCTTCTATCAGAATATAATTCTGATTTTCCATCACTGTAGTAGTTCCACAAGTCTGTCCTCCAATCTTCTCTTGGCTATTCAAACAAGCCAACTTCTCCTTGTCACCAATAGTAACAAGTTTCTGCATCATTGTTTCACCTTCCTTCAAGACAATCCCAAGAGATGCGCTGTCTCCTGCAATACCTATAAGCACAATCAAATTGTCAGTTTCAAAATCACAAGACCCAATTATCTAACTTGTTGATCCAGCCACCAAATTTTCTTTTTGCAGTTCTAAGTCTCTTTCAAGACTCAGAAATTCTTCACTGTCCTTCTCCTCTGACAACACATCATTGTGTTGCTCTGAGTTTCCTTCCAAATCCTCTGTCAGCACATCAGTATGCTCATTCGCATCCTCCATGAGACTGTCACCTAGTCTCTCCTCCTTTCCATCATCTGCTTCATGAACACTATTCATGAAGACCTTTCTGCCCTGCTTCCTCAGTGAATTATCTTGTGCATAGGTCCTCTGTTTCTCCAATTCTCTTCTTTGAAAATCCAACCTTCTATACAATTCAACAACTTCAATTGGAGTAGATTTTGGGAACCTCACACAACCCTTTATAACTTCACTTGTTCTTGAGCGATCATCAGATGGTCCCTCTTCTCTTGCCTCAATATTCTCATTAGACACCTTTGTCTTCAATTCCTCCTGAGATCTTGCTATCTCAACATTGATCTGAATAGATTTTAGATTCAATTTCTCCTTCTCAACAAACTTTAAAGCTTGTTCATCTCCCTGTGATGTACCTGCAAACATACACAACTATTTAGTTTTAAAACCACAAGACTTTTCAGTCTTGGCTGCTTTCTCAAGCACTTCCCTTTGAACAGATCTGCACGTGGAATCTTCAAATTCCATCTTTGACTCAAGAACCCTAAGTTCTTCTTTCAATAAGGCAGTCTCCTTTTGCCTCAACCTCAACTGTAATGGTTGCCATTTTACTGTCTTTTTCATGAGCCAACCAACTCTCTCGCTTTCCTCTATCATCATCTTCAGTTTGTTAAACTGTTCTCTGAGCTCAACTACCTCTTTCTCATATTTTGCATCAGTGAATTTCTTCCTCATGCCATTTGTCCTGGCATCTTCTTTCTATTTTCTGTTGTGGCCTCTCTCTGAACCTCTGCTCTCTTCTATATGACTATTAGAAGTCATCTTCTTCTTCATGAGTTCCTCACTCATGAGCTGCACCAAGCCTCTGCAACAACAATCTCTCTTGTTGCCACTTACCTCACCAATCCTTTCCTCTCGATCTGGTCTTTTGGCAAGTATTGGTCCCCTGTCTGCTGGAACCTTTTGAGCACTCTCTTCTGCTCTCTCTAGGCTTCACTCTGCAACTTTTAGAACTCATTCAACCTCTGTTGAATGTCCTCAAGGTTCTGCCACACTTTCTTTTTCACTTTAGAATCCTCTGTTGGACTCTTTCATCACTGCTCTTAAAGCTGTGATCTGCTTTTGCTGAGATTTCTTCAGTTGCCTGCAATCTGAGTTCTGCAAAAAATTCTTCAAACCAGAGTGAAACACTGCTTCTCAACTCACCTTCTCTTGAGAACACTGCAATTGTTCTCCCTATCCAACCTTTAGTTGAATATTAGGTTCACTACCATCACCATCAAACTTTGTCTTCACTTTCTGCAAACATAATTCTGCAATCATAAATTTCAAATCAGATTTAAAATTATTTTACCTACAAGATCCCTGAATGATCTTGTTCTTCATTCATCCAGTTCTGCAAATCTCTGTTCTCTGCAACTCTGTGTACCTTTTCATATCAGATTTTAGAATCTGATCTTCTTTCTTCTCTCATCACACATTCAGATTTAATTACAAAAAAATTCCTTTACTTGAAACAGAGCCAAACCCACAATCTTCACTCTCTTGTTCATGTAAAACTGCGTTCCAAAATTTTTTCCCCAAATAATTTTAAATCTGGCAATTTCACAATAATAATGCGGAAGCTTTTAAATCTCTGTTTAAACTTAAAACCCAGATTTCAATATCACTTGTGGAAGCTTTACTTTTTAAACAATGGTTATAAAACCTTTGAAATACCCACCTTACGATTTTTAAATCATACTATTCAAAGTTATATAAAACCAAATATAAGCTTACCTTCAAACCAACATTGGCTTTATAAAACCTCAATACTTGATGAGATCATCTCATACCAAATTACCTTCCGTTTATTATATCATGGTGCGACCCACACATATCATTTGATTTGTATCAAAGCTCAACTTTGATGAAAACTCAAGTGCTAACATCTACATTAACACATATCATTTGATTTTCATTAATACCCCTATAAGACATCTACTAAATGTTTAATTCTTTCGGCCCCACACATTCAAACGTTCAACAAATATAACGCTGCTCATACCTCACTTAACAACCCAGCAACTTGATGATGCGACCACCGTTTGATCTTTTAATCAACACATCCAACGGAAATCGCTTTTGTTCAGCCCCTGCAGTTTATCACTCAAAAATTATGCGAAATGGGTGGTATTTGATTAACCACCTTTGCCACGCGTCACATGCCGAATTCTATCGCATTTTTTTTCTTCAGATTCCACTTACCATCTTTGAGGAATGCAAGACCACTGGTATTGGATCTTTGAAACCGCTTCAACATTTCTTCGAACTCACAATTCCGCTTTCTGAACCCGTTACGCCTTCGACCCAAGGTTTCATTGACTCGATTCATAATTGTTCAATACGGCATCTCCGTGTTTAATTAAGCCTTCGCTGCGCCATTACTCTGCATTACAATTCTTAATTCCATTCTATATCACATCATTCAATACTTTAACCAGACCATCGGTTCTTCTTCAAACCATCATAGCGCTCTTTCTACGCACAGTCAATCTCTATATTTCACTTCTTTGTTTCACTGTGTTGAA
The DNA here is from genome assembly GCA_034641835.2 of Pinus albicaulis. NCBI lineage: Eukaryota > Viridiplantae > Streptophyta > Pinopsida > Pinales > Pinaceae > Pinus > Pinus albicaulis. The sequence goes on along the minus strand of CM076572.1, from coordinate 89,005,552 downwards.
TATTAATAATTCCATTTCAGGGTTTTCGCACGGAATCTTTGTACATTTGTTCAACAATTCGAACAGTTTTAAACAAAACCCTCCATCATTTCGAACAAGTCAATATTCAGTAAGACTTCGACCCCGATCTTACTGTTCTGTATGTTCACATAAGAACACCAGATTCCTCATTTTAATGCTTCCTATGAATCAATTCAATTTGAAATGCCTCCAACCAATTTATCTCTTAATGCATGCAATTCACACATTCCTGTGATTAATTCACAGAGTTCACACAAGGCACACCAGTATACAATAAACTCAGAAATTTAAAAAGAATCGAACCTCCTTCAACCAGTGATTACATAAAATTCGAGTTATTTCAGAATGCATCCAACTTGTCATATGTAAATTGAGGCAGGAAATTAAATACTTTACTGGAATCGATCCTTTCAGTGATCGATTCACCCAATTTGCAAGTCAATTTGAAACACACATAGCCTCATACACAAATCAATCTGACTCTAAATTCCTCTGTATAAATAAAACTAAGTTAATTACAAAACTTACTTCCTCTATGGCCTAATTTTCAATTCGATGGCCCTTCTATCCTCACTCCTCTGCCTCTTAACCACTCTCTCTCCTATCTGCTCGTAGGCTTACATTTATACAAAATACTAAGGAATCAATTTAATTTCCCTAACAGCTCACCCAAGACTCTTGGAATTCTCAACATCTTAAATTTAGACTCAATCTCTAAAATAACTGAAACTGATCATAATTCAACTGTCCTTTCACATTCCTAACTAATCACCTTCCCCTCATGTTCTCTAATGGTTAGATAACATTTACAATTCCTCACTATTTTATTCAAAATACTAATAATTACATGAGAATTTCAAAGCATAAGACCCCCCTATGTCTTATAAAAATACAAAGTATTTCTTGAGCCTAATGCCCCTGCATCAGATGCAAATTCAATGATAGTATCAAAAATGCCAGTATGGGTAAGACTTCACAACCTTCCGCTTCCCTTCTGGCACCATTGGGTTCTTAAAGGAATAGGAAACTCTTTGGGAAGATTCCTTAAGATGGACAGCAAAAGAATTGAGAAAGGTATTTTTACTTTTGCTCGCATTTGTGTGGAAATGGATCTAAGTAAAGGTCTCCCCGATAGCATTAACATGATACACAAAGATTTTAGGTGGGTACAGCCGCTAGATTTTGAAAACACAACTTTCCATTGAAGGATATGTGAACAAACAGGGCACCTTCAAAGCACATGCAAACTTGCAAAGAAAAGTTCAAAAAAGAAAATTCAAAAGCAAAAAGGATGGCAATTTTCTCATAGCCCCTTATCTGAAAATGAAGAAGAAATGGAAGAAAATAAAGAAACCCAAGGAACAGGAGAACAACAAGGAGCACAAGAGAGCGAGGAAGGGAAAGAGTATTTCATCCAACAACTGGATAGTCCTCTCACCATTTTTGATCCCACGCCAACTGAAGCTTGAACAATAACATGTACCGGTGCAAATAAAAGATTGTGTCTGAAAGCTTAGACTTATACAAAGAAAATGCCACAAGGAATAATGAGCTGGCCTTGGTTTCTTCTTCCTCGCATTCAGGGACTTGGCAGATTGTCCAAAAGAAGAAAGGCAAGCGTGAAAAGCCCAACCCTGCTCGCACTTTGTAATTTTATTTTTTACTTCTTTTATTTTCTCTTTTCAAATCATCTGGTAGCCTCGCTACGTTGTGTACTTGAGCACACGGGCCTTATGGGTATTCTGAATGCTTAATTGCATCTACTAAATGTAACTTTTCATTTTCATTAATAGAAAGTTGTTGATTTTTTTCTCTGGAAAAAAAAAATATATGTGTCATACATCTGATCAATATAATAAATAGATGTTAAAGTTAGAAAGTAGGAATTAAGTGTTTAAATCACTATAATTATCTTATAACAAGTATTTTATAATGTTATTAATGGTATAATAGAAGATGATATATATTAAAATAGTATATAAGGAAATGCTTTTTTTATTATTATTCTAGTGCCCTATTGTAAAATGATGGTGAGAAAACTAAGCATATCAGTAAACTTGATTTTAATATAAATTTAGTTTGATTTTCTTTTCTGGAAAAAAAATAATTAAAATAGTATATATATTGTGGGTTTGTTTATAATTTTTTAAATATGGTGATTATGTATTTATACAATTTACACATAATATTAGCATAAGATTTTAGATCTACCAAGTGTCGAGAGGGATCACATTTTTGAAGATTCAAGTGGAAATTTTGAGGAAAGATTTACATCTTCAAAGATTTGATTCCTCTCATCACTTGGTGAATCTTTAGTTAAAATGGATCTATGTTGGTTCTTAATAATACTATTTATATAATATTTCACATTTTTAATTTTTGTATTAAAACTTTGATTTAATCTTTATAGAATATCCATGGAATATTTATAGTAGTAATGAGGGTAGAGAGTTTAGATATATCTCAAAAGTAACTAGCAATTGCCCCTAAAGGTGCAAAGACACACTGAAGGAATAGAATATTTGGGAAGATACATATCTAGTCCTCACATGTGTGAGCATAGCTTATATATTCACATGTTGTGACAATTGTCAGGTGTATTTGTGCACTAATGAAATTACATGCACATATATATTGAGTATTAGAATTATCTGGGTACGGTTGACCACTAAATGTACAATCAATATATACACACAATATATGACAAAAGCATGAGGACAAGGGCCTACTCTACCATAGGCATATTCCATACCTTGCCTTTGTAAAATGAAAAATGTTCCAAGGATATCCTTAACGTATAGATTATGCAGCTCGTAATACGATTGTGCATTCAAATGTATGACTGCACATATATCTGATGGTGCAACTTGGTGTAGCATGTATTTCTTTGAGATAAAGTGGCTTCAATGAATGGTAGATATCTTTAGAAGATAGTGCTAACCTTATTTCAAAGTGGAAACTAAAGAATCAACCAGGTGTCATAGATGTGTAACGACAACAAATTTAGTGAGGATGATGGCTTTTGTTTTCACCCATGCCAAGGATTTTCTTTAGATAATGTATATTTAATAATAGATCGACTTGATCCTAGATGTATTATGTTCCACTACTCCCACAACCCACTCAATTTTGGGACAATTAGATGCATCGAGCCTCTCCAAAAACATTAGATGTTACACACCTATCTGTCTTTTCTCTACCACAAGGTGTTGCTGCTCCCAGATTTCTACTAGGGCACGAGATCAAGCTCTTTCGACGTCCCAGAGCCAACAACTCATTCCCTAGGCCGCACAATGGGTCCTCCTGCGAGATTCCATTAGTCTAGTCGACACTACTTAAGGAATGAGGTTAATGTAATTATTACAAGAAAAACATAAAAAAAATGTTGGATTACGAAGAGCAATCTTTTTACTTTAATGGTTGCTTGCTTGTTGATGCAAATTTGTCGTTGCAACATTTTGGTTATGGTTGACGTAAGATGATTGATGGAAAACTACGCAAGTAAATAGATAAATGACCACATAATTTATACAATTCCCTATTTAATTCCCCGAGTATTGAGGAAATTGCTGGTCTATTATGTTGTCATGTTGGGCATGGAAAATTGCGAAGACAAAATGGATCAATTTTCACACCATTGTTTTTGTTGGATGTGGAGCTTGATTATCTTCCTGTTTCATAGGTCATGTTTCAGTCGTGTGTGGATCCCAATCCTCGTTGGGGGGCTTGCCCCACCCACTATTGCTGCTTGGGGGGTCCATGGGGGGGCAGTTGCATGTTTGGAGGCTCCCCTGGCAGGGGTTCGAGGGAAGCGCCCCCGAAGCTAAAATAGATGAAATTTTGGCTTGTAAAATATTGTGATTTTGTAGTCAATCTAGGTCATTCATTAGGCTGATGATCAGACGATAGAAGTTATATTAATTTAGGGTTTTTTTCCTTAGAAGGCAACCCTCGATTTATATGAGGGGATTGATTGCGGTTGTGTATTATCATTTTGAGCGAGAAAGAGAGAGGAAATTGTGATAGAGAAGAAGAAATTACAACGGATCTGTTGTAGATTGTATCACTTCATTTTGTTGGATAATATAAAAGGAAGGGTTGGTTGTTTCTCTGTAGATGTAGCCCATTGGTTGTTTCTCCGCAGATGTAGCCCAAATTAGGTGAACCATGTATATTTGTCTCTCTTATTTTATGTGTTTTTGTATTTGTGTTTCCGCAATAATTTATGTATTGCATTACTCTGTTAATTATTTTTTAACAACTTTCACCAGTTGGGTCAATACAACTCAGAAGAAAACTTTAAAGAGCTAGATAAAAAATTGACCAGACAGAGTTTTCCTAAGGGAGGTTGGAGCCACTCTTGAGTTCTTAAACGATGATTACAGATCTCACCAGCTTTCCCATGTCCAAAGCTTCTCTTCTCGACGAAAGGATTGCTATAATAGAAGCCATGTTGATTAGAGTAGACACCCATGATATGAAGGCCATGAAGGCTATTTTTAAGGACTTTGATTATAGTAATTCCAAGGATGTCTGATCCACTATCTTGGAATCGAAAGGGAGGTCTGGGATTACTTTGTTTTTTTTAAGAATGCACGTGAAAATAGTGTTAAGGTTGTCATGGCCACATCTATTGGCTTTGACAATATTGAAGTCCTAGGGGGAGTTCTAGCAGATATGGCTATTGGATATGCTCATTGGTTTGGGGTTCTGATGGAATTTTGAGGGCCTCATGCCACTTATATGGATACTTCGCAAGAGTATAAAATAATCATGTCTGGGAGGATATTAGGAGTGAATGTGGATTCAAGTGATATGTCATCTCTTTGGTTCTCGTGTGTGACATTGCGCCTTTCTCGAGCGTTCTTGGAAAGCTTTGTGTTGACCAGGTTAGATTTGGTGACGGTGAGGTTAATGGTTTACATTGTTCAGAGTGTGAAAATTAGTTGGTGGTGAGGTTGACATATTACACAGTGCATAGTGCCATGTGGTAAAAAATGGTTTGATGGAGGCAAAAAAAAATGGATGGATCATATTGGTTGGGATGAATAGTGTGTACCCATCCCAACCCCACAGAGAGACACTTTCGATGTAATTATAAAAACCAAAACATTTATTAATAAAGTGCATTTAGATATCATTTTGGGATTCAACTGCGTTAATTTAGTCATTCATTTATGACCATTTCCATGAGAGGTAGTCATAACTAACTAATTTCTCATGATTTTTGAATAGCCCACTTAGCACTCATTGCATCGGGGGATGCTCACAGGGGTGAAGAAGTGGGATTGAAACTAGTGAAATGAATCACATAGCATCAATCATCACTTCCGGGGCTTGCACCCGGTAACCAGGACTTCTCGGGAGGTCACCCATCCTAGAACTCCTTTGGCTCAAGCGCGCTTGACTGTGAAGTTTTCCCCACAATCAAACCCACTTAGCTTGCTACCCCATTTGCAAAACCTTAGCAACTATTGTGCCTCATGAACCATTCAAGAAAAGATCCTTTTACTCTTTGTATTTTAAGTATGAGGGGTTTCCACAGTGCATTATATTTTATATCATTTTGCGATTCAACTGTGTTAATTTAGTCATTCATCTATGACCATTTCCATGAGAGATAGTCGTAACTGACTAATTTATCATGATTTTTGAATAGTCTGCTTAGCACTCATTGCATCAGGTGATCCTCACAGGGGTGAAGAAGTGGGACTGAAACTAGTGAAATGAATCACATAGCGTCAATCATCACTTCTGAGGCTTGCACTTGGTAACTAGGACTTCTCGGGAGGTCACCCATCCCGGAACTCCTCTGGCTCAAGCGCGCTTAACTGTGGAGTTTTCCCCACAATCAAGCCCACTTAGCGCATTTTTTCTTATCCTTAACAAATCCACATCTTAGTATTGCAACGCTTGACAACGACTTCACATAAAGAATCAAAATTAGAAAATTTACCAAATAAATGTTCCCATATAAATAAAGTCATAATAATAAAAATGTATCGACATAATAAAGAAACAACCATTATACTCATAACTTTTTTATTATAAAAAATATAAAATATTCAAAATTTTCCATTCATAATCCACGTATTATATATCTCAATGACATTGAAATATGAATTATAAATCGTTTTTCATTTACCCTATAAAAAAAGTAATTAACATGGAAAAAAAATATCATGCACATCATAAACCAACCATTTTAGAAACATCTTTGTAAATGAAGTATGCACGTTTGGAATTATAAAGGAATATCCACATCTAATTGGATGTGGACAAACATCAAATTTTTTTCATGGTTTGGATGTATGAAGTTAACCAAAGCACATGACTTGGTGGGTCCTACGGTCTTTGTAGAATATTTATAATGATAGGTGATTTATTAAGGTAGATCCTATGGTGATTCTATCATTATAATAACAAATCATTTACACCTAAAACTTTGGAATAGATTTTAAAGCCACTTCGTCATAAGATTGATTTTTCCACATCGTCATCATTATTATCGTTCATTACATACTGTCAACAAATCCTTTATTTGTACAATTCCTCCACTATCGATATTCATATGTCAAACTGGCCATCCTATGTAGATACACCACATCTATATGTATATTTGTACGAAGTTTCCAAATTGGATACCTTCTAGTCATATATTAGCATCGAGACATAAAATGACATGAAATGTTTGTTTAATAGATGCCTGAAGAAGCAGAAGCGCCAGGATTCAGAATTACATATATTATTGAGTGGAATGGTGATCTAAAGAAAACTACGGTATAGTGAGCTTAAGAAAATGCTAGAAATGTCCCCCAAAATATGCTTCAGAAAGTTAGCTATGCCAACCCTAGTGCTAACAGGTGAGTGCATGTGAAGCCCAGAAAAACACTTAGCACCTAAATTGCATGCTAAAGTTCGATTTGTCGCACAGGTAAAAAAAGGCTCTATTTGGCAAATTCAATATCTGAACCTGCTTTTTTGACCGAGGTTAACGGGCTGGATAGCTCTATTGTTTGAAGCAAAATGGCAGTTTGAAAGTATGAAAGGCTAGAGTCAGGAAATATGTCACGTTTAAGCAGTTTTTGGCAACTTCTATGAATCAAGAATGTCCTTATGCTAACAAAATGAGACCGAGGAAGCCTTGGTAAATCTTGAAGCTTATGGATAAAACTCTTCATTTGCAAGAAGACCACGATGAAACAGAGGAAGTTCCAGTAAGTTGCTTCGTGGTGAGGTGTAGGGCGTTTTTCATCCAACTTTCTTTGATCAATTACTGCCTATCGAGGCTGTTTAAAAGCCTTACTTGGCAGGGTTGTTTTCTAAAAACTAGCGAAGCTTTTCGTCACAATTTCGTTGATGTTATTGTTTATGACAACGACAGTAATGGTGAGGCGGGTAAGATTCACGCCAAATTGATGCTGCCTAATCATACAAGCGTCCTGCTAAATTGCATTGTTTAGATTGCAGAAAGCTCTTTTGTTGGATAGCAAAATCAAGCCCTTCTGACTTTTGAATATTTCAAAGTTCGAAAGGACCCGATAAGAAAATTGGTTCGAATCTTCTCTCATCCAGTCTCACTTTAAAGTGTAATGAATTTTCTCTGGACAACATAATAGATATAGCTCTGCAATGTATATTTTGAGCACTCCATAATTGATGCCTCAAATCATCCCAAAATACTTGTATTGAAATTTTCCCACGAAAAAAAAAAGCCCAAAGAGCCCATAGGCCATGCAGAGAAAATACTTTTACCTTTACACGTCGACATTCGTGAAGATTTTTATCTGAAAGTTGAAGCGAAGATCACGGTCACGCGTGGTCTTTTCGTTAATAGTCACAACTAGAATTTCACCTGTGACTTACGAGTGCGGTAATTAGGAGTGCTAATCTTTCCAAAGGGAGCACTCATCGATGCAGAGATATAATGTATTCTACAGTACTTTATGATTGGAACAAGTATTCACAATTCATCTAGGCTGTTGTTACTCAGATGGACCCTACGTATTCCATGTGAAAATATATGCAAAATCAATTTTCAAAGATATGAGAACTCACCGCACAAGGAACTTGAAAAGCATTACCGTCGTTGAGCATTCCATGAAGAGCTCACTGGAACGACCCGTACACCGCATAACGTGAACACATCAATTCCATCACGAGGACGCGACGGTGGGTCCATTTCCCGGCTCTGGTGGAGATTCGAACCCAGTATCAGGTACTGAAGGGGCTGGCGAAGGACACTCCAACCCTATACTTGCGGAGGAGCTATCAACGGGCAAAAATTGATGCTGCAAAACCTTTCTATGTGTAAAAGTTTTACTGGGCAGGAAGATGAAAATGGAACTCTGTTATTGGTTGGAGCAAACAATGTTTGCCCATCCAACTTCATAGAAAGAACATTTTCGGTGTAATTATAATTTTTTTGCTTTTAGAGTTAATTTTAAAAATGTTATAAATTTAAATTTAAAAAAATAATAATAATAATAATAATTGATTGTAAAATAAGCTATGTTTTTGGGCATGTAGTATTGATAAGCTATGGTATTGGCTCCATGGTATTGTAACAAAGTCTATTTACAAGTTAATAATATCCATGTTAAAGTGGGAGTGAATATCCATGTTGATCAGTGGTTGTCATTGATGTCAACCCAAGTAGCACCAGGGATTACCTCGATCTTACATGGGAATTTTGACTTGACAACTTACTCTATTCTGAGTCAAGGATATTTTGGATGGTTTTTACTTGTTGAGATGTTTTCGTTGATAATGGCACACCACGTAATTATTCACAGTTTGAGAGATATTTGTATTTGAAGTTATTAACCCCAGTTAGTGGGCTAAAACCCCACGGGGTTGTGGCATGCCACTAATCATTGGTTGTGGTCGTTGAATAGTCAATAATTAATAATTTTTTAAGCTCTTAAAATCCCTCCAACATTCACTTGTTGAAGACCCTCTCAACCTAAGAATTTATATAAATTGTGGCCCACATATCCTCCTCATATAAGGATTTCGCTACTTAAAACAGGTCATCGTGGCATTTTCGCTATAACTTTTTCTTTTTTTCTACAAAGCTTCAGATGCTGAAAAAAAAACCAATTTAAATCGAAATCTTGATGAAGCTCGTGTTCAAATTTTAGATATCGGTTCGCTATATTTTCGGAGATATGATCTGAGCAAGTTAGGGTTTTTGCAGGCTCCCGAATTTCATGTCAAACAGGTGACCTTAGGAAAATCGTCATAAATTTCTCTTTGAGAATTAGATTCAAATTTCGTAAAAAGTGACAGAAAGAGTACGGGTTGTAGTTTGTTGGGTATCGTTTTCAGGACCAAAGGTTGAAACAGTGACATGTGGAACTTTGTACAAGTTTGCTCTACTGAACCAGTCTATAATCAGGTCATCGTAGGAGATTGGACATAACTATTTCTTGAAGAATCCATTATTGATTAGACTTACGGGATTGAAAAGAGGACTTAGAGGGCTACCACAAGACGCAATTTTAGACCTTGGAGATCTGAAATTACATAGATACACCAGATTCAATATCCAGCTTCTAGAAGGGAAGAAAAAATATGCATTCAAGGATCATTGCAGTAAGGAAAACACATCAACAGTCAAGGGTAAGTTTGCTACAACAAGGTATGTATGATTAGTGTTTGAATTTTAATTTGAATATCATCTCTGACATGTCTTTTTGCAGGACAATGTAAGTATTTTGTATGTATGTTTGATTGGGTTTTGTTCATAAATGTTGAATGTATTTACATTTGAATTTTGAATATTTCTCTGACATATGGTTTGTAGGACAGTGTAAATATTTTTTTTGTATATTGGTTTGGGTCTTGTTCATTAATGCATGTGCAGGAAGGAGGAAACAATGGGACGACTTAAACAAAAACTAGAAGGACAATGCAATGCCAAAGTACCATTACTTGAAGCAAGCACAAAAATACCTCAGCAGTTGCTAGTGTTCAAAGAAGCAGTGTCAAGTCAAGTATCAGGTCGTGTCAAAAGTCAGTATTGTAAAAATCATCATTTTAAAATTTTAAAAGAGTCATTATTGTAAAACAGTCAATTGCCTAGAGTTGAGAGGCATTGTTGGAAGGTGTAAGTATCATTGTTGGATAATGTTATGGTTGGGTTGCAGGTCATAGTGTGATTGGGTGATTGGTCTAGTTCAATAAAATCATTGTGAATCATATTGTATTTTGGATCATTGTCCTTGGTACGAGAGTCCACACTCGTCTTATTTTTGATCATTATAGGGTGGTAGGGAGGTGCAAGGTTGGTGCATGAAGTCAGCTACAGGTTGGAGCCTGTGAACACTTTAGGGTGGTAGGTTGGTCTAGGATGTCGGGGCATCCATTCAATTGACTACTGAAGAAACCAAGGTGTTGGGCATCCTTCCAGTGGGAGTTGAAAAAAAATGTTTTTCTAGAATTCTATGAAGTTGTACCTTTCATTTCAGTTGGGGCTGAAGATTAAAGAATTTATTAGAAAAGCGTTTGGTGGTTTTCGACTCGGAGAGGGTTTTCCACCTAAAATTTGTGTACCTATTATGTTTTATTATTTACTGTTGTTGCTGGATAAACATCAAGAATAATTGAAGATTCACTAATGCTCTGAAAATATTTAAAAGTGTTAATTGATAAGAAACACTGATTCACCCCCTCTCAGTATTTCCAACAATTCGTATCAGAGCTTGGTTCCTTCAATAGTAGTCTAACAACTAGAAGGAGATCATGGGGTATACTAAGAATAGAGTTCCTCTATTCAATGGAAATAACTACGCACTTTGGAGTGGAAGAATGCAGGTTCATTTGCTGGCGTAAGGATATGAAGTATGGGAAATCGTTGAAAAAGGCTTTATAGTGACCCAGGATGAACAAGGTAAGAAAAATATGGTATATGATGCAAATGCTAAGAATCTCATTATCAGTGGGCTTATCGAATTTGTCTATTTTAAGGTACTGAGTTGCAAAATTGCTAAAGAAGTATGGGGCAAGCTTGAGAATATATATGCAGGTGACTCAAACATGAAAGAAGCAAAACTTCAAATTTACAGGGAAAATTTTGAGCAACTCAAAATGAAGGAAGATGAAAATATTAATGCATACTTACAGCATGTTGATGAAATAAAAAATGCATTGGAAGGTTTGGGAGAACCTGTCAACACAAAAAATTTTGTTTGAAAGATCCTTAGAACCTTTTCGGCAAGATTCAACCCAAAGGTATCTGTCTTGGAATATAGTTCAAATCTAGCCAATCTCAACAAAGTTGAATTGCATGGGGTGCTTACAGCATATGAAATGAGGATTGAAGAAGAGGACGACACATCTCACCTAGAAACAACATTTGCCGCATCAAAGAAAACTAGTAAGGACAAGCATACTCCAAAAGCGAAAACTTGTTGTTGTAAGGAAGAAGATGGAGAAGAATTTTTAGATAAAGAATTTTCCTACTTCACGTGAAAAATGAGAACTGGTATGAGGAAATTCAAAGGTAAACTTCCATTGATATGTTTCATTTGTGGTGATGTTGGGCATTTTGCAGGCAAGTGTCCTCACAAAAATGAAGCTGTTACGAAAGGAAAGAAAGGTCTGAGGAAGTTCAACGAGCAAGGCAAGAAGAAATGGTTTAAGAAGAGTTTCTTCTCCAAAGAAGATAGCTCCTCATCTGATGAAGACAATGATAACAAAGAAGAATCAACGAAAGAGTATTGCTCATGGCCAAGCATAATAAGAAATGAGCATTTGACAAAGAAGAAGAGATTACTGAGGTTGAATTTGAAAACGAAGTGATCAGAGTTATCAAAGAGCTCAAGGTCAAGAAGAAGCATGTCAACACACTCGAAGACAAATTAAATATAGAAAGGGAACATGTCCTAAATCTTAAAATCGAGGTTGAAGAATACAAACGAGTTGAAAAATTGCTCAACGAAGAATTAAAGGAAAGCAACAAGGAAAGAGAAGCATTGGAAGCTAAAATAGTTTCTCTATGAAAGCAAGTAAAAAATGGAAAAAATCTTCAAAAATACACCAACAGCTCCAAGGCATTGGAAGAAATCATCAACAATCAACGATCAAACAGTGATAAGACTGGTCTTGGTTACAAAGAAAAGTCTGAAAAGGAGTCAAGTCCTTATATGAAAACAAAAGAAGATGGATATGCAAAATATAACAAGCAGGTAGAACTCCCAACCAACTCAAGAGATCAGGATTTGTAGGAAGAACCATGGAAGACAATTTCCCAAAGAAGATTTCCTCCCAGGTATAGTCATTGTTATTCATGTGGAAGGTTTGGACATAGAGCTATAGAATGTTGCACGTATGTTTGGAATAAATACAACTTCGGGAGATCATTCAGAAAGGGATATTCCGAAACTCAACATAATATTAACATAATTGATCATTTGAGAGATGACATCGAATGTTACAAATGTAACAATTTTGGACACCTGGCTAAAGATTGCAGACTTGGAAGTTCTTCAAAGGAATTCTCGCAAAATCAGAATGAACAAATATGGAAAAAGAAGACTGAAAAATGTGCTATCACTCTCAAGGTTCAAATCAACATAAATGTTTGGTATGTTGATAGTGGTTGCTCAACGTATGACTGGAGATAGGAATAAGTTCATATCCTTGAAGGAAAAGAAGAATGGAACAATGTCTTTTGGAAATGACGGGTCTTCAAACATCATAGGAGTAGGTACATTGACACTAAGAAGCAAGAATGCATTAGCAAAAGATGTGTTGTTGGTTGAAAATATGAATCACAATCTACTCAGTGTTGGACAAATGTGTGATCAAGGATCACACGATGCTATTTAACTCTAAGAAATGTGAAATCGGGAAATGCAAGTTCGGTAAAATTGTGGCTACAACAAGCAGAGTTCCAAATGACATCTATGTTTTGGATGAGATACCTAAAGGGTGCTTTTTGACAAAAGAAGACGAAAGTTGGTTATGGCACAAACGAATGGGACATATAAATTTTGACAATTTGGTCAGGATCAACAAGAAGGAAGCAATAAGAGAAATTCCTAAAATTTCAAAACCTACCATTACGATATGTGAATCTTGTCAACACGGAAAGCAGACAAAAGTTGAGTTCAAGACAAAAGAACACTTTGCATCACGTCCATTGGAATTAGTATATACCGATCTATGTGTTCCTATGAAAACAAAAGGTTTAGATGGAAAATTATATTTTATGCTAATGATAGATGATTTCACCAGAATGACAGTCGTCAGCTTCTTAAATAAAAACACTGAGGCATTCGAGTGTTTTAGAATCTACAAGGAATTGGTTGAAAATTAAATTGATTTGAAGATCAGATGTTTGAGATCAGATAATGGTGGAGAATTCACTTCCAAGGTATTTCAACAATACTGTGATGAAAATGGAATAAAAAGACAATTATCAACAGCCAGAACACCGCAACAAAATGAAGTTTTTGAAAGAAAAAACAGAACCATATAGGAAATGGCCAGAACAATGTTAATTGACTCAAAATTAGATGATAAATTCCGGGTTCAAGCAATCGATACAACTGTATTAATTATAAACAGAGGTTTTCTAAGGAGCAATTGTAACATGACTCCATATGAATTATGGAAAGGAAGACTGGCTAATGTCAAATACTTCAAAATATTTGGAACCAAATGCTACATCAAAAGAGAAGATAAAAAATTGGGCAAGTTCGATTCCTGTGTCGATGAAGGTATTTTTGTTGGTTATTCAAGCAAAAGTAAGGCTTATAGATGCTACAATCTGAGGCAAAAACAAATAGTGGAAAGCATAAATGTTACTTTTGATGAAGACTGTGTTACAAAGGATGACGATGAGATTGTCCCTTCAAGAAAATCTGAGGGATCTGAGGGAGAATCTGTGAAGGATGGAGAAGAAGCTCTAGAACAAGACCAATAAAATGAGGAAACAACAATCAACCAATAGGAAATAATAAATTATCAACAAGATGTACAAGAAAATTCTCCAAAAGCTTTAAAAGAATGATCTCAAAAGAATCATCCGTCAAATCAAATCATTGGCAACATAAATGAAGGAATTGAAACCAAAAGAATTCGACAACTTCGTTCATCACAACAAGCCCACCTTTCCTTTTTAGCAACTTTTGAGCCTAGCAATTTTGAGGAAGCTAGTCAAGATGAACACTAGGTAGCAGCTATGAATGAAGAACTGGATCAAATTGAGAAGAACGATACTTGGGAATTATTTCCACGACCAAAGGATAAAAATGTTATTGGAACTAAATGGGTCTTCAGAAACAAATTGAATAAAGATGGATAAGTTCCAGGAGTAAGGCAAGATTAGTTTGTAAAGGATATGCACAAGTTAAAGGAATTGATTTTGAAGAAACATTTTCTGCCGTTGCTAGAATGGAAGCTATCAGAATGTTTCTCGCTTATGAATGCTCAAGAAAAATCAAGGTCTACCAAATGGATGTTAATTCAGCCTTTTGAAATGGTGAATTGGAAGAAGAAGCTTACATTGAACAACCCAAAGGTTTTTTGCTCTCTCAAAAGGAAGACTATGTCTGCAGATTAAAGAAGGCACTATATGAACATAGTTACCAATCAAATAGGTAACCGAATTAGTACTTGGTTTTTTGAAGTAGCAAGAAACACACCTGATTTTGAAAAGTGGTGATGCATAATCTTTTTTTTTTTTAAAGCATGTTTTTGGCACTTTAATTTCTTTTATTTATTTTTTTTTATTTTTTATGTGATGCTTTTTATGTCGATTTTGAATAGTGGTAGTGTATCATCACCAACTTTTTTTTTAGAGGATTGATTTTGACACTATACATTTTCAAATGTCTTCTTCTTCCCTGATATGTTTATTTTTAAGCGCATTTATGTACTTGTGTTTTAAAAGAAAAAATTAATTTTTTTTAAAATAAAAATTTGTAATGAAATCTTCATTTTTTCACATAGATAAAAAAATGAGAAAAGGATCAATATTATAAAGTTTATATTTTTTACATGTTTATGTATTGTTAATTAATATTCAAATGCATGCACATCAAATAATTGTCGCTAAAAAACCAATATTTTGAACCATATGACAAAAAAATACAAATTTTCAATATAAATAGAATGCAAAAAATACACTTTTAGAGACTTTTTGTTAAAAAAAAACTTGTTAAATAAACTATTTTTTTGGGAAAATATTAACAAAAATACTTAAGAAAATAACATTTTTATTGAATTTTATGTCAAAAAATAATAGTAATCACATGTTTTTTGCAAAAAAATAAGGATTCTTCGCATAAATATCAAAGTCTAAACATTACAAGTAAAACTGATTAAGAGATCTCAAAATTGAGCTTTATTTGCAAGCATAACTTAAAGATCATCAACAATATCAACTAATCCATGTATAACATCTTCTAGAACATCATTGATGTCTTCTTCTGCAACATTTTCTGCTTCATTTTGGTCTTGTCATCTTCTAATGGATCTTTCATGTCTGCAAATCTTCCAAAGTGTCCATTTCCAATCATTTCATATAATGGTGGTTGAGTTTCCTTTGTTTTTTTTGCCACACGTGATTCATTAAAATCCCCTTTCATCAAACCAACTTCTTGCTTTACATCTAGAAGGAATTCAAGAGCGTTAATTATTTGTTGAATAAATTTTCATTGCATTGGGTCTTTCTCGATGGCAATGCAATTTCTTCCTATTGGTAGGCAACATGCTAGTGTTGTTCCTAATTATCAAGCACAAAATAAATAAATAAGAAAATTAGTATAAAGAATAAAAAATAAAAAATAAAATATTTAAATTCAAATTTATATAATAAAACTTACCTGAACCTGAAAATAAATCCAAAACCCATTCTCCTTCATTTGAACATAGATCTATAAGATAGTTAATCAATGTTTGTGGTTTTTGATAAATGTTAACTATATCTCCTTTTGCATCTTTATCCTCATATGTTAGTTTTCTTACAACTGCATCATGAACCAATACATAACTATGACTCTTCCCATCTACTCGATTCATAAGAATATGCTTATAACTATCCTCTTTTGTCCAACTTTCAACATGGATGAACTCACAATCATTTATAATAGGCTAATTTTCAGAAGAAACAATATTTGACTTATGCCTGTAACATAACATAGTAAAAGTTCAATTAAATTGTACATAAATAAAAAAAATTAACAATAATTGAACATAAAATTTCAAAGTCTTACTATGTAAGTTGCATTCTTGAGTTTGTTTTTCCCTTGAAACTTGTTAATAACATTGCAAATTGTGTGTCTGAATGAAATGTCACAAATCGCCAAAGTGGTGATGTTGTCACTTCTTGAAAACCCATAACCACTTTACTAAAAGCTTGGTAAGTATATGGTTCACTATCATATTCAATGTCTGGGAAATTGTAACCATGAGGAATATCTGCAATAACTAGGGCATATTCTCTTTTAGGTATTAGTGATTCAATGTCTTAACAGTCACCTTATATTATTTGATATTGGATACTGTCGAGCCCATTCCAAATGTAATGATTAAGAGTAGGATCAAGTTCAACATTCATAAGGTGTTTCTTTCTCATCTTTTCCAACTTAAATTTTTCAATAAAGCTTTTGAAAGTATCTGGTACTCCATTTCCATCCTTCTTTGACATCTTTAATGACATAAAAATATATATGTATAAGTAATAAAATAAAAATAGTTTAAATATGAATAAAATGAATGCATAAATCAACATACCTTATTGAATGCAATATAAAAATATTTAAGTGTTGTTGTAGAACTTGCTTCTGGGTAGTGGCGCACAACATCATCCCAACTGTCTTCATTCAACATTTTAACCATCTCCCACTACTCAAAAATATCATGAATCAAATTCCATATCTCCCCAGTTCTAAATGCCAACTGAAAAATGTTATCCATGCTTTTGAATATATTTGAATGCATTTTTCCATCTTTTGCTTTGATTTTTTCATCAATTTGATAACTTGTTTCCATTAAAAATTCCTTCCGAAATGTCAGACTAACTTGTGTCTTATCCCCACCACATTTTTTTATGAATTCATTATGAATAAATCTAACCTTTTGGATGAAAGTCATTTTCATTCTATACTCATTATCTGCATTATGATCCCATGTCAATAACTTTGATTCTATTTTTCTTAAGTCAACATAAATGATGTATTTCATTGTTTGAAAAAGACAATTATTGGGATATTCCTCAATCAAATGTCTTTTAACTTCTACGAACGGTTCCCTCCAATTACATAATATTTATAATCAAAAAATTTTGTCTTGTCAAATGTCTGTTTGTTGGGAACCTGATGTGGATCAACAAGAACCACATAATCTACCACATGCGCATATCGATTGAACCTGAACAATGTTTTCAGATTGTGTACATGTAGGTGATGAGCCTTTCTAATTTGATATTGATATTGTGCTTCATCTGGCCTATAAAATTGGCTGACATTAAGCTCAAATGTTTGGCCACCAAGAATTAATTTATTCTTCCTCAACTCATATCGAATGACATTTTGTTTTGTTTTAGTAATGCCATCCTCTAACTCAGCACATGGTGTTATGATTTCTCTGCTTCCGTTAGAGTTTTCAGTTTGTTCTTCATTGTTGCTCATGACTTTTACAGGTTGACCAATTTTTTATTTCCTCTTTTTATTGGTCAACATATCAGTTCTTTTATAAACAAGTTCTTCATCATCAGGTAAAAGAGAGACATCTTTGGCCATTTTTCTTTTTGGTGTCTGATTTGTTTTCTCCTTTTGCACAACAATTCTAATCTCCTTCTCACTAATTTTGTCATAATTTTCAGTTTCATGTTCCACATCTTCAAAAGAAACATGTTTAGGTTTACTAGATTGACCCACCTTAGTGACTCTTGGTTGATCCCCTCTTTTTACTATTGCAATGTCACGAGCTATTGATCTTTGCTTCAATCTCCTTTTCTCTGTTTTGTTTGTGTGGAAAGTGTTGATCACAGTCATAACATTTGGCTCCATAAAATAAATACTTTGAAAGACTCGGAACAAAATCCTATGAAACAAAATAAAACATGTCAATGATCAATAATTTATAAACAATTGAATGATCCTTCAGAAAACTTTGTAGATATTTCATTTGTGTCATACTTGACCTTTGATAGACGATATCTAACCTTTTCACGTTTATTAGACATCCTTGCAAGAACATAAATAGTGTTTGTATTCGGAACCATACATATGTCTCGTACTCTGCCCATCACTTCATATGGTTCATTTAAGTCAATCATATCACAAACGAGACATATATGTATATCAACCTCTGTTTCATTTTTTTCAAGATACCATGAGAAATCAGTTTTATTTATTTCCTCGACGTTCTTCCAATCATAAATAAGCTTTAATGAACCTGGTGGGCCACTTGCTTGACTTTTATTAGTGTGTGCAACAATGTTCTTATTGCGTCCAACAGTATCCATAGTGCATCCAACTGGAACTTTAGATTTGAGAGTTGTATCAATAGTATGTCCAGCGGCAACTTTAGACTTAGGAGTTGCTACCCTAAGTGCAGAAACATTCACATAAATATTTTTTGATGCCATTTTCCTGATAAAAAGAAATATATATATATATATATTAGTTAATGAGAAAACACATAACTTAGTTAATCAAATTTTTTTATAAGTTTACTAGTATAAATTTAAAATTTACAGAAAAATAATGTCTATAAAATAAATTTAAAAAAAAAATTATTGGTAAAACTAAATAAATTGAAAATAAACCAATAAAATTAACTATAGATTTTTTTTCATTTAAAAACAAAATATTAAAAATCATATTTAGATATATTTATATATATCTATATAATATTTTTTGAATACACTTAAAAAAAAAAAGTTTGTTTTAAATTGCATAAAACGGTTTTAAAAAAATAAAAATTAATTTCAAACTTAAGTTTATGTTTAATATTTAAAAAAAAAAAAAAAAACACAAAAAAATATTTAATGTTAAAATTAACTTTTATTTTTAAGCTAAGAGAATATAAAAAAAAAAGAAAAAAAAGTTTAATGTTAATTTTTTGTTTTAATTTTAATGGTTTTGCTTTATTAAATATACACTTACTAAATTAAATTTTAAAATTTTTAATATAATGAATATTTTTAAAGCATATATTTTAAAATTTAAATTTAAACCAAAACTTATACTGTTTTAATATATTTTAAAATTTCATTTTATAATTTTAAAAGTTTATTTTGAAATGTTAATATTCTATTATTAAAATTTTAAATATTTTAAATATAAAATAAATTTTAAATTTTAAAATTATTATTGAGTTTATTATTATAACTAAAAACATAAATTTTAAAATTAAAATTTTAAACTATATCAATATTAAAAGTATATATTTAAAAACAATTTTAAAACTTTTATATAAAATATTATAATTCAAATTAAAATTTTAAAAAAGTATATATTAAATATTTCAAAACCATAAAATAAATTTTTTATATTTAAAACAAATTAAAAAAGAAAAAAAATTATTTTATATTTAAATTTAAAAAAAAAAAAAAAAAAAATTGTTGCGCTTGTTGGGGGCCGAAGGCCGGGTGGGCGGCACCTTGGAGGGATGCCCAACCGGAGGCCGGCTGGGCAACCCTCCACGGCGCTGCCCTGCTGCGATTCCGAAAATCAACCTCTGCCCAGCTGGGGACCAGAGGCCGACTGGGGAGCCCTGCCGAGGAGGGTTGCCCAACTGGCCTCTGACCCTCGACTGGGCAGAGGTCAATTTCGAGAATCGACCTCCGCCCAATGAGGGGCTGGAGGCCGTCTGGGCGGCACCGTGGAGGGCTGCCCAGCCGACCTCCAACCCCCAACGAGCGGCCAATTTTTTTTCCTTTTTATTTTATTTTATTAAAAACAAAATATAAATAAAAAAGCATTAATTTTTTTACAAAAAAATTAAAACAAAAATGTTATAATAATAAAAAAAAAATTGTTTAATATATAATATAATGCTATTGCATTTAAAATTTAAAATATATATAAAAAAAAAATTAAAAAAATTAAAATATATGTTTTTTACTATAAACAAAATATATATATATATAAATTTTAATTTTGTTTTTTATTTTTTTACAATTAAAAGAATTATAATATAACTCTTTTAAACTAAATAACTCTTTTCTTTAGGTTTGATAAACCAAAAGATTGGTTTTAGTGGACGTTAACTATCATCATCATCATCAATAAATCAAAACAACTTTTGATTAATATAAAACAAAATACTATACAATTTAACATTTTAAAAATAAAAAAACAATATAAAAAATTGAAAAATATGTTTTAAAATATAAACAAAATAAATTAAAATTATAAATAAGATTTAAAATTAAAAAAAAAAAAAAAAATCAAATAAAACACAAAAAAAACAAATTAAATGATGAAACCACCAATATATTTATAATAAAAAAACAAACAGGTTTATTAAAAACTAAAACTGTATATTCTCCTTTAAATAAATAAAAAAATATCAAATAATATTTCTAAAAAAAAAAATTCATGTTTTAAAATAAAGAGAAAAAATATATATCTCTTTTCAATTTTTCTAGTTGCACTTTAAGAAGAAATAAAAATAGAATAAATATAACTGTTTTTTATGTGCATGGTCGTTTTTTCATTTTTTTCATAGAGAAATCCATCAACCTTAGAAAATAAAAATAAAAATCTAAAAATTTGAGGTTTGTTTTTTTGTTTTTTGTTTTTTATTTTATTTTTCACACTAAAATATTAAAAAACTATGGTTTTCGAACCTAAAAACCATAATAAAAAAAACAATAATAAAAATAATTAAAAAAATAATAATAATAATAAATAAATAAATTTGAACACAAAAACTATAGAAAAACAAATTTTCCCCAAAATCGTCTTTAAATGGACAAAATAGAACAAAAACTAACATTTGAAATGCGAAAACTCCTGTTACCAATGCGAACACAACGCCTCCACAAAATTACCAATGCCAACACAACGCCTCCAATGTGAATGCAACGCCTTCACAAAGTTACCAATGCCAACGCAACACCTTCAGAAAATTGCTCCAACAAAAACCAAATGACTTGAAGTGATGTGATGAATAGAAACAATGATTCTTATTATATAGTGAATATTGTGTGATTGGTTTACTATTTAACGAATGTGGGATTAAAATTTTAAATTTTAAATATTTACATGTAGTTAATTATAGTTAATATTATAGTTAAAATAATTAATATTTGCATATAGTTAATATAGTTAATATTTTAGTTAACATTTACATGTACTCAATGTTAAATCATTCAAATATAATCTGGGATTAAAATAAAAAATAAAAAATATTTATATGTAGTTAATTATTAGTTAATATTATAGTTAAAATAGTTAATATTTGCATGTAGTTATTATAGTTAATATTTATATGTAGTCAATCTTAAATCATTTAAATAAGAAAATTATTTTAGTTTGGAAGGCGTGCATGAAAGAAATATTTTGTGGATATTTTGAATAGAAAGTATGTTGAAATATTTCAAGACCAACAGTTTATTAAGAAATTTTGAAATATATTTTAGACGAATATAATGTAGGTTTAAAATTTAAAATTTAAAATATTTACATGTAGTTAATTATAGTTAAAATAGTTAAAATTTGCACATAGTTATTATAGTTAATATTATAGTGAATATTTACATGTAGTCAATGTTAAATCATTAAAATAATAACATTATTTTAGTTTGGAAGCCATGCATGATAGGAATATTTTGTGGATATTTTGAATAGAAATATGGTAAAATATTTCAACACAAACAATTTTTTAAAATTTTTTTAAATACATTTTAGGCGAATATTTTGTATGAAATATTTGAAACAAAGATTTTGGAGGGAAAGTTTTTTGCGAAAATTTTGGGGGTGGGGGGGGGATTTGGAGGGAAATTTTCATTCTTTAAGCTATATATTGTAATTGGGAGAGGCATTTGTATCATTCAACATCTTGTTGAAAGCCATGGGTTCTTCTGATAGCGAAGTTTTTCTTTCTACAACATCAACGTCTTCGTCACACGACAACTCTATTGAGATTGATGAGTATAACAGGAGTTCATTCACCATGAATAGAGAGTCAAAAATTCGACTTGGTTATAATCCTGAGGATAATGAGAACATAATTGATGAGGTGCAGCAAAAATAATTTTCTGTAAATCAAGAGTCAGGTATTCCACTTACTCTCAATCCTAAGGATTATGAAAGAAAAAGTGATGAAGGGCATGATGAAGAATTTCCAGAGTCAAAATTTTGACTTCGTCCCAATCCTAAGGATTATGAGGGCAACATTGATGAAGGGGGAGAGGAAGAATATCCACTTCATCCTAATCCTAAGGATTATGCGAGCACCACAGATGAAGATGGGAATGAAGAATTTGCAGCGTCAAAATATCCACTTCTTCCTAATCCTAAGGATTATGCGAGCACTACTGATGAAGAGGGGAATGAAAAATTCTAGAGTCAAAATATCCACTTCGTCCTAATCCTAAGGATTATGGCAGCACCACTAATGAAGAAGGGAATGAAGAATTTGCAGCATCAAAATATCCACACCGTCCTAATCCTAAGGATTATGTGAGCACCACTAATGAAGAGGGGGATGAAAAAATTCCAGAGTCAAAATATCCACTTCGTCCTAAGCCTAAGGATTATGCGAGCACCACAGATGAAGAGGGGAATGAAGAATGTGTGGAGTCAAAATATCCACTTCGTCTTAATCCTAAGGATTATACCAGCACCACTGATGAAGAGGAGAATGAAGAATTTGTAGCGTCAAAATATCCACTTCGTCCTAATCCTAAGGATTATGCCAGCACCACTGATGAAGAGGGGGATGAATTTCCAGAGTCAAAATTTTCACTTCATCATAATCGTAACGATTATAAGAGCATCACTGATGAAGGGGGGGATGAAGAATATCCAATAAATAATGAGAGCACCAGTGAGAAATGGGAGGGGCATGATGAAGAAATTCTAGTGAATACAGATTCAATGATATGAATGGAATGTATTAGTTTTGTTGTGCTAAGTATCCAAACAGTAATTAAATTGTGTGCATAAGGTTCACTGAAGTTTGCAGGTGAAACAAATGGTTTTAACTTAGTTAAACAAATTTTTATGTGAGGTTAAATCATGTAAATTAGCTTGTATAATATTTTACAACAGTTAATAACAGATAATAAAGCATCACATGTGAAAATACTCAGCGAATTGATGAAGCAGTTCACCCCTCCTGGGCTACATCTGTTGGTCTAGCTCCCAATGGCATGTCCCTCATATCTTATTGCTAAAAAATGGTAAGTACATGCGATAAAAAGCCTCAAATGGTTGTGCTCTCTGTAAAAATATCTTCAAAATGCTTGAATCAGTCAGGAATGACTATTCATATGCAAAAAATAGAGAATGGATGCTCAATACACTGAAAACACCCTAGTGGCTCCTTGACCTCTCATGAAGCTAAAACTACACAATATGACCTTTGATAGCTCTGAAACCTCTGCCAATGTGTTCAGAATGTCGAAATTAACCAAAAATTACTATTCATTCATAAAAAATGGTCGAAATCTCCAAGATTTATGACCCAAACAGTAATTTGCCCAATGTCCCTTAAAAAACTCCACTAATTGTGGAGGGCTTGAGTTATCTGCAGTTAAATTAGTGGTTTCCACCAGTTTTGGTGGGCGCACTCCAGAATTAGCAGACATTTAGGCTTAGCATTAAATGTGAGGATCACGGTGGTCACATGCCACCCCCGTTGCATACTCTACTAACCGTTAGGACTTCGACACATTCGATGGAACCTGGAGTTATGGTTTCCTTAACCGTGACATTTAATTGTTCTAAAACCTCGCCATGTGTTCACCTCCGGATTAGTCGCCTGTTTCTTGGCCGCCACGATTTGCATATGGTCACAGTCGTGTGCGAGCGGTTATGTGATATGGGGGGTTGGCCCTTCGGGGCTGGCCTCCCCAAACCCCGAATACAAAACCTTCAACCCATAAATAAAACTTCCACCCCTTTATAGTTAAGAACTAACGTATAGGCGGGCTGGTGAAATAACTTTGCTCCGTGCGAGGAGGTCGGGTGTTCGACTCCCGTGGGCTCCAAAACACTTTACATCATGACCTCTCGGCCACGTGGCGGCCTTTGATTGGCTTGAATTTCAAAAAGTCAAACCTCCTTCCAATCTCTGATTACCACTTATCGAACTTCGATTGGCCAAAACAGAATATTTCAGGGAATATTCTCTTTTTAATTTTAAAAAATGCCAAGCAAAACTTGGTCAAAGTCATTTCTTTTGGAGTTTATTGGGATTTTCAAACCTTCATAGCTTCTGCATACGACATTTGTTTTGGGAACCGTTCATGGCGCCAGAATCACAGCGATGAGACCTTTCCGGTCGCTCAAGTTGGGACATGTTTCGAGCACTTTCACTTTTGAGCATTTTTGAAGAATGGAAATGATCTCCTGATAATTCAAATCTTCCACTTAGGCCTAATCCCATGGATTACGAGAGCGCCACTGAGGAAGGAGAGGATGAAGAGTTTCTTGCAAATGATAATTTTAGAGGCACACATCTGAATAATGCATTTTCTCTAAGTGATCGTTTCAAATACACTCATGGTGATGAAGAATTTAATCCTCCCAGAGAACAATTTGAAAGCATGGATCAAGATGGTGATGAATTTCGTCTGAGTTAGGGTTATAAAAGCGCAGATGATTCTTGTGAAATGTTTTCTTCAAGTGAGGATGGTAATGAAAATTTTCCAAGCAATGATGTTAATGAATTTCTTAACTATGTTGAGAATGATGATAGTGGGGATAATATTCCTCCTAATGGTGTCTAAACGGCTTCTACAAAGTATGATGAAGTCGTTGCAAGAAAATATTGTAACTAGGAGTAGGAGTAGACTTTGTGATATCAATCCAAAACATTCCAGTTATACAAGGGTGAGGACAACATATCTCACAAAAATAAGTTATGTCGTTCATTTGATTTCAAGTGAATGTTGTTGAAGGGATTTCTTAAAACATATGGATTTCAAATTTTCTTTCGAGAAAAGGAAAATATATCTGTCAATAAATAAAAGCATGCAAAATTCATATTTAGTGGGTTGCATGCAATCTACACTAGCAGGTTATGATTATCATATTGGGAATGTATTGCTCTGCAGAAAGGCTTTCAAAATGTTGCATTCAATTGGTAATTGTCATTTGTCAAGAATCCAAGAAAAACTAGAAAATGACCCACATATTATTTAGAAGTACGTTATAGACGGGAGGTTGGGCCGTTAGAAAATATTTTTATGTCACGGATGAAAGACTTCTTTTCAAAGCATGGCGAGTGTATGCAAAATAAAGACACAATACATATTCCAGATAATTTCTCGAGACGAGAAATATTCAACTTATATAGAGATTATGCAGAAGCTGCTGAAGGAGTTGGTAATTTTATTACATATTCTTATTTTACAAGAGTATGGAAAAATGAATTCAACAATGTTCGTATTCCTAAGAAGACAGGGATGGGGTTTTGAACACATGTGCTTCTCTTAAAGCAAAAAGAGATAAATGTCAAGGGGCAGAAAGAGGTATGCGTTCAAAACATTATTTTTTAAAATTGGATATTTATCAACTATGAAAATATATTTATTCATATGTTCTTTTATTTTATGTACAGATTCTGTTGTCAAAGAACTTCAAGAGCATCAGAATCAACAGAAAAGTGAAAGGAAAAATTTGTATAAACATTGAAATAAGTGTTATGATAATCCAAATAAATATCTGGGTTTGATAATTGATAGTATGGACCAAAATAAAACACTTCTTCCACATTTTGTCCGCACGCCAAAAAATTACGGGAGGAAAATTTCATTCAGTTTCACTTGGTTGGTTGTATGGTATTTAATGAGAAGATGTTTCCAAGAGTTTTCTTCAAAGCTCCAAATATTCATAATGATGCAAATCTGACCATAACTATAATCCATGATGTGGTTGCTCATTGGTCTAGTATTCTTCCTGAAGTTCTGTATGTACAATTAGACAACACAAGTCGTGAAAACAAAATTCAAGTTCTTTTTGGGTATCTAAACATGCTCGTTGAATTGGGAATTTTCAAAAAGATAAAGGTTGGTTTCCTTCTTGTTGGGAATACTCATGATCATATTGATCAAATGTTCAGTCATTTTTTAGTAACACTAAGGAGGAAAGGCGTTAGGAGCCTGCCATCATTAATTGAATGTATTAAGAAATCGTACATTCCAGAGCCTATTTTTCATGTGTTGGAAGAAACTATTGACATGCGAAGGTTTATTTTGGGATCGCATGGTGAGGAGAAATGCATTGAACAACTTAACGACATTAGCTTCCAACATCAATTTCGTATCAAAAAAACTGATGAGATAACACTTATATGGGGCAATAAGTATTCAACTGTTGCAGAGTGGGGGCCATCATCAAGTTTAGCATTTTTGAATTTCATTCCAGAGCGTCCAATATTTTCATCAAAGATATTGTTATTACAGTCAGTTCCTGAACTCAAAAATGCACGAAGGCATACGAGAGACATAAATTATTCTGAATGTCTGGAGGAAATTAAAATATGTATTAGAGATACATATGAGTACTTCGATGTTGTTGATTCAATTTGGTGGGAGTATTTTTTCAGTAATCAAAGTGATATGATTTCAAGATCAATAAATGAGGATACGCTTTTGAAGAATCCTTTTTCTTGGCCACAAAATATGCCAAATGAACATGAGGAAACACACATTGTTGAACAACAACAATCTCAAGCTATTATTAATTCTCCATAGTTAGAGGAAAGAGAAATCTATATTGGTTCTAGAAGATCATGTGCACAATGTGAAGCCATGGAAGACCTTTACAGGGGTTTTGTGTAGGATTTTAAGGAGGGTTGCATGATAGCATTGTTAGCATATGAATATCCACTTGGCTATCCATTCTAGATTGCCAAGGTTATAAAGGTAATTAATGAAAATGAAGATATTACAGCTGTTGATGTACATTGGTATACCAAAAGTACCCACCCTTTCAATGGTGTGTACAAGCCAGAGATGGTAGTTGAAAAAATAATTGGAAGAAAGAGAAAAATAAAGGGCACAAATATAAATCGTTGTCGCATAGATGTCTTAAAATTGGAGGATGTTGACATACTTGTGTATGACTTCAATTTGACAAAGAAAGGAACTCTTCGGTTGAATACCATAAATATTTTGAAGAAATTTCTACCAGAACAATCATTGTTGAGATGGGACTCTGAAAAATGTAGTCGTAGATCTACAACACATTTGAACTCTGAAATGGTGGGCATGCATGAGTCTTAGATGGAGCACTAGTTGATGAAAGAGAAGAATATGGACCATCTTCATCTGCATCGAGTCATTCATTTGAAGATGTAGGTTTTGATGGTGTGCCAGAGCCTATGGTTGATTTTGAATAACTGTCTAAGACACTTTTATGTAATTGATGTTTTCATGGTAACTTGAAATAAATATTTTGACTTCCATCTGATTTTTCATGATGTTATGAGGCATTTCTATGTTTGTTGGATTATATGTTTTAATTACGAAGAATTCATCTCTTTAGAATATCCACAACGCAACAATGAATTACAAAAATAATTCATGTTATATTCAATGTACCAATGTTGATATTTTGATTAAAAGTAAAAATAAAATAGAAATTAATGTTGAATTTTTAGATTATGCAGTGATATTGCCATGATATTATGTATTGTTACCCTTTGGTATAAGATACTTTCAAAAAAATTAAAAATTATATGCCTCATTGAAAGGGGACACTTTGTTTTGATGCTTGAATTTTAGGTTTTGGTTGCAATTAGATTTAAATTTGACTTAGGCTAAGATTTGAAAAGAGATATATTTTTATCCTTTAAAATTAAAATGACTTTTGGAATAATAAATATTTCATTTACTTTTTCATTTTTAAAAATTGTTTAAGTCATATAATTTCTCCATAATTTCATGGTTCAAGTATGTTTAAAACTTAAGATTTAAAAACTTGAGATTACAACTCGTCATTAAAGTTTTTATGCGCTACGAAATTTGATCTTTAATGTTATGGTTGACAACAATTACAATTTTAGGGTTGTTTAGAGTCAAGATATTTTATCTTTAACAACATGGATGAAAATTGTTCGAAATGTTAAGGCCTTCAGACATGGTTTTGTTTATCTTGAACATCATGTATCAAAATTTTTAGAATTTTACGATTTTTCAATGTCCTAATATGTTGTCTTTAATTCCATTGTTATAATGTGTCAAAAGTGTGACACAATGTTTTTTTTGTTATTCCAACATCAACTAGTTTTGTTTTAAGGGTGTTTTTTCAATCCTTTTTTCAAGAAATAATTTCGTTTTTAGCATAATTTTATTAAATTTTGAACTTTGACCTTGAGAAAAAACTAAATGCGTTCTAGAATACACAATTTTTGTTTTTGGGGCATTTTTTCATGTTTTTTTAGTCTTTTTGGGCTAGAGTTCCCGTTTTGAGGTAATAGTTCCCATTTGATCGATAACTATGTTTATGGTCCCAAGCAAGCTCCTAGAGCTTGGTATGCTCGTCTTGATGGATATATACATTAACAAGGATTCAAGAAAGGAAGCGTCGACAACAATCTCTATGTGAAAGTGGATCAAGATAGCCTAACAATTATCGAGGTATATGTAGACGATATAATTTTTGGAAGCAATGATGACATATTAAGTAGAAACTTTGCCACAAAGATGCAAAGTGGGTTTGAAATTTCTCTACTTGGCGAGCTAACATACTTTTTAGGTCTTCAGATATCTCAGCAAGATAAAGGAATATTTACATATCAAACCAAGTACATCAAGGCAATGCTCAAGAAATTCAAGATGGAAGATTGAAAGCCTGTCCTTACCCCAATGGTAACAGGTTGCAAGTTAAGTTTAGATGATTCATCAAAGGATGTGAACCAGAGGTTGTATAGATATATGATTGGCAGTCTTCTATATGTGACAACTTCTCGGCCAGACGTAATGCAAGCAGTTAGACAAGTAGCATGATTCCAAGCATCACTAAAATAATCTCATATTATTGACATCAAAATAATTCTCCGATATCTTAAGGGAACAACAAAATATGGTTTATGGTATCCTAAAGGAAATAATCTAGTTATCCAAGCTTATACAGATGCAGATTGGGTAGGAAGTGTTGATGATCAAAAGAGTACCAGTGGAGTTGCCTTATTTCATGGTTAAGTAAAAAACAGTATTCAATCTAGTTATCCACAACAGGAGCAGAATATATCGCGGTAGTAGATTTTTGTACTCAAGTTCTCTGGATGAAGAAAAAATTGCAAGATCTTCAAGTCAAGTTTGATGAGCCTATTCCTATATTTTTCGATAACACCAGTGCCATCAGTATCTCCAAGAATCCTATGATGCATTCCAAAATAAAGCACATTTCGATCATATATCATTTCGTTAGAGAGAAGGTCACCGAAAAGAAGATCAAGATTGAATATGTTGGCACAAAGGAACAAATTGCTGATATCTTTACCAAACCATTACCTCATGAAGCATTTGAGTATATTCACCTAAAGCTTGGGATTCTCCCAAGTTCTCATTAGAATCTTTCTCTTATCTAACTAAGTACAAAAAAGGGTGGGGAGGTGGGGGGCAGAGTTGAGCTGTGTACAGGTCCGTAGGATGACATTTGTCAGGGTGAGTTACCATTTTCCATTGATGACAAAGGGGGAGAGAATGTTGTAGGAAGAGGTGTCATGATCGCAAGTGGAGTACTTGTGTTGCCATCAATGCCAAAGGGGAAGATTGTTGATCAGTGGTTGTCATTGATGTCAACCCATGCAGCACCAGGGGCTACCCCGATCTTGCATGGGAATTTTGACTTGACAACTTACTCTATTCTGAGTTAAGGATATTTTAGATGGTTTATACTTGTCGATATTTTTTCGTTGATATATGGCACGCCATGTAATTATTCACGGTTTGAGAGATATTCGTGTTTGAAGTTAGTAATCCTAGTCAGTGGGCTAAAACACCATGGGGTTGTGGCATGACACTAATCATTGGTTGTGGTAATTTAATAGTTAATAATTAATAAATTTTTAAGCTCCTAAAATCCCTCCAACGTTCACCTATTTAAAACCCTCTCAACCTAAACATTTATATAAATTGTGACCCTCATAACCTCCTCAGGTAAGGATTTCGCTACTTAAAACAGGTCATCGTGGAATTTTTTCTATAACTTTCTTTTCTTTTTTTGCGAAGCTTTAGATGCTGAAAACAAAACCCATTTAGGCCGAAATCCTGATGAAGCTCATGTCCTAATTTCAGATATTGGTTCACTATATTTTCGGAGATATGATCTGAGGAAGTTAGGGTTTTTGTACACTGCCAAATTTCATGTCAATCAGGTGACCTTGGGAAAATCGTCATAACATTCTCTATGAGAATTTGATTCAAATTTCATAAAATGTGACAGAAAGAGGACGGGTTGTAGTTTGTTGGGTATCATTTTCAGGACCAAAGGTTGAAACAGTGACACGTGGCACTTCATACAAGTTCTCTCTACTGAACCAATCTATAATCAGGTCATCGTAGGAGATTGGGCATAACTATTTCTTGAAGAATCCAATATTGATCAGACCTATGAGGTAGGAAATATGACTCATAGGGCTACCACAGGACGCAATATCGGACCTTGGAGATTTGAAATTACATAGATACAACAAATTCAACATCGAGATTCTAGAAGGAAAGAAAAAATACGCATTCAAGGATCACTGCAGTAAGGACAACACATCAACAGTCAAGGGTAAGTTTGCTACAACAAGGTATGTATGATTAGTGTTCGAATTTTAATTTTAATATCATCTCTGACATATGTTTTTGCAGGACGGTGTAAGTGTTTTGTATGTATGTTTGATTGGGTTTTGTTCATAAATGTTGGACGTATTTACATTTGAATTTTGAATATTTCTGTAACATAGGGTTTGCAGGATAGTGTGATTATTTTTTTTGTATATTGGTTTGGGTCTTGTTCATTAATGCATGTGCAGGAAGGAGGAAACAATAGGACAACTTAGACACATACTAGAAGGACAATGCAATGCCAAAGTACCATTACTTGAAGCAAGCACAACAATACCTCAACAACTGCTAGTGTTCAAAGAAGTAGTGTCAAGTCAAGTATCAGGTCGTGTCAAAAGTCAGTATTGTAAAAATAATCATTGTAAAATTGTAAAAGAGTCATTATTGTAAAAGAGTCAATCTGCCTAGAGTTGGAGAGGCATTGTTGGGAGGTATAAGTGTCATTATTGGATAATGTTATGGTCGGTTTGGAGGTCATAGTGTGATTGGGTGATTGGTCTAGTTCAAGAAAATCATTGTGAATCATATTTTATCGTGGATCATTGTCCCTAGTACGGGAGTCCACACTCTTGTCTTATTTCTGATCATTGCAGGGTGGAAGGGAAGTGCTAGGTTGGTGCATGAAGTCACCTACGGGTTGGAGCCTGTGAACACTTCAGGGTGGTAGGTCGGTCTAGGATGTCGGGGCATCCATTCAGTTGACTACTAAAGAAGCCAGGACGTTGGGGCATCCTTCCAGTAGGAGTTGGAGAAAAATTCTTTTCTAGAATTATATGAAGTTGTACCTTTCATTTCAGTTGGGGCTGAAGATTAAAGAATTTATTAGAAAAGCGTTCAGTGGTTTTTGACCCAGAGGGGGTTTTCCACCTAAAATTTGTGTGCCTATTGTGTTCTATTGTTTACTATTGTTACTGGATAAGCATAAATAATAATTGAAGATTAACTAATGCTCTGAAAATATTTAAAAGTGCTAATTGATAAAAAAAAATATTGATTCACCCACCCTCTTAGTATTTCCAACAATCCATAGTTAGGAATCTTAAGGATTAAGTTTTTATGTGCTTATTAATTAAATTTAAATATGGTTATGAAATTTATATGGTAAAATGGATTTTAATTTATAAATACTATTTATATGTGATATGTATATAGTTTTTTTTTTTTTTAATCTAAAAAATTGTTTATAATTTTATTAATAAAAACAAAATTACAATATAACAAATCAAATTTTATTACTTTTAACTTTTTTTAATTAATTGTCAACTTTTTATTATTATTTTTTAATTGAGTCCACATGTAAATATTTATAAACATTTACACCACTATAACATTGCCCCTATATTGGGTTGTACAATGCCTCCTGAGCAATAAAAACTAATAATTTAGAGTTCAAGTAGCTTTTGATTCTAACATTTAAATAGATACCAAAAAATATAACACACACACACACACACACACACATATATATAAACAATTCAATCCAAAAAAATTAATTTGATGGTAAGAAAATACTTTCAAAGAATTTAGAAAAAAAACATTAATGAACAATTTAATCACAATTATCACCCAAGATAAGCAAACCTATGCCAATGAAATGCTTTTAAATCAACATCCAAGTTAAAGTTCTCATGAAGTATACAAAGTTGATACCGATGGAAAATTGTTCATTATTTATTTGCATAAATAAGATGCCAACATATTATGTCCTTAAACATTGTTCTTGCAAAATACTACCAAAATGAAATTTCATGATTAAAAGGTTTCAATTGGAAACCTAAAATCTTAGCAAAAGAATAAGCATAATAAATGTAGAATATTGAGAAATGTGTCTTAAATGTATGTTTAGAGGTAGAATATTTTTTGAATCATTACATGTTTAAAATTGTTTACAGATGTGCCAATGTGACGAGATGTTGGAGAAATTGAAACTTGAGAGGCATTGTTGTGGATAGAAATAGATGCTAAAATTCTATGTGTTGTTGTTGTTTTTTTTTTTTTATAAGACAGAAAAAACTACTGGTGTATATACTGTACCAATTCAGTGTATCAATTTTTTCTAAAATATGTACGCAGACCGTAGTCATATAGAAACATAGCCATAACCAAAAAGAAATAACCAGAAGCATCTAACAACACCTACAACAATCATAATCCTATTGTTCACTCGTTCCATTAGAAGCGGAAAACACAGACATATTGTCCCCCGACAGGTAAAACATAAGATATTTACATAAAACACAAAGCCTAGTGAAATAAATCACACCAGCAAAGAAAGTATGTTCAAATCATCCCTTCCCAAAAATTAAAGCAAAAAAAGCCAAAATGTTAACTCGTTGTCATATCATGAGTGCATAATCCATTGTCGCTAGTGAATGAGCATTGTGCCCTGTGCCATCATGTTTCCCTCCTCGAACTGATGATAGTGCATACAACCAAATTGTTCCTGGAGACCCATTTTGGATAAGAAATCGACCACTGTATTATTTTCCCTGTACACATGATAAAACTCAATCCGATAGAAGGAATCCCATAGTTCTTGTGCCCTGTTGAGCCAGTGAATAAGGTGAAGTTGTGTGAGCAAGTTAAATCCCCGCATATAGTTTATGATGACCTGTGAATCCCAAAATACTGAGAGTATGCCAACACAGAGTTGTCTTGCAAACCATAACAGACCCCACATTGCCAAAATCTCAGCCCGAGTGTTTGTGTCATGCCCACCATTCCAAAATATTTTATAGTGGTTGGTATTGTCAATCTTGATCCATGCTCTACATCTGCATAGTGAGTGTTGAGTAGCACCATCCAAGAAAACTGCAAGGTAGTTCATTAAGTGTGGCCTCAGCCGGATGGGCAGATTGCTCACGAGTGGGTTAGTGATACAGCTTTCCTTCCATGCAGTGTATATGTTGTGTGTTATCATGTCAATATGAATAGGTATGTCCCAGAAAATCCAATGGTTCCTAGCATTCCAAATGTGCCAGTGAAAGAAAATTGGGACAGATCCCAGCTAAGCCCCCAATGCCATCCACCACCCCGCACAGTAAGAGTGTCTGTGAACAACCTGTATGCTAACTTCAGACAGGAAAAAATGTTTTCCCAAACTTTAATAGAAACTGTGCATAAATATAATAGGTGTATGTTGTCCTCTGCCTCCCTACCGCAAATAATGCACCTGATAGGACTAGTAAAACCATGTTTGCATAAATTGGCCCAAGTAAGATTCTTGTTGTGCCATACGATCTAATAAAAAAAAATGACCTTCACTGGTATATTATATCGCCAAATCCTTTTGAACCAACATTTTGGTGATAAACCTCGAATTTGTGTATACACAAAAGCATATGTTTCATGTGTGTTCGCACATTCACTAACCAGGGAGCCCCCCCAAGTCAAATTATCACCCTAATCTGATCGCCAAATACATGTCCCGTGGAGTGCAGCGATGAATGTGTTCCATGCACAGGCATATTGCACCGATAGCCCTAGCTCTCAATGACCTTTCCAAATGGGTGTAGACCCCACCCATCGGTTTATAACCTGATAATATAGAAAATACCCATGTGCCTGTAACCTTCCAATTAGTTCCGGACTCATGTTTTCAATTCCTTCAGTCCCCCACAATTTGTCAGGGCCAGTGTATATCCGGTCACCGGCCCCAAGGACCCATACCAATTGTTTTCGAAAGATATGCCACACCTTCTTGAAGCTCTGCCAAATACGGGAACCAGAACCACTCCCTAAAGCATCCTTCCTATAACACACTTATAATCCCTGCCCTTTCAGATATTTCCAAGTATTAATCTCCTACCAAACATGTGGAATATGCAGCCCCTTCCATAATGATTTCAGCAAAAGATCTTGTCAGAATATATCAATATTGAGTAAGCCCCACCCACCATGTTCCTTTGAAACTGTTCCACTATCCCAACGCACCAGGTGATGCTTCCCCCCAGTCTCCTTATCACTGCAGATGGACCTGGTCATAATGGTCTGGATCTGTCTAATGATAGATGACGGGATGGAATATAGATGTGCCCAGTATACTGCCAGGTTCTACAGCATAGACTAATTGAGAATATATGGCCCCCCTAGTGTGAGCCATCTGAGTGTCAATTTCTCAAGCTTCCTATAGTATTTATCTAAGAGCCACTGCCAATCTGCCACAAAATATGTGCTTGGTTTCAGATGGAAATCTAGATAAGTAAAACCCTCAATGAGTCCCCCCTTCTCAAACTGAAAAGGCTCACAAATCATATGAATGGTAACTGGTTCCCCAACCGCATGTAGAACCATGGATTTATCCCCATTTTCCACCATCCCAGTGGCCCTCCCAAACTGCTCCAAAATATAGAATATACCCTGCCACTATGTGAAGCACAGTGTCCCAAATATAAGGATATTGTCCACAAAGAAGTCATGTGAGGTGGTGCGATGTTGCAGATAGAGAAATAATAAACAATCAAATTTTGATATTGATACAAAGAAATTCTAACTCACGAGTCAACAATTATGGATTAGAATTGCAAAAAGGATTTGGTTGAGACTAAAAGTAGATTTTTGTAGATTTGTTTTAACGAATATCACGATAGGTGTTGATTCAATTCTAGAATTTGTGTACTAGATTATTTCATGATCTCCTTTATACATCAAACAACATAATATGTCTTTTGGATGTCTATTTCACAATGCTATTTCTTGTTGTAAAAAAAATTGGCCAATATTTGCAAATAGTTGTGGTAAATTTACTTTCAACAATGATTATTTAATGCACCATGATCAACATTATCCAAATGAGTATAAATTTTTATTATTTTAAGTAAATGTAATGAATGAATAATGTAAACTTTGAAACGGGAACTGTATACTCAAAACAAGAACTCTAGCCAAAAAACCCCCCAAAAAATATGAAAAACAACTCAAAAATGAAAAGTGTTTTCCAAAACGAGGTTTTATTTTTTTAGGGTTAATTTTCAACATTTTTTAAAAATGACAATAAAAACAATTTTTTGTGCAAAATAAATGAAAAAAAACACACTAATGTTGTTGCTAGAATAACAATTTTCTTTTTTCAAGTGCAGTTTCAACATTTTTTAGTAATGACATTAAATATAAAATAATGAGATCAGAAACACATTAAAATTCCAACAATTTTCAGCCTTGTCGTTAAACATATAATATCATGACATACAAAATCCCTAAAATTCTAATCGTTTTCAACCATAGTGTTAAAAAAAAAAAAAAAAAAAAAAAAAAAAAAAAAAAAAATTTGACAAATTTTCAACCATCGAATTAAAAAACATTAAGTTTTCAACATATTTCAACCATGACATTATGAACAAATTATATCACTAAATTAATCAAAATATCAATACTTGTAGATTGAATGAAACAATAATTATTTCTCTAAGTTATTGTTGCATTGTGAATATTCTAATCAAATGAATTCATCATAATTAAAACATATAATCCAACAAACATAAAAATGACTCATAACTTCATGTAAGATCATATGGAAGTTAAAATATTGATTTCAAGTTACCATGCAAACACCATTTATATAAATTGTCTTAGACAATTATTCAAAATCATTCATATGTTCTTGCACACCATTAAAATTCACATATTCAGATGAATGACTGGATGCAGATGAAGATATTTCATATTTTTTTCTTTCATCAACTAGTGCCCATCTGAGTCAACATGCATGCCCACCATTTCAAGTTTCAAAAGTCTTCTAGATCTATGACTGAGTTCAGTAGACTCCCATTTCAACATTTTTTCTTCTGGTAGCAACCTCTTTAGATTATCTATCATCCTGAAGCGAAGAGTTCCTCTCTTTGTTAAATTGAAGTCATAAACAAGTATGTCAAATTCCTCCAATTTTAAGAGGTTTGTGTGGTGATGATTTATATTTGTACCCTTTCTTTTCCTCTTTCTGCCAATTTTTTATCAACTACAATCTCTGGCTTGTACACACCATTGAATGGGTGTGTATTTGTGGCATAATAATGTACATCAACACCTGCAACGTCTTATTTTTTTGTAATGAACTTTATAACCTTGGAAATCCAGAATGGATAGCCATGTGCATCTCCATCTGCTAACACTGTGATCGTGCAACCCTCCTTAATATACTATATTGAACCCCTGTAAAGGTCTTCCATGGCATCATGTTGTGTACGAGATGTTCTGGAACCAATATACATTTCTCTTTCATCTACCTATGAAGAATTAATAATACCTTGATATTGTTGTTGTTCAACAATGTTTCTTTCCTCATGTTCATTTAACACATTTGTGGCCAAATAAATGGAGTCTTAAAAATTATATCTTCATTTGTTGATCTTGAAATGATATCACTATGATCATTGAAAAATGACTCCAACCAAACTGAATCAACAACATCAAAGTACTCATATGTATATCGAATATATTTTTTAATTTCTTCCAGACATTCAGAATAATCTATATCTCTCTTCTGCCT
Organism: Pinus albicaulis; assembly: GCA_034641835.2. Taxonomy (NCBI): domain Eukaryota; kingdom Viridiplantae; phylum Streptophyta; class Pinopsida; order Pinales; family Pinaceae; genus Pinus; species Pinus albicaulis. Next base: position 88,968,071 of record CM076572.1, on the reverse strand, counting down.
TCGTGCATTATGAACTTCAGGAACTTATTATAATAACAATATATTTGATGCAAATATTGGATGATATGGAATGAACTTCAAAAATTCCAAACCTGATGATAACGCCCATTCTGCAGTGGTTGAATACTTCTTGTTCCATATAAGTGTTTTCCCATCAATTTTTTTTATATGAAATTGATGTTGGAAGCTAATGTCATTAAGTAGTTCAAGGCATTTCTCCTCACCATGTGATCCCAGAATAAAGTTTTTCATGTCAATAGTTTCTTCCAACACATGAAAAATAGGCTCTAGCATGTATGATTTCTTAATACATTCAATTAATGATGGCAAACTCCCAACATCGATCCTCCTCAATGTTATTGAAAAAAAAATTTGAACATATGATCAATATGGTCATAAGTGTGCCCAACAAGAAGGAAACCAAACTTTACCTTTTGAAAATTTCTCAATTCAACAAGCATGTTTAGATATCCAAAAACAATCTGATTTTTGTTTTCACAACAAGTGTTTCTCAATTGTAGATACAAAGTTTCGGGAAAATTACTAGACCAATGAGAAATCACATCATGAATTATGGTTATTGTCAAATTTTCATCATTATGAATATTTGGAGCAACTGTGAAGTAAACCCTTGGCGACATTTTCTCATTGAAGCCCATACAACTGACCAAGTGAAACTGTATAAAATTTTCCTCCTGTAAATTTTTGGGTGTGCAAACAAAATGTGTTAGAAGTGTTTTCTTCTGGTCCATACCATCAGTTATCAAACCCAAATATTTATTTGGATTATCATAACACTTCTTTCGATGTTTGTACAACTTTTTCCTTTCACTTGTTTGTTTTTCGTGATGCTCTTGAAGTGCTTTGACAATGGAATGTACACACAACATTAAAAAAAAAAAAAAAAAAACTTATTAATAAATGCATTTTCATAGTTGATGACTACAATTTTAAAAAATAATTTTATTAATGCTTACATCTTTCTGTTCCTTGACATTTATCCATTTTTTATTTAAGAGAAGCACATGTACTGCAAACCCCCATCCTTGTCTTCTTAGGAATGTGAACATTGTTGAATTCTCTCCTCCATGTCTTCACTAAATATTGATATGTAATAAAACGACCATTTCCTTCAACACCTTCTGCATATTCTTTGTATAAGTTGTAGATTTCTCATCTTGAGAAATTATCTATAATATGTATTGTATCTCTACTTGGCAAACACTCTCCATGTTTTGAAAAGAATTCTTGCATCCATGACATTGTAGTATTTGCTAATGTCCAAAACTCTTGTTTATGACATACTTCTGAATAAAATGTGAGATATTTTTCCAAATTTTCTTGGATTCTTGATAGATGAAAATTACCAATTGAATGAAACATTTTGAAAGTATTTCTACAAAGAAATAAAGACCAAATATGATAATCATAACCTGACAATGTAGATTGCATGCACCCCACTAAATATGAATTTTGCATGCTTTTATCCATTGAAAAATATCTCTTCCTTTTCTTCGAAGCAAACTTGAAATCCATATGTTTCAATCAATCATTTTTACAACGTTCACTTTAAATGAGATCATTGATATAACTTCTCGTGAGATATTCTGCTCTACCCCTTGTATAACTATAACATCTTGGATTGATACAAAAATGTCTACTCCTACTCCTAGATACAATATTTGTTGGCAACATCTCCATCAATTTATCATTCTCTGTATAATCATTTTCATCATCATTAGGAGGAAGACTATCCTCGCTATGATCATTTTGAACATAATTAGGAAATTCATCACCATCATTGTTTGAAAAATATTCATTACCATCTTCCGTGGCAGGAAAATTTTCACTACCATCGTATGTGATTTTGAAATACTAACTTGGAGGATATTCTTTATCATCTTCATCCTTCCGTTTGTCACTGTCGCTCTCATAGTCCTTAGGATTAGGACTAAGTGGAAAATGTGACTTTCTATTTACTGAAAATTCTTCATCCTACACTTCATCACTACTACTATCATAGTCCTTAGGGTTAGGACTAAGTGGAATTTGTAACTCGATTTATTGGAAATTATTCATCCTAGCCTTCGTCATTGTTACTCTCATAGTCCATAGGATTAAGACTAAGTGGAAAATGTGACTCTTTATTTACTGAAAATTATGCATCCTGTCCTTTGTCATTGTTGCTCTCATAGTCCTTATGATTAGGACTAAGTGGAAAATGTCACTCTATTTATTGCAAATTATTCATCCTACCTTTCATCACTAATGCTCTCATATTCCTTAGGATTAGAACTAAGTGGAAATTGTGACTCAATTTATTGTAAATTCTTCATCCTGACCTTCTTCACTGCTACTCTCATAGTCCATAGGATTAGGACTAAGTGGAAAATGTGACTCTCTATTTATTTGAAATTCTTCATCCTACCCTTCGTCGGTGCTGCTCTCATAGTCCTTAGGATTATAACTAAGTGAAAAAATTGACTCTCTATTCATAGTGAATTAATTTCTATTATATTCATCAATATAAATATAGTTGTTACGCGATGAAGGTGTTGATGCTTCATAAAGAGAAACTTCACTATCAGAAGAATCCATAACATTCAAATAGAAGATGTTGAAGGATGCAAATCCACTCTCTCCCAATGAAAATATATAGCTGAAAGAATGAAATTTTCACCCCAAAGTTTCCCCTCTAAAATTTTCGCCGAAAACTTTCCCTCGAAAAAATTCGTTTGAATTATTTCCCTCCAAAATTTTCTTCTAGAATTTATTTGAAAATTTTCTACTAAAATACTCTCTTGAAAAATTTGACCCTATTTTCCATTCAAATTTTCCACACAATTTTCGTTTAATACATTCCTTCAAATTTAAACTAAATATTTTACTTATATTATATAACATTTACTAGATTATTGATTTTTTTTTAAATTTTTATTATAGTTTTTGTCCCACATGTAACAAAAATTAGTGTATCATCATAATATTAACTATATATTAAGTTTTTCTAATTTTATTTTTAATACGACATTTACCCCGCGGTGAAGAAATTCCATAATTTATGTTATATAATAAGTTTCATTGTCACTATTCCTCACATCAGATCAAGAATTCTCGAGGTTTCGTTAAAAATATTGGAGAGCTTTTGTGGAACAACTACATTGTTATCGACAACACATTCAACGAGAGATTTTCGCATTTCAAAGGTTAGTTTCCATTCTAATTCGACCATTCAACGAGGAATTTGAGAAAAATAAGTTCTCATATGCCAACAAATCATGTTTTTTTAATTTATTCTCTTTATCTTGGGTAGCAGCTCAATTTATTATTTTGAAAATTTAGGAAATTGTTAAAACAAGGTAGACTCAAGTTCAAATCCCACTAAGTACAAGTATTAAAACCCCATAGGTTTACTATTAGTTATGTTTCAATTGGGTTGTTAGGCTCATCTAGAATACCAGACAAAAAATCAAGTCCATTAATTTAATTTTCTAAAAAATAAATAAATAAATAACACGAGCCAGGGGTCGGTGGACGCTCTCGAGTGGGGCACAAATACCCCCTGAGAGGAAGGGGGTCATTGTGGGGTTGTTCCTTGGCTGGGCGTTCCCACCCGTGACACAACTAGCATGTAGCACACCTGTTGTGTCGCAAGAAGGCACACCCACGTCCGGTCATGCCTGCCCAAGGGACGCGGCCGTGTCCCTTAGGCGAGCATGCCCGACTGTGTCCCTTGGGTAGGAGCACCCAACCATGGGCGTGCCTGCCCACGACACAGTGGGTGTGGGCCATGTGCCTTGGGTGAGTGCACCCGTCCGTGGGCGTGCCCACCTGCAACACAAAGGCATGCAACATGCTCACTATGCCACAGGCGGGCACACCCACGGTCAAGCATGCCCGCCTAAGGCACACCCCACAACGAGCATGCAACACGCTCGTTATGCCTTGGGAAGGCATGCCCATGGTCGGGTGCGCTCAACTAAGGCACATGGCACAATGAGCATGCAACATGCTTGCTATGCCGCAAGCATGACTTCACGCCCACTGTTCCACGGGCGGGCATGTTCACGACCAGGCGCACATGCCCAAGGAATAACAACCCCCTACCTGTCAAGGCATATTGACTAGGGTGTCGATTCTCAAAATTGAACCCTACTTGTAAAGGGGTCGATTCGCCTGCCTTCTAGGAGGTCAATTTTGAGAATTGACCCCTAGCCACCAAGGGGTCGATTCTCAAAATCGGCCCCCTGGAAGGAAGGGGGTTGATTCTCAGAATCGGCCCCCTTCTTTCCAGGTGGGCGTTGTGTCCGGGAAGGCATGCCCACCGACCCCCTGGTAGGTAGGGGGCCTATTTTGAGCCAGGGCGGTGGGTGCACCTGCCCAGGAAAAGCGCCCCCCTGCCTGCTAGGGGGTCATTGTGCCTTGGGTGGGCATGCCCACAATCGGGCGTGATAAGCATGCCCACGGTCTGGCGTGCTAAGCATGCCCACGACCTGGCGTGCCTGCCCAAGGCACATGTCCACGCCCTCCCAAGGTACAGGTGCATGGGGCTTGGGAAGGTGCGCACAACCCAGGAATGGCTGTTGTGTCACGAGCAAGCATGCCCATATTCGGGTGTGCCCTCCCAAGGCACATGTGAGCCCAGTCATGGACATCCATGCATGTTGTCACAGCGGGCAAGCCCGGTCGTAAGCGGGCGCGATGAGCCGTGGGCATGCTCGTCCAAGGCAAGCAAGGGGTCGATTCTTAGAAGCAGCCCCATGGCAGGTAGGAGGTTGATTCTTAGAATCGACCCCCTGCCTGCTAGGGGGTTGTTGTGTCCTAGGGGGGTGCACCCACGGGTAGGTAGGGGGCCTATGGGAAAATGTAAAAATAAAAATAAAAAAATTAAGCAATGGTTTTTTTTGGTATATTGGATGAACCTAACATCCCACTTAACATGGGGGTCGTTGTGTAGGAAAATGGCATCAAAGAAGGTTTCTATGAATATTTTTGGACCAAAGACAACAATTGCATCATCTAGAGTTGCAGGTGGACCCTCAAAAAATATTGTTTAACGAACTCAAACTAATTTAATGGCTACAAATCTAGCAGATGGCTCCTCAAAGGAAAAGAAGTTGATTTCATACTAGAAGAAATCACAAGAAGTGAAGCGTACAAAATTGGCATGGTATGTAAAAGATAGAGAAGGTGAAGAAGATATGCGAGTATATCTATATGATGGTACGATTTACGATGGTGGAAGTTACGAGGTGATGGGAAAAGTACTAGACTTATGTTTGATGCCGGATACTAAAGTTGTTTATGTACTTACAAAACCACCCAAGTCACATGAGAATATTAGATATCATTTTTCATTGTCGGTGTATAACATGACATAATATTTTACAAGGATATGTAAACAAATTATAAATGAAATTGCACAAAATATCATAATTATTTATATTTATATTTATGTGTTTTTCATTATTGTAATTGTATCATCATATTTTTTATAACTTACTAAGGGTCTTTCAATTATTTTGGGGGGAATCTATATTATAGAGCGAGATATTATGAATGTTGTCGGCATTTTCCAAGCACAGGCACAAGAAGATATGAGAAAGAAGCAAAAAAAATTATTTCATGATGCTACAAGACTACATAAAGGGATCAACAAATAATGTCTAGAGTAGATCAATCTAATAAAGCTAGAAATGTTATTTTTGAAGATGAGGAGGTTGAAGTTGAAGTTGAAGATGAAGAATATGTTTCATTACTGAGAATGAGATTATAAATGATGGTAGAAAGGAGAAGAGTCATAAAAGACCAAACAAAAAATGCCCAAGAATGTCTCCCTTCTAGTTGATGATGAGGAGATTGATTATGTTGAAGAAAATATGATAACTGATAGGAGGAAGAAATTAAAAGTTTCTCAATCTGAAAAAATAATGGACAACAACGAAGATCCTAGTGAAAACTCAAAGGAAGTAGGGAACTCATTACACCAGGAGTTGATTTAGAGGATGGAATTATTAAAACAAAACAAAATTTCATTCAACATCAGTTGATGAAGACAAATTTAATTAAGGGTCATCAGTTATTTCAACTTATTGTCAGTCAAATATATAAGCCAAATGAAGGAAAATTTAGATATCAAATTAGAAAGCCACATCACTTGCATATTCACAACTTGAAAACATTGATGAGGTACAATCCATATGCACATGTGGTTGATTATGTGCTTCTTGTTGATACAATTCAGGTTCCCAACAAAGAAACATTTGATAATTCAAAATTTTTTGAATACAAATATTATGTACTTAGGGAGAACCATTTTGTATAAGCTCAAAGGAAATTGATGGAAGAATATCCCAATAACCCGCGTTTTGAAACAAATAAATGTATCATTTATGTTGGTTTAACAGATACAGAAGAAAAGTTATTGGCATGGGATCATAATACAAATAATGTGTGTAGGATTTCTATGACTTTCATCCAAAGGGTTAGATTTATTCATAATGAATTTGAAAAAAATGTGGTGGAAATAAGACAAAGTTTAGTCTAGCCTTTCAGAAAGAATGTTGTATGGAAATATGTTATCAAATTGAGGAAAAAATAAATTCAAAAGGTGGAAAAGTAAATTACGAAATATTCATAGGTATGGATAACTTTTTCCAATTATCATTTATAACTGGATAGATATAGGAACTGATTAATGAGATTTCCGACAAATGGGGGAACATTGACATAAAAAACCAAAATGTCAAAAGTTTAAACCATTGATATGTACCAGTAGTAAATCAGGTCCTGAAATGAAGCTTCTTCCAGAAGATATGAATGTCACACCTTGGAGATAAATGCAAGGAGTGAAGGATGAAAAACTTGTCAAAACAATATTTTCTCGTGTGAATTTAGGTGAATTATCATTGGACGAAATGTTTGAATAATTTCTAAAGAAGTAAGTCTGTTACTTTTACTTATTTCTGGATCATAAGTTTCTGTTAAATATAACATATTGTTTTTGGTAGTATTTTTTATACATATCATTATATTAATATTTTTTACTTTATTTATTTAGTCACAAGGTTTATATGAAAATACAAGAACAAATGGTTAAATTTTTGAATGAAGATAGTTGGGCTGATGTTGTACACAACTACCCAGATTCAAGTTCTATATCAACAAAAAAAATAAAATTATCTTGCATTTAAAAAGGTATTTTGATTTATACATTCATTTCTATTCATATGTATACTATTTTTATTGTACAACTCATACATATATTTGTGTATTTCATTAAATATGAATAAGGATGCAAATGGAGAACCGAATAGTTTCATAAGCTTTATTGAAAAAATTAAAATTAAAAGACTGAGAATGAAACGTCTTAGTAATGTTGAACTTGATCCCAGCCTTAGTCATTTTATTTGGAATGGGACCCACACTATCCAATATCAAATAATACAAGACGATAGTGAAGACATTGCAAAACTCATACCTAAAAGATATTATTCTCTAGTTATTGCAGATATTCCTCATGGTTTCAATATACTAAACATTGAATATGATAGTGACCCTTATACTTATCAAGCTTTTAGTAAAGTGGTTGCGGGATTTCTAGAAGTCACAACATCACCATTTTGGAGATTTGTGACATTTCATTCAGACACACAATTTTCAATGTTATTAACAAGTTTCAAGGGAAAAAAAATTCAATGATGCAGCTTGCATGGTTAGACGTTCAAATTGTATGCTTGATTAATGTTAAGAAAAATATTTATGTACAAGTTAATTGAAATTTTACTATTTCATGTTACAGGAAAAAGTAAAATCTTATTGGTTGCGTAGATCAACCAATAATTTATAAGTGATTGTGAGTTCATTCATGTTGAATGCTAGACAAAAGATGATAGTTATAAGCTTATGCTTTTGAATCGGGTAGATGGAAAGAGTCATAGCCAAGTGTTGGTTCATGATGTTGTTGTAAAAAAACTAACATATGAATATAAAGAAGAAAAAGGAGAGATAGTTAACATCTATCAAAAAACACACTCATTGATTAACTATCTTATAGATTTATGTTCAAATGAAGGAGATTAGGTTTTGAATTTATTCTCAGGCTCAGGTAAGTTTTATTATATAAACCTAAATTTCAATATTTTTTAAATTTTTACGTGTTTATACTAATTTACTTAATTATTTCTTTTGTACTTGATGATCAGGTACAACACTAGCATCTTGCTTACAAAAATGAAGAAATTTTATTTCCATTGAGAAAGACCCAGTACAATGCAAATTTATTCAGCAAATAATTAATTTTCTTCAATTTCATCTAGATGCAATGCAAGAAAAGGCAAGGGGATTTTAATGAATCTCACGTGGAAAAAAAGGCAAAGAAACCTCAACCACCATTAGCTGGAATGATTGGAAATACATACTTTGGGAGATTCGCAAACATGAGAGATCCACCAGAAGAGGAAAATGACCAAACTGAAGTAGAAAATATTATGGAAGAAGACAATAATGAAACTATAAAAGATGAAGAGTATGGCTTATATGATATTATTGATTAAATTTCAGTTATCCTTGCAAATGAAGCTCATTTTTGTAACTATTAATTAGTTATACTTGTAATGTTTTGACTTTGAGATTTTATTAGAAGAATAAGTATTCAGTTATTGTTATTATATGTTTAATATTTGTATTATATGATTTTCACTTTAATTTTTATGTGAAACATTTAATTTTTGAAAAACAAATTGTGATTATTATTCATTTCTGACATAAAATTCATAAAAAATGTTATTTTTAAAACTTTTTTTGTTAATTTTTTCCTATAAAATCATTTTTCTAACATGTCCCTTTTAGCAAAAGAGTCTCAAAATGTGTATTTTTCTATTATATCTATATTCAAAATGTGTATTTTTATGTCAATTGTTAAAAATTATTGTTTTTTTAGTGACAATTATTTTATGTGCATTGAAATATTAATTAACAATATATAATTATATAGAAGATCAAAACTTTGAAATTTCGACATTTTTTTTAACTATGCAAAAGATCAAAGATCTCACTACAAAAAAAATGAAAAGAAAAACAAAAAAATACAAACCTGAAAAACACTTTAAAAAAATATGTGAGAGAAGAAGAAGATGACTACTTCAAAAATTGTTAAATTTAGAAAATAATTGTTCACGTTTAATACATTAGAAAAATTAAAGCAAAAAATAAGTCTTCTAAAAAAAGGGGTTGATGTTGGCATCATCACTTTTCAAAATCGACCTGAAAATCACTAACATTTTAAAATAATGTTTATACTTGATACATAAGAAAATTTAAAGTGTCAAAAATATGCTATAAAAAAAAAGTGTATTCTGAATCAACACTTTTCAAAATCGGGTTACTCTTTTTCTACCTCAAAAAAACGGGTACTCGATACAGTTCTCGTTTCAAAGTTTAAATTTTTAATGGAGAAACAAAAATGTTCAATTCATAGTTTTATATTTTTATGTTTGACATACATAATGTGTAACTTACTACACACCCACATTTTTATAGTGCCTTCTAATGTTAGTCTTAACAAAATTTGTGAATTTTCAATGGTTTATTTTCTCATGATTTTGCTAATAGTAATTTTGATAATATGGGAACTGAAACAAAGACAATTGAATATTATAAAATAAGAAATATTTATATGTATATATTAGCATGAAAAATGAATGATGTTGTTTACAATGAGAGTCCTTGGCTTAAATATAAACTTAGGTGCCTTTACACAAGGGGTCATGATCTTTTGATCATGCCCTTTTTATCCAATTAATCATAATTAATAATTATTTTATTTTTATACATAAAATTGGCTTCCTTTTGATAAAAATGCTTTGTCTTCAAAGCATAAGTAATGAAGATTGTTGTTAATGAAATCGTTGTCTCTCAAGAAGTTTCTTTTTCAGATTGACTCTTCCACTTAATAAAATATTCCTTAATTACTCATCATCGCATATTTTTCCTGGTGTTGACGATTCCTCTAGTTCTAAAATGCTTTTCCTTTCATCATCTAACTTCGAAAGTTTTGTCTATGGTTCTTGGTGTTTTCCTAGTGTTTTTTTGAGGCAAGATACATGGAAAATGTTGTGAATGCGGCTTTTATTAGGAAGGCTCAAATTGTATGCTACTTGGCTGATCTTTTTTGTTAATATGATATGATCCATAGAACTTTTGTGCTAATTTGTTTTTCCCTTACTACTTTAGGGATAGTTTCTTGTAAGCTTGAAGCTTAACAAATACCCATTCCCAAACCTCAAATTCTCTTTATATTCTACGTTGGTTGACTTGTTGTTTCATATAATTTCTTAGAATATTTAGATTTTCATTCAGTGTTTGAAAGACTTTTTAAGTTTTTTCTAACTAATTTTTTATTGTTGGGAATTTTGTTTTGATAATGGTGAATTCCTTCCAGTTAGGGGGATCGTAACCATAAAGATATTGAAATGTATTCATTTTGGTTGAAGTGTGATAAGTGGAATTGCACCGCCATTTAGTGAGGTGTAACCATTGAGACAACTTATTTTGTTTTTCTGTTGCATAACAACAAAGGTAAACTTATAAGCATTATTAACAATTTTTGTTTGACCGTATTTTTTAAGATGATAAGTGGGACTTATGTTGAGGTATGTTTTGTTCTATTTGAAAAACTCCTTCCAAAAATTCCTTTAAATTTGGCATCTCTATCGCTAACAATGACTTTTTTAAATCCATGTAATTTGTAGACACTCTTACAAATATCTCAACGATTTGTTTCGCAGAGTCTGGTTTCTTTATTCCCATGAAGTGTGCATACTTTGTGATGTGAGAAATATAGGGCCAACTAGATTAGGTGGTTTCTCTTACTTTGATAACTGGTTGTGATGCATTTTTACTTTACTTGATTAACTTATTATTTCCTTTATTGTTATTAGTGTTCTCTATCATCAAATAAAAACCAAATCATAAAGAACAATGACAAAATATGACACAAGATTTAGGTCATCAGTTAGGGCCAAAACCTCTCCAATTGAGAGGAAAACCCATTAGAATTCTTCTCTTCTTATATAACTTCAATTGACGAATTCCAAGGCCTATGACCCTTGACCAAGACCCTCCAAGACCAAGTCATATTTTTCCTTCTTGAATGACTTCCAAGAACAAACTTCGACCTTCCAGCATCTTCTCCAATAACTTTGACCCCAACAACATTTTTTGCAACTTCGACCTTGATGCAGCTTCAACAAATTTCACCTAGCAACTTCATAATTATGACCTTGCAGTTTCATAGCTTCGACCTTGCAACTTCACAACTTCGACCTTGCAGCTTCACAGCTTCGACCTTACATCACCATAGCTTCGACCTTGCAGCTTCAAAACTTTGACCTTGCAGCTTCGATGCAATTTCACAGCTCCAATGCAGCTTCATAACTTTGATGGAACTTTAGAATTTCATCTTGCCCAATAACTATAGAAACCCTAACAAGAGAGAGAGAGAGAGAGAGAGGCCCAAAATTTTGAACTTGTTCTTATTCTCCTTCTTTGTCCTTTTTTAGCTTTTATATTGAGGAGATGAAACTTTCTTGAGTGAGTGTACAAATGAGGTTGAGTTCCTTATTATTTATAGGCTTGTGAGGGGTACAAATTGCGCTCTTAAAGCCAACTTGTCCCTTCATTTAGGCCGACTTGATCTTTGTGCCATGACGAGTTCTTGGAGGGTATTTTAACTCTATTTTGACTCAAATAAATTTTGTTTACAATATGTAACATGCCCAAATGGGTCTTCAATACATGAAAATGACTCAATTGAATTTATGACAAACCTAGAAGCACTCAATGGGTGCTTGACCTAAAAATAAATTTCCCTTGAGCATGAAACCCATGCCTCAAGAATAAAAATAATAAATTTATTTTTCTCTTTTCGTTAAATACATAATATAACGATTACATGTCATTATGAAGACCAAACCTAGTTACGCATTTCAACACTCCATCTTAACTTGGGAGGTATTCATAATCCATACAAGGTACTTGGACATTCTCAATCTAAATAATTCTCATAAGAATAGTCGAATTGGTAACCCATTTGTTTAGCATCATATCATATAGCATTTTCAAATAGCAAGGCCTTGACTAACAAATCTATATTTCCACAATATCAAAGCACAATGTTGGCGAGACCAATGTTTTATAGACACCACCATCATTTTCTCTCCAGGAGCATACCCCACCTAGGTGTTCACGGGATAGATCATTATAGGACTATTCTTATCTTTGATTCCCATTCCTCAAATAATATCAGTCCTTCACGAATCCTCTTATTTTGGATGCCCTACCACATCCTCAAAGAGTATCGAATGTCAGATTCTTACCCAGTCCTCCATGCTTTCTTCCCAAGTGAAGACAAGAATGATGTGTCTATATCTCCCTTTCAACTAGGGAGGTTATGCCTATTCCTATAAAGGAATGTTCTCAAACTCCCTCTTATCCAGGGACTTTTCCAGGATCCTAGGGACTTGCTTCCGAGCTCCATTTTAGCCAAGGAATTTTACAAGCTTCTAGGGACTTGCTTCCAGGTTTCTAATAATTTAGAAACTTATTTTTAGACTCCTTAACTAGGGACTTGCTTCTAGCAGCAAATTTTTATTCATTGGTGGATATCATGGGACATTCAGTTGCTTGTAGTGCTCCTCCATTCGATGTCATGAATTTTATCTTTAATATTATGGAGCCTTCATCTTTGTAGGGCATCGTCCATCCATCACTTTCCTCAAGTTAGACATGTCATCCTTTCCTTTATTGGAAAGTGATTTTCTAGTCCACACTTGGCTTTCCTTCATACAAGTACCTCTTCTACATCATGATTCCTTTAGGATCTTCCATACCACCACATGAGTGTTAGTTGTAGACAGCATCCACAACTCTTTTTCCGGTAGCCCTGCATTAACCCATCCAAATTTTATTCAAAAACCAAAAATTAACATCAAATCAAAATTACCTTTTGTGATATCCCTTCATCATGACATATGTTTGCTTGGAATATTAACATCCTGCACATATATTTGACACATTTACAATATATGCAACGTCGAGAGTCTCCTTATTTTTTGGAATTCATCACGGTCTTCATATATTTCCCATGGAAATATCATAGTCAAATCTTTTAGTCATTGGATGTTGATTGCATTCTCCATAGTTGCATATTTCATGATCTCTTCATTTCTTTGTTCACACATTTCTTCCCAGGAACTTCCAATTGTAGTTCCTTCATTTTTTTCGACCACATCATATTCCATACGAGGACATATCTAGTTAATATGTGAACCAAGGCTTCATAAATCCTTTTAATGAAATACATTCTTTTTCCCTTGATGAGTAGAGCATGCATCCTTACTATCTACAACTATATAACAGAATGACTTAACTCATTTAAACATATGCATACATACCTATTTTTATTCTTTGGTCATATATACTTCCTTCAACATCTTCTTGTCATTGATTAAGAGTGATTCAATCATCTTTGACATGTTGCATTCCTTTGTCATCAAACCGTCATTTTTTAAACAATGAATCCCATCCAAAGTGGAATTCTTAGCGAGACACCCTTTAAGAGATGAATATTCTAATGAATATTTCAGCAGAGGTTCCTGATTATCCTCATCTTGCAAATTCTACTTTCTAATTATGTATGATGAGCTTGTGTATTCGATGAATCTCTTATGTCCATAAGTATTGCTTATGCTTCTAGTGAGGTTATTAAGAGCTACTTTCTAATTAATGACTGCCATAGCCTTCAACTGTCTTTCAATACTCCCATAATGATGTCATGAGCTCTTGATTTTAACCATATGCTATTTTGTTTCCATCCCCTAAAATGATACATCTTAACATGCTTCTAATGATTCCTACCATTATAGCTATATTTTACAAAACACTTAAAAGAACCAGGTGGAGAAGACCTATCTCAATCATAGTAGATATCTTTTACTTCTTCCTTCTTTGATTTATTATTTTTAGCTTCTTCCACTTCTTCAGTGGTATGGGCTTCTTCCCTTCCTATTTTTTTTTTGTCCTTCTTGAGCTTAGGAAAATCTCTCTTGTAGTGCCCATATTCTTGACATCCATAGTATTGAACCTTCACCATATTCGGCTTCCTTCTCTAAGGACCAAATTTTCCAAACTTCCCTTTCCTCATTACCATGGAAGCATATGCTTGACTTTTCTCATTTGACCCTACATCATTCTTTGCCTTCAATATATTTCCTTCTATCTTACATAGTTACCATAATTCATTAAATGGAGTAGCTTCCTTCTTCCCATAGATGCTTGATGTGAAGTTGCCCTATTCCTATGGTAGTGCATTGAGCACTATGGTAGCCATTTCCTTGTCCAACTCTTGTATTTGATCCCTTATTTCAGACACCCTCATAAATTATGAGGATATTCATTATTCTTTAATATCTTCATCTTGTCTGTATATTTTCCCTTTCATGTATTTTGCTAGATCTTGAGCTTCTTCTTTTGGCGGTAGAAAATTAAACTCTTAGCATGCTTAACGACTTCATTTTTTATGAGGATCAAATTTATCCTCTTCTTCCATGCAAGAAACTTTTGATGACCCAACCAATTTGTTGGTTTCCTTTCAAAATGAAGTCATATTGATATATAAATATAGATATAAGATTCTTTCTTGTCAAGTGAGATACTCCTAGATGATGAAATCTTCAACTTGAAGCCTTCTTGATTTTGATGATGATGTAGATAATAGAACATGTATTATTAATGAAGATGTCTTCCTTCAAAAGTGATCCTTCAAAGAGAGGGAGATCACCTTGGTTCGTTGATGATGATGACAACACATTCTCCTTAATGAGATTTCCTTTCTTAAATTTAACTTCTATCAAATTTTCCTTCCAATAGTTGTGACTTATTATTCAACCTGTTTTTTGACTCATGCAATTTTACTGCAATTTTCAGTCATTGCAAAAACCCTAGTCTCTACATGTGTCGGAGAAAGGAAAATATTTTATCATTCTTTCTTCTTTGCTTGGATAGAGGCTTCTTCTTTTGAAAATCGATTGGAAAGATGGGCTTTCTTCCACTTGTTTTTGTCCTCCTTAGGTGTCTATAATAATTCATCTTTTGTTGCAACAAATGAGCCCTAATCTCCTCGCACTTGTGAACAAGAATAGCCCAAAATAGACCCAAAATTACTTTGATCCTATTATCTTCTTGACAATTAATTCTCTTGATTATATTCTAGTGCTTCGTCCCTTGAGTGTCATTCCATAAATCTGCCTTTCCTTGTCTTTACACCTTAGCTCTAAAACCATTTTGAGAAATCTAGGGTAGCTAGATTAGGTGATTTCTCTTACTTTGATAACTGCTTGTGGTGTCTTCTTACTTTACTTTATTAAATTATTCTTTCACTTATTTTTATTAGTGTTCTCTATCATCAAAATACCAAATCATAAAGATAAAAGAGACAATAGGACACTACATGTAGGTGATTAGGCAGGGCCAAAACCTCTCCATATGAGAGGAAAGCCCATTAGAATTATTCTCTTCTTATAGAACTTCAATTGATGAATTCCAAGACATATGACCCTTGACCAAGACCCTCTAAGACCAATTCAAATTTTTCCTTCTTGAAAGACTTCCAGCAAAAAACTTCGACCTTCTAGTAGTTTCTCCAACAACTTCGACCTTAGCAACAATTTTTGAAACTTCGACCTTGATGCAGCTTCAGTAGCTTCGACCTAGCAGCATCATAGCTTCGACCTTGCAGCTTCATAGCTTCGACCTTGTAGCTTCACAACTTCACAGCCTCGATGCAGCTTCATAATTTCATCTTGCCCAGTAACTGTAGAAACCCTAACAAAAGAGAGAGAGAGAGGCCCAAAACTTCAAACTTGCCCGTTTTCTCCTTCTTTGTCCCTTTTTAGCTTCTATCTTGAGGATATCAAAGTTGCTTGAATGATTTTTAAAATGAGGTCGAGTTCCTTCTTATTTATAGGCTTATGAGGGGTACGAATTGTTATCTTTAGGCCGACTTATTCATTCATGTAGGCCGACTTGATATTTGTGCCATCACGAGGTCTTGGAGGGTCTTTTGACTCTATTTTGACTCAAATAAATTTTGAATCTTTATATTAAAGACATAAAATCATGATTACATATGTAATTATGAATATCGAACCTAGTTACATAATTCAACACGTGACCTGCCGACTAATATGATGACTTTCTCTTTTCCATCTGGCACGAGTAGGCCTTCAATAAATTCCATCAATATTTTTTTCCAACTTTTGGTTTAGAATATTTAGGGGATGGAGCAATCCAGGGTTCATAATGCTCTCATTTTTATTTCTTTGGCATTGATCACACTCTATTATGTATTTTGGAGTATCATTACTCATCCCCTTCCAAAAAATTATTGGTGTACGTTATAGTAGGTTTTTTAGAGACTCACATGTCCTGCTACTAGAAAATCATGGTATTCATTAAGAACATCAGACTTAATTTTGAATTTGGGCTTAGGTAAATTCTTTCTTTATACCAAAGAATATCATTTTTCCATTCGAACTTTTAATTTTGAGGAGGATTATTGATTATAGTGCATGTTTATGGATATTTTGAATACTCACTTTGAATTTCATTAAACCATTCTTTGACTACAACCGAAATTGTAAGCAATGATGACTCTTAATCTTTTCGAGATAAAGAATCTACTATTATGTTGTCTTTCCCTTTCTTATCTAATATTTCCATGTCAAAAGTATAAATTTTTTTGATCCATTTTTATTGTTCTATAGAAAGTGTTTTCTGCTGGAGAAGGTGTTGAAGACTATCATGATCTATTCGTATCAAAAAATTTCCCAAAAGATATTGTCTCCATTTGGCTAATGCGTGCATAGTGGCGAGAATTTCCTTATCATATGTATATTTATAAATTCTATTTTATTGAGCTTCCTACTTTCAAATTATATTAGATGGACATCATGCATTAACACTGCTCCTAATCCAAAAGTTGAGGCATCACATTCAATTACAAAAGGTTTTGAAAAGTCTAGAGTTGATAATACAGGTGTAGTATCCATGACTTCCTTTAAGGTTTTGAAACACTTTTATACCTTATCGTCCCATTGGAATGAGTTGTTATTTACAAGGTTTGTGTGGGCTGAAGTTATATGAGCATATTGCTGAGATTTTGCTGGCCAAAATCTCTTGGATATGCCAACAATAGTTTTTTGTTGCAAAACTGATGGCATCAAATCAACATGAGGAGATATTCTATCCTAGGTTGGTGTGATAGAATTAATCAAAGTCCTCACTGTGCGTGCAGGGATTGAGCTACAGCATTCCTGCAAGGTTACTGTGCACGTGAATAGATGCAATAGTTGTCGTCTGAAAGCTGGAGGTTAAAAGTGCCGTGAGCTGGTGCGTAGAGCAGAACTATTGCTGTGACTGTGTGGCTACGTCGACAAGAGACTAACACATTGATTCATGTCCTATGTGGCTCGTGTGATCATTAACTTTCATAATTTATGGGCCACGACATTCATCAATCAATAGTCAAGCATTGGAGCAAATCTGCACTGGCCCGTATTATGCTACTGAAGGGCAAAGAAAGGATGTTATACTTGTTAGTCATGGCCGTGTGAACAAAGAGGAGAGTCGTTGTCCGAGTGGAGGAGCCACGGAAAAGCCATGAGCTGGAGCTGGCGGTGACTCTGCGTGGACTACAGAGCCGTTGACCGGGCTTGGTTCAGCGTGGATCGTGGCTGTGATGCCGTGACAGCCAGAACTGTGGACTGTAAACAATAACGCAGAGCCGTGGACCGTGGCTGTCTGCGTGGATTGTAAGACTCGGAGGCCGGGTTCCGTTGTGGAGAAGTCGTTGACTGCATGTAGTGGGATGGTCGATTGCCCACATAAAATCGTAAAGCGAGTTAAATCGATTTAAATGCCATTTTTTAAATCGATTTTGAAATGCCAATATATCGATTTATTGTTTGATATATCGTGAATGCTGGTGGTAATATATCGATTTATATATTTTTTGTTATATGGTGGCACTTTAATAAATCAATATATTTTTTGATATATGGTGGCACTTTATTGATTTATTTAAAAAGTTTGAAATATGCACTTGTGTAGGGCCTAGGGCCCAGGGCCTAGGTTTTTTCAACAATGGAATGTGTGAAAGGAATTGCATATTTTTTTTTGAAAAAGGGCATTTTTATCAAAATTATTAATTTTGATTAAAATAAAATATTCATTTATTAAGATTTGAAATTGGAAATTTCTTGACACAAACTACTCAAAATGTCAAAAACTCAAAGTGCTCGATTTGAGATCGAGAAGTTTAATGGGAAAAATAACTTCGAGATCTAGAAAGTAAATATGCACGATCTACTCATACAACAAGGTGTGGCGAAGGCACTTTTGGGAAAATCCAAACAACCTTACACCATGACAGATGACGAATGGAGTGACATCGATAATAGAGCACTGAGCGGCATACGATTATGTCTGGCGGATGATGTGTTATTTAACATCATGTCAGAGAAAATAGTTGTTGGTTTATGGACAAAGTTAGAGAAACTGTACATGACGAAATCCTTAACCAATAGGATTATTCTAAAGAGACAGTTGTACAGCTTGCGCATGAAGGAAGGTAAATCAATAACTGATCATTTGAATACCTTTAATACTCTCTTGGTGCAGTTAGATAGTATAGAAGTAAAATTTGATTCAGAAGATAAAGCTGTAACTTTATTATGCCTGTTGCCTAAGTCATGGGATCATTTTGTTACTTCTATAAGTCTTAGTTCATCAGAAACCCTTGAATTTGATGATGTTGTTGGAGCTATGCTGTCTGAAGAAACCAGGAAGAGGTCAAATTTAGAAACCTATACATCAGAAGCAATGATGGTTAGAGGTCGATCTAAAGAAAAACACTTCAGCCAGAAAAATAACTCTCGGTCAAAATCGAAAGGGAAGAAGAGTAAACTAAAATGTTGGTTTTGCGGTAAACCAGGACATTTGAAGAAGGACTATTGGAAGAGACAGCAAACATCCAAAGGAGACTCTTCAATAGAAAATAAAGAGGAAAACACAACAGATATAGGTTCAGGTTCGGCATTCGGTTCAGGTATAAGTGATGAAGTTCTATCAGTTAATTTGTTAAATCATGATCAACATTGGCTATTAGATTCTGGTGTGTCCAATCACATGTGCATTCATAAAGAGTGGTTTAAATCTTATAAATCAATCAATGATGGAGTTTTTTACATGGATAATGATTTCTCATGAAATTTTGTGGGAATTGGAAGCATCCAGACTAAAATGTTTGATGGGACAAATAAAAGCTTAACTGATGTAAGGCATGTGCCTGAACTCAGAAAAAATATTATTTCTCTAGGAGTGTTAGACACAAATGGATATAAAACTTTTATTCAAGGTTGAGTAATGAAAATTTACAAAGGAATCCTATTAGTAATGAAAGCAAAGAAGGTTGGAAATCTTTTTCAGTTAGAAGGAAGAACAGAGTCAGATCATGCTTCTACTGTATCTGAAAACGACAGTGATTCTATTCGACTATGGCATCAACGGCTGGGCCATATGAGCGAAAGAGGATTAAAAATTTTATCTGATCATATGTTACTTCCTAGTTTAAAATCTTCTAAGTTAGATTTCTGCAAACATTGTATATATGGGAAACAAAGCAAGAAAAAATTTAAAACTGGAAAACATACTAGTAAGGGAATCCTTGATTATATCCATTCTGATGTTTGGGGTCCATCTCCTACAACCTCATATGGAGGATCATCATATTTTGTATCTTTTATAGATGATTTCTCTAGGAAAATATGGGTCTACATGTGTTCCTCTTCTTCTATTTGATGGAAAGAAATAATTTTATGGAAAGAAAGAGATGACTTTATTCAAGTGGGAGCTTCACAAACAAGTATTCCCTTGCGTTTTCATTTGGAACCAAAATTGATAATTTATGCAACATTAAACTTTCATAGGTGAACATATATGGAACAATTGCAACATTTTACACTATGGAGGCATTTCGTCGGGTTCTTACGAAAATAACCAGTGTATAGAATGCCAATTTATTCACGTCAAATAACCCTATAAGGAATTGGGAAGGTGTGATACTCTTGTTTCAAGGAACCAAATATCTTAGATGATTCCAATCCCTATCCTATCCCTATCTTCGTTTCGATGCAATCGAGTCAAGAAGCACACAAAGGAGCATTACGGTTCTGGTGTTAGACGTAACAATTCTGACGAGCGGGAACTCATTGGATCTTTAGGGAGATAGGGAGATGCAAAGAAGGGATGAGTCAAGAAAAGTATAGATTTACCACAATGAGAATTGAGCGAGCCATGGAATCAGAAGAGGCATTTTTTTTTCAAATGTAGAGCATTGAGTGTATATCGAGTGCCATGAAGCGTAGCTTAACCAATGAACGTGTATGCATAGAAATAAAATAGTAAGTGCACAGATGTCAGAAAAATTGCTCTTCAAGGAAGAATTAGGTATTGATTATCAAGTAGAGAAACGTTCAAGGGAAGTGGTTATGATGAGCATACAAGGTATGGCAATAATTTTGATGAGTAGAGGGCAGAGTTAACACACAAAGAAAGGCCACAAACTAGTGGTTCACACTTGAGAAGGGTTAGAATTTACTCACTTTGATACCATGTTAAACTCACAGGAAATTGAGAGACAAGATTAGATAAACGTGAGATGAATTTTATTCACAAAGATTTACATGATAATACATTGTCTTATGACCCTTGGTTTTCATATTCCAAGTGGTCCCTTAGACTCCAATTATTGTTCACATTTCACACCATAACTTTAGCGGATTAGGTGTCCAACACATTGCAACATGGTAATTATTCTCAATTTATATTCTTTAAATTTATAACGGGACTACTCTTTCAGTCTATCTTCAAAAAATAACAAGTTCTACATAGTAGCTAGTTCCTGTCACTTAGTTTAAATATAGCTAAATTAAAATAAAATAAAATGCATTGAGTGTTATATTATACTATTTATTAAATGTCAATTGTTTTTATTTTTATTAATTTTGTTTATGATAAGCTATGGTATTGACCCATTTGATTCCTCTCAGCACTTGGTAGATCAGGAGTTAAGATAAATCTAGGCTAATATTTTTAAAATTAGTTTTAATTTTTAAATATAATTTAAATATGTTTTTATTTAAATATTTTTCCACTACAAGGATAGATTTGGTCGATGTCAACATTTATAAAGATGCATTAATTTTACAATGAATGAATGGTTTTTAATGAAGTCCATGAGACCTCGCGGTCTAAGGGACCCCCCATTGTCACTTAATCCATATTTAATTATTTTTTCTATGATGATTATGTTGTTATGGATCTTGAGTAAGAAATTTGTTGTTTTGTGAAGTCTTGTCTCCTCGAAAATCTCATTGATATTGTTCACCTTTAGGTTGTCATCAAACTGACGACGAATAACTTCATATGCATTTTGTTTCTACCACCCCTTTGCTATAGAAGATGCAAGTTCATTCTTCCCACTCTTCTTTAGGGACTTCCCATCTACCTGTTTCACATCTTAGATGATCTCAGCTAGTCCTCAGTTGTGAAATTAAAATTTTAGCTTTTCCCTTGATTTTCGAACTCAAAATACTATTTATCATCATGCTTCCATGTTGGTTTCAATTCTTTGATATAATATGTTTTGTTTTTCCTACCTATCTTGTCCACATGGTGGTCCTAAATTTTTCTAACACCCAGTTTTTTATCTCTTTCTTATTGTGAGGGAAGTCATGCAGACTTATGTCCCATTTTTCCAACCACTTTCTATTTATCTCCATCCATGTCTTTTCCAATGATTTATCTCTTCTTCAACAACCAATTTGGGCCACCTGTGCTTATCCATTTTTCCAACTTTCTTCAAGTAACGTAGCAAATTAATGATAGTTGAGGCCTCAATTGGAAAAATATGAAACCATATGGAACCATTGATTTGACTTTGATGCTTCTTGTGATTAGGTGCTTTTGAATTCTTTCTATTTGACACCATTTGTGTCTTGACATGTTTCTTCCCTATATTTCGCAGCCATAGAGGATAACTGGCACCACTAATAGACCAAAGAGTGTTTTCTTAGTTTTCTAGTCCCATAGTTCTTCCTGTCTATACTTGTTTTGGAGAATATATGAAGCTTTCTACCCTCCTTGGATTCTCTTTGATCTACATGTCTCCTAGCTAAGCCTATGGTGGAAATCAATTCATAAATATTTGTATTCATCTACAACCTCCAAGTGGTTTCCCTCAAAGAGAAAAATAACATGTTTTTTCTTTATTTTCAAAGAGAAAATCGTGACTTTAGTTTTACTGGTATTTACTTGCATTCCCACCTCTTGACAAAAGAGTTCCAAAGATTTCAAGTGTTCTCTTAAAACTAGTGCAGATTTAGCGATAAGAATAAGGTCATCTGCATATAAAAGTAGTTTCACCACATAAATTGCCAACTTGATTCCTTCTCCTTCAGTGTTCTTTATCTACTCTTCAATCTTATCAATATATAACCCAAACAATGTGGGAGAGAGAGGACATCCCTGTTTGACTCTTGTGTCACTGTCAAAGCATTCATACATTCCTTCCTTCATTCTAATTTTGGCGCTAACCTGCTCATAAATATTATGAACAATTGCCCTATATTCCTTTATGACCTGTAATTCTTCCATTTGTGCCATAGCTTATCTCTAGGGACAATATCAAAGGATTTTTTGAAGTCAACAAAGCAACAAAATGATTCCCCACCTTGGTTGTCCCAAGATTTTTCAATGAAGTGCCTTAGAGTGATGCAATGATCAATGGTAGAATGTTTAGGCCTGAATCCAGCCTGCCACTTTGCTCTATTTCCATCATTTTCATCCCAATCGTTGATTCTGCACTCTAACATGCTCCCAAAAAGTTTTCCAAGAAGAGGGTTGATCATAATTGTACGGTAGTTAGAAGGGTTATTGATGTCTCTGATTTTGTGAAGAGGCACAACAAAACTAGTTGTCCACTCAACCGGAAAGCCATGTTGATTGTATTTGTTAAATATATCCTTGATGTGAGGAGGTAGAAGCTTCACTCCCCATTTTAAAAATTCTTCCTATAAACTGCCAATGTCTTGCGCTTTACCCTTTGCCAATTTTTTTATACCTTGTTCAATATCTGCAACCGAAAAATAGCTATGATGAGGAGACAATTATGGGAGGCATACTTTCCTCATTTTTCAACTCATATAGAAATATTGCATAGTCTAACCACTGGACATTTAAGATATTATTTTCTATTTACTTCTTCTTTTATTGTAGTTCTTTCCAGAAATTTTTGGGATTATGTTTTCCCAAATAAATTAATTCCTTCCTTCTTGTCACATAATTTATTTTATTTTATTTTATCAATTGCTTATATATAATATTGTTTTCTTTTCTTGACCTTTCTTTGAGGGACCTTTTCTCATCCTTGCACTCCTTATCATACCAAGGATTAGTTGGGAAGGTATTTGATATCCTCTTCAAAGGCCTAGTTCTCTTACATTCATTTAAAGCTTTGTGTATTAAGGGAATCAACATACTACTGCAGATATATCTTTTATCTTATTTAATCCTTGTAGCCCCTATTGTTGTTTTTGGCCAGGTGGAGGTGTTCTTTAAGAGCAGCCTTGAAGAGCTCTTGATTTTCTTGGTTTAAGATAATTCTCCCATGTTCATAAAATTTCTTGTGTGAGTGTTGTGAATGTGAATGTTCCCCATTTCTATATTCTGTATTTATACCAAGCTTAATAAGAAGAGGCAAATGGTCAGAGTCTATCTCTATGGGGAATCACTCAATACTAAAGTTCAACAACTTGGAAATATACCTTTGAGAGAATATAACATAGTCTATTGTGTTTTGTCCTTTGTGTGTTTTACAGGTGATACTATTGGATTCCGGTCAATTTTTCATGCCATTACATATAACCATGTCATTTAGACTATAAAGGCCTAATATTTCTGCTCCAAAGTGTGAAACCTTCCCTTTCCCATCTTGTGATGTCCTCCTCTAAGGATGCTCTTCATTCTCTCTAAGCCATAGCGGATTGTTATCCTCTCTCATATCTATGCCCAACATAATAGATTGATTGTTTGTTGTTCTAGCATTAAAATCACCAATTAGGAATAATTCTCCGTTACGACTAAAGTTTAAAATATCTTTTTTTTAATGTTGCATAGGGGTCTTCACTATCTAGGTTCCTTTTTTGTATAGTTTTGAGATTTTTGGAGCAAAATAACAAACATCCATCCATATTGTTACCTCCATATCTATTATTTTCAGCAATATAAATTTTTTTTAGCTGGGTCTTCTTTCTCCAATTTCATAATCTCAGTGCATGTTTCTTTTATCAGGTTTTTTATTCCTCCATGTCCTTTACTTGATTTAGTTTATTCATTCCAAACTAAGATTTTGGTGTACCCTTCAAAGTCTAGAACTTTACATCCATTATGTTCATGTGTTTCCATAAGACGGGTAAAGTATTTACCCTCAGTTATGGGCCCAAACCTTAGTCCCCTTATTCATGGATAGCTCTACAATTCCAGCTTACCATGTTTAGGTACTAATGTGGAGCCCTGAATCCCTATTTCTTGTGAGTTAATCTATCAGTGACTTGTGCTTTCCCATTTTTCAACCATGCCCACTTTCCCGTCTCTCTTGTTGATTTTACTTTCTCCCATTCTTTCCTCATTTCTTCTTGTTGGGAAAATGTTAAGTCTTCATCTAATTAGATGTGAGTGCCTTTAAGCAGCCCTCTATTCTTTAGGATCCTAGACTTGTCCTCTGTGTTTCTTAAGGTAATTCTCGTGTATGTGTTCCTTCCTGCTCCCACAATATTTCCTATATTTTTTTTATGTTGCATCCCACCTGTCCAATGCATCTCATCCTTGAGAAAATTCCTTGCTAGAATATGTGTTATCTCTTTTTCCCCAAAGTCCTTCATGTCTTTGATGATGATATTTATGGCTTTTTCTTCTCTGTCATTTTCCTCTCTCAATTGTCTCTTGATTTGTTTTTCTATAATTTCCTTTTGTTCACTTGTTGGATATTTTACCACCTGAGCCCATGATTTAACCTCTTTTATTTGATTTATTAGCCTGTTTCATCTTCTTTCCATGTCTACCATTGTTGACTGAAACTTTTCCTTCTGAACTGTTCCCACCACTCTCCACTACTACATTTGGCGGAAATTCCGACACTTGGTTCCAACGCTTTTGACCAAATGTCGGAAATTTTCCCAAATTTTTTCCATCCCGCCCGAAACCGTCGCTATACCGACGTCTATAGAAAAGTGTCGCAATACCGACACTTAAAAACGTGTCGCAATTGCGACGTTTGGAAAAAGACATCGCAATTGTGACCACATGGCCCAAAGCGTCGCTATTGAGACGACTCCAAACGTCGCAACTGCGACACAATGTCTAGGTGTCGCCATTGCGACGTTTGGAGGCACCCGTCGTAATAGCGACGCATTTTCCGCCGTCGGTATAACGACACTTATATGCGCGCTACATAAAAATACGAAACTTATATGCGCGCTACATAAAAATTCGAAACTTATATGCGCGCTACATAAAAATGATTTTATTGTTTCGTATTCGTCGCAATAGCTACATTAACATCTGATATCACGCGCGCATTCGCCCTCCGCTCTTGCAGAACAACATTCGCGCTCAGCATTCGCCCTCAGCTCTTGCAGAACAACATTTGCCCTCAGCATTCGCCCTCAGCTCTTGCAGAACAGCATTCGCCCTCAGCTCTTGCAGAACAGTATTCGCCCTCAGCTCTTGCAGAAAATCATTTGCCCTCAGCTCTTGCAAAATGGTAAGTTCTTACTGCAGGCCCTTCCTCCTATAGTAGGGTTGACTCTATTTGGGTTTTTTTGGTCAATTCCATTGGATTGTGTTAGGCTGTAGGGTTCTCTCTAGATGTCAAGAATCAAGATTAAATACCCTCTATTATCTTCATCACCCAATACAATATTTAAATTTTTCCCAAAGAAACGCTTATTAATTTGGCAGCCATTATTTCTCCCTACTTTAAAAACCCTACATTTAAATGAAAACAAGCATTGCATTTCAACTACAAAAATCTATTAGTGTTCAAATGTACATGTGTGCTAGTATTAACGTCCGATATCATGCGTACCCGCCTCCGCATTCTCCCCCTCGCATTTGCCCTCGGGGAGAGAGGCTCCATCAAAGGCATTCACCCTCGCATTCGCCCCGAGCTCTTGCACGCATTCGCCCCTCAACATTCGCCCCGAGCTCTTGCACGCATTCGCCCGCCTGCGGCACGTAAAGATTTGCCCTCGCATTTCCCCCGCCGTTCACCCCCGCCCCCTCTAACAGCATTCGCCCTCAGCTCTTGCAAAATGGTAAGTTCTTACTGTAGGCCCTTCCTCCTATAGTAGGGTTGACTCTATTTGGGTTTTTTTGGTCAATTACATTGGATTGTGTTAGGCTGTAGGGTTCTCTCTAGATGTCAAGAATCAAAATTCAATATCCTCTATTATCTTCATCACCCAACACAAGATTTAATTTTTTCCCAAAGAAACGCTTATTAATTTGGCAGCCATTATTTCTCCCTGCTTTAAAAACCCTACATTTAAATGAAAACAAGCATTGCATTTCAACTACAAAAATCTATTAGTGTTCAAATGTACATGTGTGCATCACTTGTGTAGGGTATTCCTTTCCACTTTCACATTATCCAAGAATGTGTGCAGTATAGTTCATATTTTTTGTGATTTAGATTGTCTTGAAAAAGGAAAGGTAAATTATTTCCCATGGAAAAAGAAGGTTTTCCCTTTTTATAGGTTGTTTGGACTTACGTGGAAAATTTATGGTATGCCTTTCATATTATGTAGTTTAAATTTGAATTAACAGATTATTCTACATGAAAATATAATTACCTATGTGATGTCCTTCATCACTAATTAAAATTATAGGGTCTCAATTTCCTAGACTCTAACTCATCTGATGCTAAATTCTAGGTTCTCATTGGTGGATCACTCTTCCATTGATTTCCTTTCCCTCTAGATCTTGTCATACTTTAAAAGTCATCAATGATACATATATTATTTCAAGTATCCCAAAAGGCTTTATAGTAGAACATATTGTGAAGTTTTTTTGACACTTGAGGATTATTTTTAGAACTGCAACGCGGTCTATGCTATCGAGTTATATACCAAGCAACTTGTCCTTAATAACCACACTATGAGGTAGGTTCAACTAGTTTGAACTTGTTGGGACATAGCATATGAAGTTGTGTGATGAGTCCATATCACAGGTCTATTATGGTGACAAAAGTGAAGACACGTAATGATAGTTATTATGTTAACATTACTAGAAACATTTTCGAAACTATCCATGCTATCAAGATGTCAAAATTCCAGGCATTAGGTGTCAATACTCGTAGCTAATAGATAATAATAATAATATAAAAAAATCATAACTTTATTCTTGAAATATGATTGTTACACATTGGTAACCTAGTTCATGAGTTACTATCACCCAAAGATTGCAAAACAAACTTAAAATATAAATTAAACCAACATGAGAATCCAACTAAGGGTTTCTCGACAAAATCATGCCATAACCCGGCATTTTGAAACCCAAATTTGAATCCATCATAAGTAATACAATGCAAACTCAGATGGATTTTCAATGCATGTTTGCATGCTACACTTATTCTCTGTCTAGATATAATTTTTTAAATGGAACCATTAGTCAAGCCCACAATCCTTTTTATGTGAAAAATTTCAGCTCTATTTGAGCTCTTTTTTGCTCCACCACCTCCATAAACATATGCAAACATATATCATGATCTTGGAATTCCATTACATATGTATGTGCCAATGTTACATAATCATGCCCCATCATCAATTTAAGAAATTTCCATTGAATATCAAATTATGGAGGGGGGGAACTTTTTGCTGCAACATTTGGCTCAAAATCAGGGACCATCTCCGTATGAGGTGAATGAGAACTATAGATATTTGAAGAAGTAGATTAGTGCCTTTTCCTCTGGCCATGGAGTCATATACACTCATCCATCACAAAAATTTGTCTTTTTTCATTCTCACCTTGAAAGTTGCAAAAAATCATGCCCTAATTGAAACGACACTAAATTTGAAAGATATAATAAAAATGCAAGCTAGAAGTGCCCTATTAATACAAAGGGAAAACCTTCCTACCTACCCTACCTAAGATAAATTTTGATTGAATAGGAAACATGATATTGCCAATGGAGTTGATCCAACAACTTGTTAAATGTATGGGACTAAATCATGCATTTGATTTCCAGGGAAACATGCACATGAAGAGAAAAAGTGCAGAATTAATGGAAAATCCATACATGCCACTTATGAAAACTACACCGAAAGGTCAAAAAATACTTAAGGCCTTAACTTAATTTGAATCCAAAAATGAAAAAACAGGATTAGTGAAAACACGAGAGTGGTGTGGGTGAACAACATAAATAAAAAGTGAAGATACCTTTCCCCAAGATGCCTTTGTCACCATTGTATGAAAACATGTTTTCCTTTCCCTTTATACATGCAAGTGAATGCATTATATGTATGGTGTTTTCCCAGAATAGGAGAAGCCTACTTAAATATATCATTCGTGGAGTGAATGTTTGGGTGCCTTCATGTGCAATGACATGTTTCCAGGACTGAATTCAATGCAAGGCATATTTGAAACTCTAACTCTGTCTTCTAGTGTCTTATTAGAAATTATTTCAGTTTTCATTTTGTGTTTTCAAGTTAGATATTGTTTTCAAGTTTTTACATTTATAATTTTATTGCAATGTAGCAGACTGATCAGAGCAGTGCAGGAACAACCCCGAGACAGGATGATCGCGGAAAGAGGCCAGCGGAAGAACATGTAAAGTGCCAGCATTGCTCTATCTTTAGGTATTTTAGTTATTTACATAATTGAAATAATATTAATTTTGTTCAAATATGCAGACACCTAGCCATGGTACGCCCGATGATTCCCTCTTTGAGGAAGAGCTTTCTTCATCCCTATCTCCAGTGTTCTTGTTGCAAAAAAAGGCACGAGATGCAAGGTCGAAATTTAATACTTTGATAGACGCGCCTTAAACACCTGAAACAGAAGAGAGGATACAACATCTTATGAGGCAGCTAGAAAGATATCAGGTAATAATAAAAAGTCAAAAGGATATTTTTTTTGTTCTGCATGAGATGAATTGTGATAGTTTGATTTTTAATTTTTACATTGACTAAACTAACAAAAGTTCTTTTGTATGTAGCATTTTCTAGCATTTTCTGAACCCGATGTTGGTGGTAGTGGGACACAAGGGCAAGAGATTGCCCAACAACCCTCTCGTACACCTTCTACTCCTTTAGGTGCTAGCCAAGAAACACACCCTGCCCAAGCAGACACCCAGCCAACCGCTGAATGTGTTGGCAATGATGAGGCTGATATGGCCAACTACATTATTGCGTTTCCTGGAGCTACACGTGTCAGCTCCACAGGGACCATTAATGGTACGTTGTTGGTGAACGATGAGGGTGTCCCTATAAAGCATGTACAACTCCCAGGTAAATTTTAATATTTTAACTATTTCATGTACTTCATCTAAAACATATTTATCATGATTTTTATTTTTAAATTAATGATAATATCTTTCTTTCTTTTTTTGGTTTTATTCTGTGTAGGAAACAATGAGTTCTACAGGATTTTGGAGAGCCATGCGTTGGTAATTTTTGGCCCAACCATACGCACAGGGTGGAATTCCCAGAATTCCAACCTGAAAAAAGAACTTCTAGATTATCTAGAAGCCCTTTTTGGGGTCGGCACATTTGACAGAACAGTGATGGCTCGGGTAGCCGGCAAATATTTGAAATATACCATGGACACCTATAGGACGCAATTGCAATTTAACCCTAGATACGAGCATCCTCTCACAGTTCCAGAGAGTGAGTGGAGAGCACTCATCCATGACGGAAAAGAGAAAAGGGCAAAGAAAGAAGGAAAAATGCCAACTGAACCCGCTAGGTAAATTACAACTTTAATTCAATAGCTTTAATTTTCTCTATGTCTAAAATAAAAGTGTGCTACGTCATATCTGACTTCAATATTTTGATGCTAGGTTTCCTGACACCTCAAAGGCAACCAAAGCTAGGATTGAAAAAAAGGGCCATCACAAGCTAGGCCAGGGCGGCTACTTGAAATTAGCCGTAAGAATTGTAATTAAGTAGCTAAACATCTTATAATTAATTGTATCGCCTTCCAACGTTTTTGTAATCCTATCAAATATGATTAAAAATACACAATCATATGTAATGTAGGGTGATGACTTCGGAACAGAAACTACAGAGGAAGATAAAAATATCGCTTTCCGTTTCGGCTATCAAGCTGTAGTTGAACGTCGCAGAAGCTTGGGGTAGGTCCCAAGATCCAGAATGCATGATAAGGTAAAACATTAACCTTTCAATATTTTTTTTTTCGTCCATAAATTTAATGTCTAACAACTTTGTTTAAATCAGGGGAGCAGCACTACCGACGAGGCAAATAACCCAGTTTTAGAGCCAGATGTAGATGATCCTCACGTGCAACCTGATCATTGTAGTGGGGACCAGGCCGACAATGCTACTATCAGTGAGGGCCATGATGGTAATTAATTTCCACTTATAATTTTTTCTAATTATACCTTGATGGTTTTCCTTATAACGTTTTTTGTTTAAATGACAGAGAATGTTTCCCTTGAGGATCTTACCACTAGAGAGGAAGACAGGGCAACAGTCCCAACGGCGACAACTGGTGCACCAGGTAAATAATCTCATTGCAATTTTTTTTATTAATATTACTGAACTAGTTCAATGATATTTAAAAACTGAAAATTAAAATTTAATATTATCCGTTTTTGTAGGCGATGCCCCGTCACTGGATGAGACCAGACATCGTGACTACGCAACTAGGTCAGCGGCGACAACTGGTGCACCAGGTAAATAATCTCATTGCAATTTTTTTTATTAATATTACCGAACTATTTCAATGATATTTAAAAACCGACAATTAAAATTTAATATTATCTGTTTTTGTAGGCGATGCCCCGTCACTGGATGAGACCAGACATCGTGACTACGCAACTAGGTCAGCGGCGACAACTGGTGCACCAGGTAAATAATCTCATTGCAATTTTTTTTATTAATATTACCGAACTAGTTCAATGATATTTAAACACTGACAATTAAAATTTAATATTATCTGTTTTTGTAGGCGATGCCCCGTCACTGGATGAGACCAGACATCGTGATTACGCAACTAGGTCAGCGGCGACAACTGGTGCACCAGGTAAATAATCTCATTGCAATTTTTTTTATTAATATTACCGAACTAGTTCAATGATATTTAAAACTGACAATTAAAATTTAATATTATCTGTTTTTGTAGGCGATGCCCCGTCACTGGATGAGACCAGACATCGTGACTACGCAACTAGGTCAGCAGTGCGGGTCGAAAGGCACGAAATAGGAGCAAAGCACGATGATATTGATGATGTAATTAGGAGCTTTAGAAATAGGAAGAAGAAAAAGAAAATTTGATAATGTAAAATATTGTATTATTATAAGACAAACGTTACCATACTTGAAACGTTTTTTGCGTTATATAAAAAACTCATTTATCATGCTATTTTTATGTCAAGCATTAATTGCAATGTTTCCTTGCGTACTTTTTGTTGAATTGTTTTTTTATTAGTTATTGAATATTTTTTTTTATGCTCATGAAATTAAAAAATGAAATATAGATTGGGTATTGGGGAATTGAGAGTGATGTGAGGGGGGGAGAGGGGCCATAAGAGCTTCCACCTTCACGTGGTTGGCCCTGTTTAGTAGAGAATAATTTATTGGAGCGATTTAATCTTGGAGCAAACCTCCCTTGATCCAGCGTAGCAAAAAAAAAGTCATTGTTGACTTAGTTGCTACTCTTTCAGATCGTGGGAGGCTTGTTCCAAGTTCATGCGACTCCAATAAATTGTTCTTGAAACGAAGAGGAGCTTATTCCGGTATGTTTTGACATTTTCAACATATGTTCTAACATTATCATAAGAATGCATCTTAGAGTAAAAAATACTACATCAATTACTTGTATTTATTGTATAGATAATGATGGATTTTGATTGACTTGGCAGTGCATGTACAAATCTTCTTGCATCATGAGCAATACAACTTGTCAACTAGGGTCATGTCCAGGATATTTTTGCTTGTGCGTTTGACCAGGTTCGTAATGTCACATTTTGTAAGTTCCTTTACAGTTCATAATTCAATATTAAGCTTGTTCATGATTATTATCTAGGTTTTTTATATGTGTTTTTTCATCTATTTGATTGTAAGCAACTCTGCATGTTTCCTGTTGTTCACTATGATTTCTCCCATTACCACTCCCATGATGAATCCAAATTTATTGTTACATAGGTTACTTTATTGTTACTATGATTTCTCCATTTATGATTTCATAGGTTACATCATGTAAAGTTGTCAATCTCAGGTTGGTGATGAGCTTTAGTTCTCCAGATTTGGGGCTTTTCTGATATTTTCTCCCTCGTGTCATTCTTGCATCACCTCGTTGTTTGAGCATGCCAATTGTCTACCACTTGTACCAATTGGCACATGTCAATCTATGAGTGGTGCAACATTTCACCTATTTTCAGTGAGAGTTTAGGGTTTCTCTAACATAGCTTCAGAAATTCGATTCAGTGCCTGCTTGAATATTGTCACATAATACTCATGGTTTGGATTGATGAGCATGTTCTGAATGGTTGGTTGATTCATAAGAACCACCCATATAGTCATCTTGAGATATTTCAGAAGGTTTCTCGGGTTTCCTTTTTCACCGTTTCTAGTGGGTGGGATGGTGTGGGGTGATCCATCAATACTGGTGCTCTTGTAGTAGGGAATTTGTTTTTTGGGGATATAAAGGAGCATTTGATGTAGATATCCCATTGGATGCATTCATAGATGGGCACGAGAGGTCAAGAATTTAAATTAAAAATATGCAACCTCTAGCATGGCAACCCGAAGGCCGCGAGAGACACTGGTTAAAGATTGTTTTGTGCTGGCCTTAATATAGTCGTGATTTCTTTCTATTATCTTAATGCAAATATATAGTCCGGTTTCATTAAAATGAGGATTGTGGTTGTATTTCTCTTTGGTTGTTTCTCTCTTAATGCTCCAGAAGTTGCCAAAAGTTGCGATAGTTGTTTAGTTTGCCCGTTACAACTTAAAAGTGGTTTTTAGCAATGGGAGTCATGTTTTTTAAGGTTCATACTAATATGAAGATCTTGTAATTCTATATTCAGCATAAGAGAAGATGGCCTCTGCTTTGGGCCGTATGACAACAATTGCCACATCTACCTCATTGGGTAACAATGGAAAGGGGAAGAAGTTGGGTGCAATGTTTGATAATTATGGCAGACAATTGTCTTCTCTTTCAGTTTTTTCACCCATTTCCTTTAATCGCTCAAGCAGAAGAGGGACTCTGAGATTACGCGACAGAGAGAAGGTAGTTAATACAATAGATATGGAAAAGGAGTTTTAATTCAACAAGGATGGCTCAGTGACAAAAAAATTGCAGGTCAAAGAAAAAATTATGTTTAAAGGAAGGTCACCTGCACGTGAAACTTCACTGCGGTGGATCTTTCCTTGTCCACTTATATTCGATTTTAATGTGTTATTTTAATTTTTCATGGAGGGTCGTTTTGGCATATGGTCTGGCATTCAATTGCACACTTACCGAAAGCATTGTCAATTTGTCTTGTAGGCGGTGTGAACAAACTTGCTGATCTTGTTGGAGTCACCCTTGGGGTGAAGGGAAAAATGTTGTCTTGGAGAGCAAGCATGGTTCTCCAAAAATAGTTAATGATGGTGTGACAGTAGCTAAGGAGGTAATTTGTAGATGTGTGCTCTGGTTTTCTTTTTAACGTTGTATTAGTTCCCTCTCTTAAATGTCTTAGATTTGGTAGGCATAATTTGAAAACTCAAAGGTGAAAGGAAACATATTTGTTACCCAGTGGTCTACTTGGCCTATGGACTAGCCACATTAGAGCAATGCATAAAGCTTTTCACAACAATAAAAGGAAATGGTTATGGCTGAGTCAAATTTTATTGTTATTGACAGTGTAATGAAATGTATCTCAATGCTATGGTTTTGGCCTTTTTATTGGTTGAATTAGAGGACCCAGTTGAAAATATTGGGGCCAAGTTGGTAAGGCAAGCTGCGGCAAAGACAAATGATTTAGCTGGGGATGGAACCACAACATCCGTTGTTCTTGCACATGTTGGAATATTGAAAAATTCCAGAACAATGAATGGAGAATAAATCTCCCTTCCTCTAACACAGAGAAAATAAAAATTTCTTTGACAGGAGACATAGTTTCAATACTTTGAAAACAAACTTTTATTCCCTTCAATAACTCAAAAAAAAAAACTATTACACTTCTTCCTCACTGAGAGGGATTACAAAATTATGACTGCTACAAAACGCAGTGCATAAAACCAACTCACTGTCTGTTCAAAACAAACATACTCTATCTCTAAAACACTCTGCTGTGTTTTTCCCTTTCGCACTGCTGTGCATACACACTTAAAAAGTTACACTCAGTTTTTCACTTTTTACACACTGCTATGTAATAAAAAATTTACGTACTGTCTATAAAAAAAACTACCAAGCTTTTTCGACCTTTTTATTTTTATATGCCGTAACATATAAAACATATTATAATAAACCCTCTTTTTAAAAAAATAAAATTAAAAATAAATTCTATGGCCCACCTTTCATTTCGCATATGATATATATATAACATATGTTTCAAACATATGTATATATTAAACTATCAAAACATTAAAGAACCCTTTCCGTCGGACTTCAAAAGTCTGAATAGATTGAATTTCAAACCAAATTCGCATTCCAAAATGGGATGCTAACGTCTGCCTAATTTTAACTCGAATTCTCAATCCAATGTGCCCTATAAAAAATTCGGGTCCGGTTTTCAGGTTTTCAGATTCCCTTCAATTTCATGCGATCCAATATTAATGCTCCACGTGTCCTCCTTTTGAATTTACAAAACTGTCGGGTAAATTTCTGTTTGTTTAATTTCTGGTTGGTGAAATGCGTTAATGTTGGTTGTTGTGTTTAAATACAATCCTGTACAGAAATATGGTTGCGGCTGTCTACAAAAAAAACTTGCAGGAATTTTAAATGTTGAATTAAATTTCTAGATGGCATGCAAGCAACCTCCAAAAAAAATGTTGTTGCTGCATCCGTCCTTCTGCTGCAGCAGTTGAAGTTAAAATTCAACAGCACAGGGTTTAATAAGTGAGGGTGTAAAGGTAACTTTTTGTCGATAGTACTGGATTAAGATCATCTATTAATTTTTGTAGGGTCTTATGGTGTTTGGTTTTTTAGTTTTGGGTTGGGCTTATTGAGTCTAAGATAGTTTTTGAGTGAAAAAATTGCTATCATGTATTAAAAAATTTTGGTTCTTTTGTCAAAATTTATGAGCTTGTTAGGAAATACAAAACTGACAATGGTTGTATCTTAAATTTGTGGAAAATAATTTGAAATGAAACCTTTTTGTTTAGGTTGTTGCAGCAGGTGCAAACCCCGTTCAAATTACTAGGGGAATTGACAAGACAATAAAGGCCCTTGTTTCGAAACTCAAAATTTTGTCAAAGGAGGTAAACGCTTGCCTTTTGAGTAGGCTGGTTTTCCTTTTTGCTGATGGTTTGGTGTATCTAATTGAATTAGTTGCCTAAGGTATTTTTGGTTGAAAACTCCTTTTCATTTTTCATATAGTATTGGCCTTGTGGAATACATTTGATTGTGTGGTCTTGTTAGATCTACAACATTTGTAGTTGTTTAGTCTTATGGTCGAGGTGCACTTTTATTATGGAAATAGTTGATGCAATATTTTCATTTAATCCTTACTGCAGGGTAGCATGTTGAGAAGTTTCTTGTGAAACATTTGGTATTCAAAATGACACTTGATCCTATACAGCATCATGCACTTGACTTCAAAATTCATATTCAAAGTGTGCCAGACAATTCTTGCAAAATTTCAAACATTTATGTTGTTTTAAACCATTATCTTTTTCATGTATTGGATGCTGAAAATGTGAAAAGGACTTTGGTATGAAACCAACTGGTGAATAATTTCCAGCAAAACAACCACTTCCAAGGCATGATTTAGAAGTAGAACAAATGTGCTTATGAAGCATAGAAAGATATCCTTGATGCATTGTCAATGTTTGGCTAGGGTTATTTTTGGAGAAAATAACTCCTTATTCCTAGAATAGTGATCTTCAATACAAGTAAATGCCATAGAAGAGAGATCATCGTGTGACGCAACAAAACTGAAATTGGACCCCCAAGGAGAGTTGGTGTGTCTACAATCGCTGTGTCAGCATTTTCCCTTGGTGTACCCCGTTCTTTTCCTCCAGCCTGAGTCTTAATTGACTTCTTCTTTCTTCGGGTTTATTTATCAAATTCGTAGAATTTGATAAATAAATACTATCCACAATGGTTGGACTTTAATTTATATTCCCGACTTTATATTATCTACAAGCCTTATAACCAATGTTTAAATTTCAACACTTTGTATTTATACTCCACGTTTCTTTTTAAATAAATAACTTGTAATGAACTTTCGGCTCTATATTTCACCACCCAGCCTTACAACAATCACGCTCCAGACTTATGCTAATTATCCGCCAATCGTTTAATTAAACAATTTCATTATACTCCGGCCCCACCTATATATATCAATAACCAATCAAACACTTGTATCGTACCTGACTATCCTCCGCACACCTTAGTTAATCTCCGGGCAAGTTCAACGTGTGACCACCGTCCGATGGCCGTTCTCCAAATCAACGACTCTTGGCAATTTCACTCGGCTTCCAACGTCGGGCTTTAACGTGCGATGGCGCCGGTTAAACGGTGGTTTTCCGGGGGTCACTTCGCCACGTGTCGCATTCCCTATGGAATCGCTCGCGAATAGGAAATACCGCCTACTCCGCAAAAGCCGTGCGATATGGGCAACCCGCTTTTGAGATTCCGCTCGTGGTTTTGGTAGAGGGCTTGACCACGGGTGCAAGTCTGGTTCCGCTATCCTTTTGTTTGTTAACTCATGTCCAATCCTCGGGTCAGGTTTCGAAAGCACAACAATTTTGTCTCTTTATTAAGCGGGATTTTTATATTTGAACAGTTTTCACGACCCCGGTTCTCTACACAGACCTCGCCTTGGATATTTTTACATAAAAATGATTGGTCTCAATAATTATTTATATAACTTTTCCACATGTTTAGTGTGGTATTCCCATGATTTATTATAAATATGTGTATTATCAAAGAAAACCAACACAAATTTTATAAGATGGGATCAAACAAAATTGTTCTTAAGTCGAGCTCGCCGGACTTCAAATGGCGATAAACCATAATTCAAACCAAATTCGCGTTCCAAAATAGCCTACTGACGTCGGCCAATTTTGTGACGCGAAAACCAAATGAATTCCGCCCTAATCTTTTTCGGGTCCGAAGTTGGGCCGGCGTACGGAGGGAGAGTTGTGACGCAAATTTCTTATCAAATTCACCCTAATATTTTTTGGGTCCGGATTTCCACTGCGTGAGTGGCCCTAACAAATATCCGCTCCAATCAATTTTTGCCACGTGTCCTCAATAAAAACTTGCCCTGCTCCCGGCTGCGGGTGCATTCGATGGCGTTTAAGGCGATGGGACATGGATATGGCGATTTCATATCAATCGCATTAACATTTAACGCTGTTCAATTAAGTTTTCACATCAAATCCGCATTAATTAATTTTTAACACTATTCAAGATCGCACCTCCACTCCTCTTAGCGATTCCGCACGCTCCAATTTGATCCGGCCTTCGGCTCTCGTTATTAATGATCAGAGATTAATTATGACGGGTGTCCTTTGATTGCATTGCAGTCGGGTCGACAAAATGGCGTTTAGCCATGGTTTTTCAGACAAGCCGGTTGCTGGATTACACTGCCTGCTAACTGTGACGATAAGGAGAAGTGGCCAGCTGAACTTCTGCCTAGACTTTGCTGCATATTTGCATTTCTCTCGGTTCTGTCTCTGTCTGTCTTCCTCTGTTAATTGGAATTCTTCTTCTTCGTCTCCTCTTGTGCCCATTGCGCCTGAGATTGCACCCATGCCTCGCGTGCGTCATAGGATGCGTTGCCGCAGGGGGAGCACTAGAGGTCAACCCCGGCGTGCTCCCTCCACCACCTCAACAGAGTCGACTTCCGGCTAGTCCAGTGATTATTACTTAGGTCGATATCCAAATACTAGGAGTGGGTGGGGTCAGCTTGTAGCATCTGGCCACCGTATGGATTCCCCTGCTCCTGGCTTCCCCACCGCTAGTTCACCTTCTCCCACGACGCGCACTGCGCAATTTTCCTTTAATTGCTCTCTCAACCGCCCAAGAATCACGGCTTTAGTCACTGTGGTCTTCCGCGAGGAGGCCCAAACGGAGGAAGAATGCACCCGTCCGGCGGGTCTGAGCTCGGAAAAAGCCGGCCAGCATTCGGGCCTTCAGGAGGGGAGCCGTGGCATGCATGTGGAGGTAGCACCTGGCGATCCTGGACCTTCCGAAGGATGGTGCCGAATCGTGGAGGAACCACCGGAGGAGTAGTTTGGTTAATTTGTTTTTCTTGCTTAGCAGGCCCACTTAATTGGGCTGCTTTTAGATTATTTTACTGTGCTGGACCTTTGTAATATTTTTGAATTCTATAAATTAAACGTTCAAGACTGGTTTCCCCATATGAGGGCAGTCTTCTTAATTTTTTGATTTTTTGATGACAAATTTTCCATGAGTCTGGCCAGGCAATGTTTTTGACTTCGGTGTAATTTTATTCGCAATGCTAATAGATTAACTTTACTTAGAATTCTCACATGATTAGCGTTTTTCTTGATCTTTTCAAGGATTTTGGGTACTTTAATTTGTATTTGGAACAATGGACGTCGGTACTCTATCTGTTGCTTTACTGTTCTACATACTGCTATTTCACTTTCTTATAGATACCTCGGGCATATTTGAATGCTTTCTCAGATTGTCGATAATCTCCATGTGGACCGTTACTGGATTTTATATCATGTCCCTGTATGTGACATGGGGTATTTTTCTATCATTGTCTGGGGTGGGACTTCCACTTTTCTGGATGGATATTTGGGTTCCAATCTTCTGATGTGAAAATGTAATGACTTCATGGACTGTTTTACTTCATATAATATATTCAAAACAACGTTTTTTCTCTTGTGAAAAAAAAATGATTAATGTTTATCACTCTGCCTTCAAAACTAGCGATGCTGGTCTATGTTGTTGGTTTATTGATATGGTCTGATGGTCCTTTTATATTTTGGACATATCACACTCCTCACATGATTAGCGTTTTTCTCTGTTCAAGGATTT
Organism: Pinus albicaulis; assembly: GCA_034641835.2. Classification (NCBI taxonomy): domain Eukaryota; kingdom Viridiplantae; phylum Streptophyta; class Pinopsida; order Pinales; family Pinaceae; genus Pinus; species Pinus albicaulis. The sequence goes on along the minus strand of CM076572.1, from coordinate 88,928,489 downwards.
TGGGTACTTTAATTTGTATTTGGAACAATGGACGTCGGTACGTACTCTGTCTGTTGCTTTACTATTCTACATACTGCTATTTCACTTTCTTATAGATGCCTTGGGCATATTTGGATGCTTTCTCAGATTGTCGATAATCTCCATGTGGACCGTTACTAGGTTTTATATCAAGTCCCTGTATGTGACATGGGGTATTTTTCTATCACTGTCTGGGGTGGGACTTCCACTTTTCTGGATGTATATTTGGGTTCCAATCTTTAGATGTGAAAATGTAATGATTTCATGGACTGTTTTACTTCATATAATATATTCAAAACAACGTTTTTTCTCTTGTGAAAAAAAAATGATTAATGTTTATCACTCTGCCTTCAAAACTAGCGATGCTGGTCTATGTTGCTGGTTTATTGATATGGTCTGATGGTCTTTTTATATTTTGGGCATATCACACTCCTCACATGATTAGCGTTTTTCTCTGTTCAAGGATTTTGGGTACTTTAATTTGTATTTGGAACAATGGACGTCGGTACTCTGTCTGTTTCTGTACTATTCTACATACTGCTATTTCACTTTCTTATAGATGCCTCAGGCATATTTGGATGCTTTCTGAGATTGTCGATAATCTCCATGTGGACCGTTACTGGGTTTTATATCATGTCCCTGTATGTGACATGGGGTATTTTTCTATCATTGTCTGGGGTGGGACTTCCACTTTTCTGGATGGATATTTGGGTTCCAATCTTCAGATGTGAAAATGTAATGACTTCATGGACTGTTTTACTTCATATAATATATTCAAAACAACATTTTTTCTCTTGTGAAAAAAAAATGATTAATGTTTATCACTCTGCCTTCAAAACTAGCGATGCTGGTTTATTGATATGGTATGATGGTCTTTTTATATTTTGGACATATCACACTCCTCACATGATTAGCGTTTTCTCTGTTCAAGGATTTTGGGTACTTTAATTTGTATTTGGAACAATGGACGTCGGTACTCTATCTGTTGCTTTACTATTCTACATACTGCTATTTCACTTTCTTATAGATTCCTCGGGCATATTTGGATGCTTTCTCAGATTTTCGATAATTTCCATGTGGAATGTTACTGGGTTTTATATCATGTCCCTGTATGTGACATGGGGTATTTTTCTATCATTGTCTGGGGTGGGACTTCCACTTTTCTGGATGGATATTTGGGTTCCAATCTTCAGATGTGAAAATGTAATGACTTCATGGACTGTTTTACTTCATATAATATATTCAAAACATCGTTTTTCTCTTGTGAAAAAAAAATGATTAATGTTTATCACTCTGCCTTCAAAACTAGCGATGCTGGTCTATGTTGCTGGTTTATTGATATGGTCTGATGGTCTTTTTATATTTTGGACATATCACACTCCTCACATGATTAGCGTTTTTCTCTGTTCAAGGATTTTGGGTACTTTAATTTGTATTTGGAACAATGGACGTCGGTACTCTATCTATTGTTTTACTATTCTACATACTGCTATTTCACTTTCTTATAGATGCCTCGGGCATATTTGGATGCTTTCTCAGATTTGTCGATAATCTCCATGTGGACTGTTACTGGGTTTTATATCAAGTCCCTGTATGTGACATGTGGTATTTTTCTATCACTGTCTGGGGTGGGACTTCCACTTTTCTGGATGGATATTTGGGTTCCAATATTCAGATGTGAAAATGTAATGACTTCATGGATTGTTTTACTTCATATAATATATTTAAAACAACGTTTTTTCTCTTGTGAAAAAAAAAATGATTAATGTTTATCACTCTGCCTTCAAAACTAGCGATGCTGGTCTATGTTGCTGGTTTATTGATATGGTCTGATGGTATTTTTATATTTTGGACATATCACACTCCTCACATGATTAGCGTTTTTCTCTGTTGCGGGGTTTTGGGTACTTTAATTTGTATTTGGAACAATGGACGTCGGTACTCTATCTGTTGCTTTACTATTCTACATACTGCTATTTCACTTTCTTATAGATGCCTCGGGCATATTTGGATGCTTTCTCATATTTGTAGATAATCTCCATGTGGACCGTTACTGGGTTTTATATCATGTCCCTGTAGGTGACATGGGGTATTTTTCTATCATTGTCTGGGGTGGGACTTCCACTTTTCTGGATGGATATTTGAGTTCCAATCTTCAGATGTGAAAATGTAATGACTTCATGGACTGTTTTACTTCATATAATATATTCAAAACGGTGTTTCTCGTCTTTTAAAGTTTCAATTTTTTTTTTTAATTGAACCCTCTGTCGGTCTACCGACGCCTTGTAGACGTCGGAACTGCGACAACCCAGAAACGTCAGAAGAGAGATAGTATAAAAACGTCGGACCACATTTCGTCGGAATTACGACAGCTTACAAACGTCAGAAGAACGACATTCCAAACGTCGGACCACATTTCGTCGGAATTGCGACATCTTACAGACGTCGGAAGAGCGACGTCCAAAACATCGGACCACGTTGCGTCGGAATTGCGACTGTTTACAAACGTCGGAAGAGCGACGTTCAAAACGTCGGACCACATTGCGTCGGAAGTGCGACAGTTTACAAACGTCGCAGGCGCGACGGTTTGTGAGACGTCGGAAGAGTGACGCTTGTTCGGAAGCGACGGAAGAAGTGTCGATAGTGCGACACTTTTTACGTGCGTCGGAACTGCGACAGCATGACAAACCACGTTTTGTCCACCCTCGAACTGTCGCTCTTGCGACGACTATGTGTCGGAATAGCGACGAATTGGCCGTCGGAATTTCCGCCAAATTTTCTAGTGCTCATTGGCTCTAAATGATTTTTTTCGGTTGCTCTTGCTTGTTATATTTCTTGCTTTAAGTTGGTTAGCTATTGCTTCCCTTTATTTATTTTATTTTGTAGTTTTATTACCTGTTCTTTTAACAACTTTTTCTCTCTTTCAATCCTCCCTCTAGCTGCTGTAATTTTCTTTATCTAGTTGTCTTCTTGTTGTACTTTTGCTTCTAAAATTTCAATCCTCTTTTTCATGTTCATGAGCTCATTTACATAAATTTTTGGAGACCATATTAAAGGTGAAGTTGTGGGACTGTATAGGCCTTTGTTGCTTTGAGGTCCATCCTCTCTCTTCCCTTTGTTTAATGCAGAGTTTTCAATTTTGATTTTCTTTTTCTTGTAAGTTTCCTAGGAATAAAGTTCCTCTAACCGATTATTTAATGAGATAAGTATGGGTAAAATTTAGAGTTTGCAGACTCACCAACTGACTTTGGCACAAAAATCCAAGTCGATTTCTCAACCTCTTATGGCTTAAAGAGTCAAGGCTCTTATGGAGTCACGTGGAGGAGAAAGTGGTGCCTCTCCGACTAAGCCAAGAGGCACTAAGGAGGTTGTGTTGAGTAATATATGTAGCAACGAGGTGTGGGCACGAATCCTCTCATGTGATCCCTTGAGATGATTTATAGAATACCATATCATGATATGGTTTCCTAGTATATCAACTCTCGTGCTAGAATTATGGTACCATTTTGTCTCTTTTAACCGTGTTGGTTCAATTAGGCACCATCCATCGTTGTTACTTTGTTGGCACTATTGTAACTCATGCATACCTTTACTACACCATCATCTCCTGCTCATTGGTCTAATTACTAGAGCCCCCTTAGAGCTCTGGTGTGCACACATTGTCCACTACTCACTTGTGTTGGATCCATTTATAAGTGCTTGTCCCATCCCTTTCTCTCTCTGGAAATAGCTATCCCCTATTTATACTACTATCATCAAGCCCGAAAGACAGATATTAAGCTCAATCCCACCTGAGTACTGATACAATTCTTGATTCCGATTGCTCACAAGTCCGCATATAAACCATATGCAAAGAGACCTTGAATTTACTTGGGGGTGATCAGTTGCAAGAGAGTCCATAGTGCAGCTGATTTACGGTTGGTAGGAGAGTGGATGTCCCTCCTTAAATTGCCTGATAAATCAACCAATTAAGTAACATGGCATGGGAATTACTTATGAGTATTAAACTCTCATGCAATTAACTTTTGTGTGAAATACTATATGAAATATGTGGGATATTTGCAAAATCTGAATTATGCTTTGACAAAATTAGTTTTATTTATCAAAATTATGTCTACTATTTAAGGGTATGAACTGTATATAAATCGAACTGGGATTGTGCCTCTTTTTATGACTTTCATGTTACCACTTATGTGATCAAATTCACTGGTTTTTATCATGCATCACCAAGTTGGTCTTTGATATAAGTTCACTCTATGAGTACGTTGATGCAATTTAAGGACCTATATAGTCAACCTATATGGTATTGTAAATGTCTAGGCAATAGTTGTTAAAATTGATTGGATTGGGTGCCTCTAAGAATCAATCATATCTCCTAGAAAAATACCATAATTGTTCACTCATATATACCACTGATTTGACAAGAGTGGAGTCAGCTGCAAGGCTGACGTTAATAACTCACTCAGTGAAAACAATGTTACTCATTTGAAATATGATATTGTCTAAACTCATTATAAACCAGTCTGGAAACTCACTTCGTGGAAACACGGTTACTCATTTAAAATATGTCTAAACTCATGATGTCAGAAGGGGTTGGAAATCAAAGACGGTTTTGGATTAATATTACATGTTATAAAACAGTTTATGAAAGTATATATGTAGTATGTTTACTTTACAATTCGGCCAGGTTGATCGTGTCATAACTTTTTTTGTTTACCATTATTATGATTTACCAACATGGCGAGTAGTTCAGTTCGACTACGCCCTCAAAATATGATGGTTAAATGGATATGGGAATCTTATGTGTGTATTTATTTTAATTTGCAAATGGATTAAGCTCGGGCCCTGTCTTTTTCAATTATGAAATACACCTATTAGCACGGACGTTGTTATATCTAATTCGACCCAAACCTTCTATTATTTTAACTGTGCTACTGTATAGTAAACTGGCTCGCTAACGTGTAATAAATACTATGTTGGTATACGTCGAGTTCGACTTAGTTGCTACAAAATTTCAGTTATATTTCTGTTGGATTGATAGCTGAAAACCTGGGCAGTTGTTCACTCACATCTGGGCCTGTTGGTGCTAGAACTGGCCAAAGAATTACTGGATTGACATGGTTGTCGTATATCTTAATTACGTAATCCAACATGCTCATAAAGAAACATGGTATACATATCCCCGCATTCTCATAAAGAAATATGGCAGATGTATGGGTTTTTGAATGAATCAACACACCCTCATTTACATATTTATATAAACACACCCCCATAAATAACATATTAAATTCATTATTGTATGCGTAGTATTGAAGGATTGGTTGCTATGTGGTTATATTTAACTTTGTATATGTTGTGGCGTGTGCATTGTATTGAAATATTTTAAGGGAGTATTTTCATAACCTCATAGGCATGATGGAGGCTTGGCTGGTAGGTACGACCCTGGTCGTTTAATAAATAACCTATGAATAGGTTGAATGTTGGCATTGTTGTCAACCAACAATATTTGTCTGGTCATATATTTTGTACTAAGTTATGAAATATCATCTATGGTTGTGATAGTGTTTAGATATATATATTGATATCTTAAAGTTGTGTTGCAAATTTAGGCTGAAGATTGTTGAAGTTTCTTTAGTTACAAAGTGGCATTGGCTTATCACAACATTACTACAACAATATCCGCAGTCATCTCATATCACCATCACGACACAACCAAGCGTCATTGTCATCCAGCTACAAGACTACAACACTGCCTGTACATTGAATTTTTTATATTTATGTGCACACTCAAATTAGTCCTCAGTCATTTTCTCTTGTATTTTCACATGGTATTTTCTCCACTAAGTCTAGGAATGTTGGACATCATTTAGAAGGTGGTTAAAGATGAAAATATCCCTCATTCAATGAATATCATGGTAGATCGATTCAAGGAGGAATTCATTGCACCTGACCAATAAAAAATGTGAATAGGAGTGTTTGGCTATCCACTTCTTTCAACAATTATTGTTTAATCACTCTAGCAAATTTATTTATAAGGGAAAGCTTTGTAGAGTTGAGGTTGGTTCCATTGTGAGTGGGTGACATTGTTATGCATTGTGAGCCACTTGTATGAGGAGAACTTTTTATTTAGTGATTGGAGAAACTTTATCTATATTATCAGATAATTATATCAAAGTTTGGAGTGCATGTTTTAGTCGGATTTTTATGCAGGGAATGAAGACATGGAATGAAGAAAAATGGTGGATTTCCACTATTATTTAGATTGTGTTGAGTCATTTTCAAGAAGAAACTGAAGGGTCATCTAAAAAATCTATTTTATCTCATATATGAAGCTTCTTGTATCAGTTCAGTGAAATAATTTCTCATAAATATCAGAATTGTATTTGTTGAGGTTGTGGCCTTGAGTAAGTGGAGTTTTTGCTATATTATTGTGGGAGTAGTGGCTCCTTGTTGGTAGTGGTCAAAAAAATAGATAGTGGGGGCAAAGTTACATATGTAAAGAAGAATATTTTCAAAAAATAAAAGAGAAGCAAGCAAGAAAAAGTAGTACAGTGGTTTTTAACCCTAGAGGGTTTTCATCTAGAATTTCCATGTTCTTGTATTGTGCTATTTGTGCTTCTATGGTTACATATTTTGTCATTTATTTTAAGTTTTTAAAATCTAGATTTTTGTAAAAATTTAAGCAATATTAATTCACTGAAAAATTTATGCAATATTGATTCACTACACACACACTACCCTTCCCCTATCATTATTGCTTGATCCCAACTTTCAATGCTCTCTCCATGTTGATTGTTGTTATGAAACCAGCTCCCAAAATAGAGGAAAAGAGATATCAATGCCTTAGAAATCAGTCACTTTGAGGGGAAACCTCCTTTACATTACATAAATGAACAATTATTGGATGATACAAATGACAAAACCTCATTTCTATATATAGGAGTCCAATGGGTCACAATATAATCCTAACCGACATAACAATAACAATGTAAGGGCACAACAATAACAATAGTGGGCTTCTATGGGGCATAATAATAACAATATGGGGACTACATGGGCACAAAAATAAAAATAAAGGGGATATACTAACAATAAAAAATGGGGATACACTAGTATTATAGGGTCCTAACATGCCCCTCTCCTTCAAACAAGTGTTGTTCTCAACACTTGAATATTTTTGAATTCTTCTGAATAAAATTTCCTTCCTCCCATATGGAATATTCAATGGGTAAGTTCTTCCACTTGTTGAGATTCTCTGAAATTGATCGATTTCGTAATTGTCGAGTTCTTGTTTCCGTGACTAATTCAGGTTCCAATATGAATTGTCCTTCCTCTTCAAGTTCTAGAAATATTGTTTGAACAGAGATTTTGTCACCTATAACTTTCTTTAAGAATGAAACATGGAAAATTGGGTGCTCTCGGGAAGATGCAAGCAGCTCCAATTTGTATTCCATAGTACCAATATTTTGCAGCACCTTGTAAGGAAAATAGTACTTTAGTGATAATTTATTATTATTCTTGAGGGACACTGGTTTGTATTTTGTAGCCATAAAAATACCCAGTCCCGTACATCATTTCACTGCGATGTTGATATGCTTGTTGTTTCATTTGATTCTACACCAAAGTTAAGTCATCCTTTAAGAGTTGGAGAACTTGTTGTTGATGCTCGATGTGACCTTCCACTACTTGATCATCCATATTAGCTTTCATTTTATCCTTCAAACCATCCACCTTAGCCTCCATGTCTACTTTTAAACCATCTATGTCATCTTTGGTTTCTCTTTGTGAGATCGAAATTTGTTGCACTTTGTACCGTAATTTTGATATATCATGTTGCACTTCTTTCTCTTCAGGCATCGTAGTAGAGTTTTATGATGCATTAATGGGTGTGTAATTATTTTTGGGAGGCATTATAGAACCCAACACTGATATATATACTTCAATATGCCCTTGGGATCACTTCAAACTGATTTTTCAAATAAAAGTTATTCAATTTAAAAAAAAATGATACACACATTTTTCTTGCTTTTGAGAAGCTTTGTATTGAAACTGATATATCTCTGTGGTTTCAGATCCCCTATATTTTAGCTTCGGTCCTGTAGTATCCCTCTTAGTATTCTTTCCAATTCCATAGTTTTGACCCGATTTGGATTCTTCAAGGCAAAGTTATACCCAATCTCCCACAATGACCTAAGTATGGATTGGTTCTATAGAGCGAACTTGTACGGTGTGCCACGTGTTACTGTTTCCTCCTTCGGCTCTGAAATTGATACACAAGAAACTAGAGTCCATGTAATTTCGGCTACTTTTTACAGAATTCCTATCTGATTCTCAGAGAGAGCGTTATGACGATTTTCCCAAGGTCACCTCTTTGAGATGAAATTCAGGAGCCTGCAAAAACCCTAACTTCCAAAGATCATATCTTCGAAAATCTTGTGAACTAAGATCTGAAATTTTTACAAGAAGTTCCTCGGGACTTCTTCGCAAATGGGTTTTCTTTTAGCTTCTAAACCTTTGTATAAAAAAATACATAGCGAAAATTCCATGATGACCTGTTTGAAGTAGCGAAACCCTAAAATCCAAAGCTCTGATACCAAATGTTATAAAACCAGCTCCCAAAAAAGAAAAAAAGAGAGATCAATGCCTTAGAAATCAACCACTTCGAAGGGGCAACCTCCTTTACATTACATAAATGAACAATTCTTGGATGATACAAATGACAAAACCTCCTTTCTATATATAGGAGTCCAATGGGTCACAATATAATCCTAGCCAACATAACAATAACAATGTAAGGGCACAACAATAACAATAGTGGGCTTCTATGGGGCATAATAATAATAATATGGGGACTACATGGGCACAACAATAACAATAAAGGGGATATACCAACAATAAAAATAAGGGGATACACTAGTATTATAGGGTCCTAAAAATTGTTCCCTGTCCTTTCCATTCTTTTAACACAAGAAAATTGCATTATCTTCAAAACAATGTTGGAGAGATTAATTCAGAAGGTGAAAATTGGTCCCCAAAGCCTCAATAGCCATCAGTTAACAAATAAAATCTAGAGTGCACTTGAGAAGTGCAAAAGCGAAAAAAATAGGAAATCAGAATCAAATTGTTTTCCTATGAATCCGTGGTTCGACGGGGAATGAAAAATGGCAAGGAGAACATCGAAAAACGAAGGCGAGGAGAAGATGAATGTAAAGTTATATAAGTAGATGTTAAAAGGGAAAAAATATGAGTTCATGCACACAAGGCGAGAAGAGTTGATATATCTAGGTGAGAATAACCCAAACCTTTTTTGGCGGGAACTTCAACCAAGGAAGAAGCAAATTGAAAATAATTTTACAACCAATCAGTGGTTTGACTATGTAAGACAACTCTATGAAAAAGAATTATAGGTTGAGCCTCTTCCCAGGATCAACACAACTATACAGCTTTTCACTGTACAAGAGGTGGAGGTAGGAATTAAAAAGTTGAAAACATGGAAGGAAAAGGACATGGTTGAACTTCAAGCAGAATATCTAAAGTGGGGAATGAACATTCTGGCACCGCACATCATGGAAATATTCAACAACGTCATTCAGCGAGGATTCCCAAGGGATTGGACAACTAGTCTAGCAATACCGCTTTTTAAAAGTGGAGACATTAATAATCCTTCCAACTATAGAACCATTATGATCAAACCTTTGTTTAAAAATCTTTTCAGTGTCATGGTAGAAAATAGAACCAGTAACTAGGGAGAAGTAAAAGAAAAGAGGGCAAAATGGAAAACGGGTTTTAGGACGAAGCATTCTACAGTAGATCATGGTATCACGAGACACATTGTTGAAAAGGTTTGGGGGGAGAAAGAAGAAGTATTTTTCTGCTTTTTTTACTTCAAAAAGGCATTTGACACAGTCCCTAGAGATAAGTTGTTGCGTAGAATGGAAGAACTTGAAATTCCTTTGCAATATAGAGTTGTTGCCCATGGGCTTTATGAAGAGGTGAAAGTCAAAATTAGAATTTCAGCAAGTATTTCAGAAAGTTTTAGAAGTGACATCGGAGTCAAGAAAGGTTGTCATTTATCCCCTACCCTTTTTGGTTTATATATTGACAAATTGGAGGAGTGGCTAAATATGCAAGGTGGGGATGGTACTCGGTTGGGGGAGTTTGTGATAAAGCTTCTTATATATGCCGATGATCTTGTACTGGTTGCTAACACGACTCATGGATTGCAAATGCACCTATATGCCCTTGAGAATTTTTGTAAAGCAGTGGGGATGCAAGTCAATACCAGTAAGACCAAAATATTTATTTTCTCTAATAAAAGGAAAAAAATCCAGCATACATTCTTCTTTGAAGGAAACATTCTTGAAGAATTAAATGAATACAAGTACCTTGGGATCGATTTCAACAACAAGCTTAATTTGGAGGATTGCAAAAAGAAAATAATTTTAGGAGGGTGGAAAGCATTATGTGCACTTTAAAACAGATGTAGAGAGACAGAGTTATGGGATTGGAACACGATTAAAGTGCTTTTTGGACTCCTAGTTTGTCCAATGATATTATATGGGTGTGAATTGTGAGCTAGCAGTGTCCCTGTTTCAAAATGGAAACAAATTGAGAAAATCCAAAAACGCTTGATCATGAGCAAGTTCAAAATAAAAATTTCGGTTCCTTATGAGATAATGTTGAGTGAAACCGGAGCAGCTCCCATCGAAGCAATTGCTATGGTGTGTCTTATAAGGTATCTAAAAAGAATTGAGCAAATGGGAGGAGGTAGATGGCCTAAAGTTATCTTCAATGAAGGCATGAGTGAAAGAAAGAAAGCATGGATGAGACAAAACAACAAATAGATGCAGAAATGGAATATTTACCTCAAGTATGTCCCACAAATAGCAAGGAGTTAAAGATTTTTGTTATGGAGAACTTTCGCAAGCGTATATGAGGAGAAGAGTTGGGTAGAAAGAAGAAGTATTATGTTCAGGAATTCAACCCCACTTGTGATCTCCAACAAAAAGAGTACATTGGAGCTAGCATTTTGTGGAGAGCAAAGATTCGTATTGCTCAATTAAGAGCTAAATCAAATCAACTTCGGTGTGAAGACCTAAAGAAGCTTGAGAAGAACGGGTGTGTACTTTTTGCACTTCTGGGGAAATGGAATCAGAAAAGCATTTCATTTTGGAATGTGATGCTTTCAGAGCCATCAGGGACAGTTATGGCAGTATGTTAGCATAAATTTCGTGGCATTGTCTTTTCAATGAGGGGACTATTAGAAGATTGGGCCAATTCATCATCAATTTGAGTAAGAAAAGGATTGAATTGCAGAAGGCAAAAAACAAGAAAGTTGGTAGTCTCATAGACTATTTTTAGTCTTATTGACGTTAAATATCATTCATTCATTCTTCAAATATTCCCTATTTGTTTAACTTTTCTGAATCCAAGAAATTATAGATCCACTTAGAACTCGTTTTCGAGTAACTAGAATTTTAATAAAAACTCTTACATAATTCTAATATTTTTATAATAATCCTCTAACCATAAGATTTCCACTTGATATTGTGCTTGGTCATTGAATTACATTGAAAATTCCATATCTTTTGACATGTCACTGAAAAACAACCTCATATGGCAATGCCAAAGCAAAAGAATAGGGCAGCTCTATATATGATGCCGTGCGAAGGCTTTTCGACCATTCATCTCTGAAATTGAGGTAGGGCATAATGCGACAACCTAGCGTAGGCCTGCATATGATCTACTATCATCCCTCCCTTGGAGGAGCCGAGAATGGAATACAATTGTTGTTTCCGAGCCATTACTGATTAGTCACTGCGATGGTCAGTACCATAGTTGTTGGTCACGAACCAAAGTGCTAAATCTCGTGTTCTTATAACATGGAGGAAGGTTTTTTATTAACGAGTGTGCTGGTCAAGAAGTTACCAGTTTTTTATTAATGAATGTGCTGGTCAAGAAGTTATCTTTTTTACCGGGCAAGGTTACACTCATATGTTTGGTATCTATACGTATACGTTTGGGTGTGTGCACACTAGCATGCGCAGCAAACCCATATGCTATCATATGTATATGCCTAGTGTGCATTGTAAATTATAATAACTTTGCCTCTACTCACGAATATATTGGATTAATTTATGTATGCACCATTCTGTGTGCATTTGTGGTTTATAATACCTTTGTTTCCATATATAATTTGAGGGCTTTTATGTTTACATTTGACTTTATTGGAGTACATATTCTCATATTCATATATATATATATATATATATATATATATATATGTTTACTTAATGCATGTGATTATATATATATATATATATATATATATATATATATATATTTATTGGATTATGTATGTTTAGTTGTGTATATTGTATTTTGTATGATGCAGTGTATATAAGTATATTGCATTTAAATGTGTTGGTATTAAGATGGTCAATCTAATTATTATGTATTCTTTTTAAGATATATTATATTTTACTTCAATTTTTATTAACAAAATATTTATTTAGTCAAAAGAGTTTTCATTTAGTTAGACCTAACAAACACATTAATAACTATTTCTCTAAAATTTTAAATTTTGGCATTCTTGTAACTTGGTTATATTGGTGATCATTGCAGAATTTGAATTAATAATGTTTGTAACACCTCCCATAAACCATGAAACACAAATGGTATCACTACTACATTTGGCGGAAATTCCGACACTTGGTTCCGACACTTTTGACCAAATGTCGGAAATTTCCCCAAATTTTTTCCATCCCGCCCGAAACCGTCGCTATATCGACGTTTATAGAAAAGTGTTGCAATACCGACACTTAGAAAAGTGTCACAATTGCGACGTTTAGAGGAAGACGTCGCAATTGCGACACTATGGCCCAAAGTGTCGCTATTGCAACGACTGCCTCCAAACGTCGCAAGTGCGACACAATGTCTAAGTGTCGCAATTGCAACGTTTGGAAGCCTTCGTCGCAATAGCGACGCCTTTTCCGCCGTCGGTATAACGACACTTATATGCACGCTAAATAAAAATACGAAACTTATATGCGCGTTACATAAAAATGATTTTATTGTTTCGTATCCGTCGCAATAGCTACATTAACGTCTGATATCACGCGCGCATTCACCCTCCACTCTTGCAGAACAACATTCGCCCTCAGCATTCACCCTCAGCTCTTGCAGAACAGCATTTTCCCTCAGCATTCGCCCTCAGCTCTTGCAAAATGGTAAGTTCTTACTGCAGGGCCTTCCTCCTATAGTAGGGTTGACTCTATTTGGGTTTTTTTGGTCAATTCCATTGGATTGTGTTAGGCTGTAGGGTTCTCTCTAGATGTCAAGAATCAAGATTAAATACCCTCTATTATCTTCATCACCCAATACAAGATTTAAATTTTTCCCAAAGAAACGCTTATTAATTTGGCAACCATTATTTCTCCTTGCTTTAAAAACCCTACATTTAAATGAAAACAAGCATTGCATTTCAACTACAAAAATTTATTAGTGTTCAAATGTACATGTGTGCTACATTAACGTCTGATATCACGCGCGCATTCGCCCTCTGCTCTTGCAGAACAAAATTCGCCCTCAGTATTCGTCCTCAGCTCTTGCAGAACAGCATTCACCCTCAGCATTCACCCTGAGCTCTTGCAGAATAGCATTCGCCCTCAGCTCTTGCAGAACATCATTCGCCCTGCATTCGCCCTCAGCTCTTGCAGAACGGCATTCGCCCTGCATTCACCCTTAGCTCTTGCAGAACAGCATTCGCCCTGAGCTCTTGCAGAACAACATTCGCCCTCAGCTCTTGCAAAATGGTAAGTTCTTACTGCAGGCCCTTCCTCCTATAGTAGGGTTGACTCTATTTGGGTTTTTTTGGTCAATTCCATTAGATTGTGTTAGGCTGTAGGGTTCTCTCTAGATGTCAAGAATCAAGATTCAATACCCTCTATTATCTTCATCACCCAATACAAGATTTAAAATTTTCCCAAAGAAACGCTTATTAATTTGGCAGCCATTATTTCTCCCTGCTTTAAAAATCCTACATTTAAATGAAAACAAGCATTGAATTTCAACTAAAAAAATCTATTAGTGTTCAAATGTACATGTGTGCATCACTTGTGTAGGGTATTCCTTTTCCACTTTCACATTATCCAAGAATGTGTGCAGTATAGTTCATATGTTTTGTGATTTAGATTATCTTGAAAAAGGAAAGGTAAATTATTTCCCATGGAAAAAGAAGGTTTTCCCTTTTTACTACTGGAAATGGTACAACAAAGTTCCATTTCTACCCGAAACTCCTATGAAACGGGAACCAAATAAAGGCCATGTCCTCAATGGACATCATTTGGCTTTGAAAATGGCCATTGCACCATGTTGTTTCTTATATTACATCACGATAGTTTCTTAGGTCATTTCTTATTTCTTGAGATGAAAAAAAACCAAAGAAATTGTGAAGATCCTTTCAATAAATAAATGACCATTTCTCAATCATATCTCAACTATTTTTTATTTTATTCAGTGGTTGCTTACTTTGAGAGAAATTTGACACTTTTATAAGGAATATAACATAAAAACAAAAAATGGGAAGGAATTGATGAAGTAGATGTTCTTTAGTTGTTGTCAATTAAGAATTGATAATACACGATGCATGTTCTGTACTACAAACTAGATTCCTTCCTGGAGTTAGGACACAGAGTATTGAATCAAAGTTGTAGTTTCTAACTTCTTGTATTGGTTCATCAATCTTGAAATTCAGACATTGCATATCTTCATTGCTTCATGTTTGAATAATTTTCATCATATCGTACAATAGGAAATTAGGAATTGTGATTATTATTACTTAATGGATCTGTTAAGTTACTTTTAAGTTTGCATGGTTTAGTGTGAAATTATTCTAGTGTGCCCCTAGGCCCAGGTGAAGGAATGCCAAGGACTGAGAACCCTAGTTTTTAAATGGTATTATTTCTTATACCCAAAAACCCCTCAACATCACTTCTTATTATATCTTAACAATAGTGTTGTAAACAATTTGAGAATTGATATAGCAAAATCTCGCACTTCTCAAGATAAAGTCCTAAAGCTAAAGTGTGATACCATGTGTAATTCAATATCCCCATTGTCACCTCACCAACCTCTTTTCACTTCGGGCTAGCTCTCCTCCAACTCAAGGGGGGTTCTCCCTAGTATATTTTAGGATATAATGGCCCAACCAAACCAAGTCAAGAGCCCCCTAACTCTCTATGTTTACTACTATCAATCAAAATATTGAACAATAGGGTCAGACATGCATCCTGAAGATAAAATTGCCGGGGTATTTTTGGGTAATTTCAAAGGGAAAGTCCCCAAACACATATAATCAAGGAATTATAACGTGATTTCAAACATTAAATATCAACAAAATCGTTTAAAGGATATTGAAAGGAAAAAGGTGATGGAAGATAGAAAGTGCCTTGCTTAAATGCTCTAAGGATTTTTCAATAGTTGCTCCAAAAGCTTCACTTCAAGGCCCTTCAAGATCGTCTCCAACAATGCTATACCATCAACTTCAAAAATGTTGCTCCAAAAATGTCCTCAAGGTCTTCACAACAAGTTTACTAGAAGTTGCTCCAACAATATATTCAATAAGGTCTTCATTGTCAACTCGTCTCTTGTTTGGGTGCCTTAATGTGCAATGACATGTTTCGAGGACTGAATTCAATGCAAGGCATATTTGAAACTCTAACTTTGTCGTCCGGTGTCTTATTAGAAATTATTTCAGTTTTCATTTTGTGTTTTTAAGTTAGATATTGTTTTCAAGTTTTTACATTTATAATTTTATTGCAATGTGGCAGACTGATGAGAGCAGTGCAGGAACAACCCAAAGACGGGATGATCGCGGAAAGAGGCCAGCGGAAGAACATGTAAAGTGCCAGCATTGCTCTATCTTCAGGTATTTTAGTTATTTACATAATTGAAATAATATTAATTTTTTTCAAATATGAAGACACCTAGCCATGGTACGCCTGATGATTCCTTCTTTGAGGAAGAGCTTTCTTCATCCCTATCTCCAGTGTTCTTGTTGCGAAAAAAGGCACGAGATGCAAGGTCGGAATTTAATACTTTGATAGATGCGCCTCAAACACCTGAAACAGAAGAGAGGATAAAACAACTTATGAGCCAGCTAGAAACATATCAAGTAATAATAAAAAGTCAAAAGGATTTTTTTTTGTTCTGCATGAGATGAATTGTGATAGTTTGATTTTTAATTTTTACATTGAATAAACTAACAAAAAGTTCTTTTGTATGTAGTGTTTTCTGGCACTTGCTGAATCCGGTGTTGGTGGTAGTGGGACACAAGGGCAAGAGATTGCCCAACAACCCTCTTGTACACCTTCTACTCCTTTAGGTGCCAGGCAAGAAACACACCCTGCCCAAGCAGACACCCAGCCAACTGCTGAACGTGTTGGCAATGATGAGGCTGATATGGCCAACTACATTATTGCGTTTCCTGGAGCTACACGTGTCAACTCCACAGGGACCATTAATGGCACGTTGTTTGTGAATGATGAAGGTGTCCCTATAAAGCATGTACAACTCCCAGGTAAATTTTAATATTTTAACTATTTCATGTACTTTATCTAAAACATATTTATCATGATTTTTATTTTTAAATTAATGATAATATCTTTCTTTTTTTCTGTGTAGGAAACAATGAGTTCTACAGGTATCTGGAGAGCCATGCGTTGGTAATTTTTGGCCCAACCATACGCACAAGGTGGAATTCTCAGAGTTCCAACCTGAAAAAAGAACTTCTAGATTATCTAGAAGCCCTTTTTGGGGTGGGCACATTTGACAGAACAACGGTGGCTCGTGTAGCCAGCAAATATTTGAAATATACCAGGGACACCTATAGGACACAATTGAAATTTAACCCTAGATATGAGCGTCCTCTCATAGTTACAGAGAGTGAGTGGAGAGCACTCATCCATGACGGAAAAGAGAAAAGGGAAAAGAAAGAAGGAAAAATGCCAACTGGACCCGCAAGGTAAATTACAACTTTAATTCAATAGCTTTAATTTTCTCTATGTCTAAAATAAAATTGTGCTACATCATATCTGACTTTAATATTTTGATGCTAGGTTGCCTGACACCTCAAAGGCAACCAAATCTAGGATTGAAAAAAAGGGCCATCACAAGCTAGGCCAAGGCGGCTACTTGAAATTGGCCGCAAGAATTGTAATTAAGTAGCTAAACATCTTATAATTAATTGTATCGTCTTCCAACGTTTTTGTAATTCTATCAAATATGATTAAAAATACACAATCATATGTAATGTAGGGTGATGACTTCGGAAAAGAAACTACAGAGGAAGATAAAAATATCGCTTTCCATTTCGGCTATCAAGCCGTAGTTGAACGTCGTATAAGCTTGGGGCAGGTCCCAATATCCAGAATGCCTGATAAGGTAAAACATTGACCTTTCAATATGTTTGTTTTCATCCATAAATTTAATTTCTAACACCTTTGTTTAAATCAGGGGAGCAACACTACCGACGACGCAAATAACCCAGTTTTAGAGCCAAATGTAGATGATCCTCACGTGCAACCTGATCATTGTAGTAGGGACCAGGCCGACAATGCTACTATCAGTGAGGGCCGTGACGGTAATTAATTTCCACTTATAATTTTTTCTAATTATACCTTGATGGTTGTCCTTATAATGTTTTTTGTTTAAATGATAGAGAATGTTTCCCTTGAGGATCTTACCACTAGAGAGGAAGACAGGGCAACAGTCCCAACGACGACAACTGGTGCACCTGGTAAATAATCTCATTGCAATTTTTTTTATTAATATTACCGAACTAGTTCAATGATATTTAAAAACTGACAATTAAAATTTAATATTATCTGTTTTTGTAGGAGATGCCCCGTCACTGGATGAGACCAGACATCATGACTACGCAACTAGGTCAACGGCGACAACTGGTGCACCAGGTAAATAATCTCATTGCAATTTTTTTTATTAATATTACCGAACTAGTTCAATGATATTTAAAAACTGACAATTAAGATTTAATATTATCTGTTTTTGTAGGCGATGCCCCGTCACTGGATGAGACCAGACATTGTGACTACGCAACTAGGTCAGCGGCGACAACTGGTGCACCAGGTAAATAATCTCATTGCAATTTTTTTTATTAATATTACCAAACTAGTTCAATGATATTTAAAAGCTGACAATTAAAATTTAATATTATTTGTTTTTGTAGGCGATGCCCCGTCACTGGATGAGACCAGACATCGTGACTACGCAACTAGGTCAGCAACGACAACTGGTGCACCAGGTAAATAATCTCATTGCAATTTTTTTTATTA
Organism: Pinus albicaulis; assembly: GCA_034641835.2. NCBI lineage: Eukaryota > Viridiplantae > Streptophyta > Pinopsida > Pinales > Pinaceae > Pinus > Pinus albicaulis. The sequence continues at coordinate 88,910,118 of CM076572.1, read as the reverse complement.
ATATTACTGAACTAGTTCAATGATATTTAAAAACTGACAATTAAAATTTAATATTATCTGGTTTTGTAGGCGATGCCCCGTCACTGGATGAGACCAGACATCGTGACTACGCAACTAGGTCAGCGGCGACAACTGGTGCACCAGGTAAATAATCTCATTGCAATTTTTTTTATTAATATTACCGAACTAGTTCAATGATATTTAAAAACTGAAAATTAAAATTTAATATTGTCTATTTTTGTAGGCGATGCCCCGTCACTGGATGAGACCAGACATCGTGACTACGCAACAAGGTCAGCAGTGCGGGTTGAAAGGCACGAAACACGAGCAGAGCATGATGATATTGATGATGTAATTAGGAGCTTTAAAAATAGGAAGAAGAAAAAGAAAATTCGATAATGTAAAATATTGTATTATTATAAGACAAACGTTACCATACTTGGAACGTTTTTTGTGTTATATAAAAAACTCATTTATCATACTATTTTATGTCAAGCATTAATTGCAATGTTTCTTTGCGTACTTTTTGTTGAATTTTTTTTTTATTAGTTATTGAATATTTTTTTTTATGCTCATGAAAGTAAAAAATGAAATATAGATTGGGTATTGGGGAATTGAGAGTGATGTGAGGGGGGGGGGGGAGCGGCCATAAGAGCTTCCACCTTCACGTGGTTGGCCCTGTTTAGTAGAGAATAATTTATTGGAGCGATTTAATCTTGGAGCAAACCTCCCTTGATCCAGCGTAGCAACAAAAAAGTCACTGTTGACTTAGTTGCTACTCTTTCAGATCGTGGGAGGCTTGTTCCAAGTTCATGCGACTCAATAAATTGTTCTTGAAACGAAGAGGAGCTTATTGAGGTATGTTTTGACATTTTCAACATATGTTCTAACATTATCATAAGAATGCATCTTAGAGTAAAAAATACTACATCAATTACTTGTATTTATTGTATAGATAATGATGGATTTTGATTGACTTGGCAGTGCAGGTACAAATCCTCTTGCATCATGAGCAATACAACTTGTCAACCGGGGTCATGTCCAGGATATTTTTGCTTGTGCGCTTGACCAGGTTCGTAATGTCACATTTTGTAAGTTCCTTTACAGTTCATAATTCAATATTAAGCTTGTTCATGATTATTATCTAGGTTTTTTTGTATGTGTTTTTTCATCTATTTGATTGTAAGCAACTCTGCATGTTTCCTGTTGTTCACTATGATTTCTCCCATTACCACTCCCAGGATGAATCCGACTTTATTGTTACATAGGTTACTTTATTGTTACTATGATTTCTCCATTTACGATTTCATAGGTTACATCATGTAAAGTTGCCAATCTCAGGTTGGTGATGAGCTTTAGTTCTCCAGATTTGGGGCTTTTCTGATATTTTCTCCCTCATGTCTTTCCTGCATCACCTCGTCATTTGAGCATGCCAATTTTCTACCACTTGTACCAATTGGCACATTTCAATCCCTGAGTGGTGCCACATTTCACCTATTTTCAGTGAGAGTTTAGGGTTTCTCTAACATAGCTTCAGAAATCCGATTCAGTGCCTGCTTGAATATTGTCACATAATACTCATGGTTTGGATTGATGAGCATATTCCGAATGGTTGGTTGATTCATAAGAACCACCCATATAGTCATTTTGAGATATTTCAGAAGTTTTCTCGAGTTTCCTTTTTCACCGTTTCTAGTGGGTGGGATGGTGTGGGGTGATCCATCAATACTGGTGCTCTTGTAGTAGGGAATTTGTTTTTGGGGATATAAAGGAGCATTTGATGTAGATATCCCATTGGATGCATTTGTAGATGGGCACGAGAGGTCAAGAATTTAAATTAAAAATATGCAACCTCTAGCATGGCAACCTGAAGGCCGCGAGAGACACTGGTTAAAGATTGTTTTCTGCTGGCCTTAATATAGTCGTGATTTCTTTCTATTATCTTAATGCAAATATATAGTACGGTCTCATTAAAATGAGGATTGTGGTTGTATTTCTCTTTGGTTGTTTCTCTCTTAATGCTCCAGAAGTTGCCAAAAGTTGCGATAGTTGTTTAGTTTTCTTGTTACAACTTAAAAGTGGTTTTTAGCAATGGGAGTCATGTTTTTTAAGGTTCATACTAATATGAAGATCTTGTAATTCTATATTTAGCATAAGAGAAGATGGCCTCTGCTTTGGGCGGTATGACAACAATTGCCACATCTACCTCATTGGGTAACAATGGAAAGGGGAAGAAGTTGGGTGCAATGTTTGATAATTATGGCGGACAATTGTCTTCTCTTTCAGTTTTTTCACCCATTTCCTTTAATCGCTCAAGCAGAAGAGGGACTCTGAGATTACGCAACAGAGAGAAGGTAGTTAATACAAGAGCTATGGAAAAGGAGTTGTACTTCAACAAGGATGGCTCGGTGACAAAAAAATTGCAGGTCAGAGAAAAAATTATGTTTAAAGGAAGGTCACCTGCACGTGAAACTTCACTGCGGTGGATCTTTCCTTGTCCACTTATATTCGATTTTAATGTGTTATTTTAATTTTTCATGGAGGGTTGTTTTGGCATATGGTCTTGCATTCAATTGCACACTTACTGAAAGCATTGTCAATTTGTCTTGCAGGCGGTGTGAACAAACTTGCTGATCTTGTTGGAGTCACCCTTGGGGCGAAGGGAAAAATGTTGTCTTGGAGAGAAAGCATGGTTCTCTGAAAATAGTTAATGATGGTGTGACAGTAGCTAAGGAGGTAATTTGTAGATGTGTGCTTTGGTTTTATTTTTAACGTTGTATTAGTTCCCCCTCTTAAATGTCTTAGATTTGGTAGGCATAATTTGAAAACTCAAAGGTGAAAGGAAACATATTTGTTACCCGGTGGTCTACTTGGCCTATGGACTAGCCACATTAGAGTAATGCATAAAGCTTTTCACAACAATAAAAGGAAAGGGTTATGGCTGAGTCAAATTTTATTGTTATTGACGATGTAATGAAATGTATCTCAATGCTATGGTTTTGGCCTTTTTATTGGTTGAATTAGAGGACCCAGTTGAAAATATTGGGGCCAAGTAGGTTGGTTTTCCTTTTTGCTGATGGTTTGGTGTATCTAATTGAATTATTTGCCTAAGGTATTTTTGGTTGCAAACTCCTTTTCATTTTTCATACAGTATTAGCCTTGTGGAATACATTTGATTGTGTGGTCTTGTTATATCTACAACATTTGTAGTTGTTTAGTCTTATGGCCGAGGTGCACTTTTATTATGGAAATAGTTGATGCAATATTGTCATTTAATCCTTACTGCAGGGTAGCATGTTGAGAAGTTTCTTGTGAAACATTTGGTATTCAAAATGACACTTGATCCTATACAGCATCATGCACTTGACTTCAAAATTAATATTCAAAGTGTGCCAGACAATTCTTTCAAAATTTCAAATGTTTATGTTGTTTTAAACCATTATCTTTTTCATGTATTGGATGCTGAAAATGTGAAAAAGACTTTGGTATGAAACCAACTGGTGAATAATTTCCAGCAAAGCAACCACTTCCAAGACATGATTTAGAAGTAGAACATATGTACTTATGAAGCATAGAAAGATATCCTTGATGCATTGTCAATGTTTGGCTAGGGTTATTTTTGGAGAAAATAACTCCTTATTCCTAGAATAGTGATCTTCAATACAAGTAAATGCCGGAGAAGAGAGATCATCGTGTGACGCAACAAAACTGAAATTGGACCCCCAAGGAGAGCTGGTGTGTCTACAATCGCTCTGTCAGCATTTTCCCTTGGTGTACCCCGTTCTTTTCCTCCAGCCTGAGTCTTAATTGACTTCTTCTTTCTTCGGGTTTATTTATCAAATTCGTATAATTTGATAAATAAATACTATCCACAATGGTTGGACTTTAATTTATATTCCCAACTTTATATTATCTCCATGCCTTATAACCAATGTTTAACTTTCAACACTTTGGATTTATACTCCACATTTCTTTTTAAATAAATAACTTGTAATGAACTTTCGGCTCTATATTTCACCACCCAGCCTTACAACAATCATGCTCCAGACTTATGCTAATTATCCGCCAATCGTTTAATTAAACAATTTCATTATACTCCGACCCCACCTATATATATCAATAACCAATCAAACACTCGTATCGTACCTGGCTATCCTCCGCACACCTTAGTTAACCTCCGGGTAAGTTCAACGTGTGACCACCGTCCAATGGCCCTTCTCCAAATCAACGACTCTTGGCAATTTCGCTCGGCTTCCAACGTCAAGCTTTAACGTGCGATGGCGCGGGTTAAACGGTGGTTTTTCATGGGTCACTTCGCCACGTGTCGCATTCCCTATGGAATCGCTCGCGAATAGGAAATATTGCCTACTCCGCAAAAGCGGTGCGATATGGGCAACCCGCTTTTGTGATTCCGCTCGTGGTTTTGGTACAGGGCTTGACCACGGGTGCAAGTCTGGTTCCGCTATCCTTTTGTTTGTTAACTCATGTCCAATCCTCGGGTCAGGTTCCGAAAGAACAACAATCTTGTCTCTTTATTAAGTGGGATTTTTATATTTGAACAGTGTTCACGACCCTGGTTCTCTACACAGACCTCGCCTTCGGGTGGGGTGAGTTCATAGGTGAGTTCACAGGGTTATCCAACAATTTACGGGAATTCAAAGACAGAAGAATGGAATTATCGGTACCCAATCGCCTCACAGTTAAACAATTCTTCACAATTAGCAGTTCGAGATAATTCAATGGCAACTAAGCTTGGAAATCATTTAACTGGAAACAATTGTTCACACACAGAGGTTTATTGCAAAAATCCCCTCTCTACTCTCCTCTTCCCTCTCTACTTTTATTCATCCGAGGAATTACAATTTATATACATAACATATGGCTCTTCGGTTCCTTTGAGAGGACCGTTCTAGAAATCAAAAGGTCTAATTATAATAATTCAACTAACTGAAACTGTTCGACTCCTACAACTCTAACTAGTCTAAGTAATACAGTCAGTTGAGGTATTGACACCTAGTTGTTACAACTCAAATGTTTTCGAACCCTCCTAGCCACAACATGTGGACAAAACCTCCTCCATTGCTGGCTAGTGCCTAATGCCCCTGCATCATCGTGTGACATAAACCTATTAACAAAAGTGAACAGGGAATGATTATTAATTATGGCATACTAAGTTGTCTGTGATTTTGACTATTTGTCTTTAACATGTAAAAATGTTAAATTCCAAACTTACATCATCATGGTTTGGCATCATGAGCTTGACTAATTGTCCTCCATGCTCATAATTTCATTGTTGTCTTCATATCTATAAACAACGTTTCAAATAATAATAATAAAAGTTCTATAAGAAAAATCCAAACCTCCATGTTGTTGCTCCTTGTGAGACAAAGTCAAAATTGCATTACACAATCTGACACATAAGAATATCCTATATCCCGGTGGTATGTATCCAAATTCTTATAATAGTGTCTTCAAGACTTATGTTGACATTGCCAATGAGATATTTAAGAAATGAAAGATGGAGCCTTCTTCATTTTTGTATATGTAACAGTCTTTTATTAATATAAAGATTGATGGTTTTGTCTTTCTGAAAATGAAATGTAAAAATAATTTATTGTGGTCAATTGAAAAGTTTTTTTTTTTAAGATTTTCATTATGGAAGGGCAACATAGATATATGCCCTTCTAATTGAAATTCGGACCTGCCCTTCAAATTTGATCATTGTGTGGGACCTTAACAAACAATAAAACTATTCCGCCGCGCGTTATATAAAACATATAACAAAACCGTTGTCAAAACTTCAAACGAACCCTTTAGCCGTGGGTATTTCATCACGAATTGATCATTTTACCATGTACCTTCTTCTAGAGGAATATTCTTCCACTTGATTAGGTACTTCATAATGGTTATATGTCAAAGAGATACATAATGTTTATCTATAACTTTTGTGGTTCAAGAATCAACTTTCATTCTTCATCTAATTTTGGAAGTTCTATTTACATTGGCATATTTTTTCCCAAAACCTTTTTTAGGCAAGATACATGAAAAACCTTATGAATGCAAGAAGAAGGAAAATATAACTTCTATACCACTTTTGAAATCCTATGAATAATTATTTAGGGCCATAACAGTTTTGCAGTGTGGAAAAAGTCGGCAAAAAGTCCCGACTTTTTGAAAAAATCTCGAATTTTTCCCGGAGCCGACTTTATTGGCCGACTTTTTCATCCCTAAAAAAGTCGCGATTTTATCCTCGAAGTCCCGACTTTTTGCCGACTTTTTCGAAAAAATCTTGAGTGAGGTAGTTTCTTTAATAATTTTTTAATTTTTTTTGAAAAAATCAGGATTTTTTCCAAAAATGAATATTTTTGTATTTTTTTAGTTTTGCCGACTTTTTCAAAAAACTCCCGACTTTATCGAGTATTTCAACTTTTGGACCCTTTCCGATTTAATCCCGACTTCGACTTTTTCCACATTGCATTTTTGAGCTAATTCTTTGTTCTTCTTTTTCTTGAATGAAGATTGCTTATAATGCTATAATCTAAAAAATACCCAATTACCCTCCTCAAATTATCTTTCACTTCAATGTTGTTCCCCTTGTTGTTTTATCATGTTTCATGTCATTTGAAGGTTTTCCATAACAATTTTCAAAGTTTCTTTAGTATTTTCCATATGTGACTCTGTTTCCTATACTTTGGACTTATCTTGCAAAAAGTATGAGATACTAGGAGTTGGATATCCATAAAGGGCCTTAAATGGGGAAATTTTAGTAGATGTGTGATAGGTAGTATCATATTACCATTCTTCCTTGAAGAACCCACTTCATCCATTAAGATTTCTTTTCTAAAGAGTAACATTGTAGATAACCTTAAAAACATTTGTTAACTATTTTTGTTTGACCATTTGATTGTGATTGATATGTAGAACTCATAGCAGCTAGTGTTTCTCAACTCATATTAAATAATTATTTCCAAAATTTTCTTGTTACTATTACTTTAGGAAAACCATGAAGACTATGAATTTCTTTCACGGACACTTCTGCCACTTGGCTTGTTGTTTATGTACTTTGAGCTCTGCAAAAAAAATCTACAAAATTTGTCTATATAAATGACCACAAAAAATGTAATACTTACCTTTATATTTCAGTAACCCTGTAATAAAGTCTATTGATATATCTTCTAGTCTTTGAATATGTATGTGGAATGGTTGAAGTAACCCTAGAGATTTTACTATCTCTCTTTTATTTTTTATGCAAACCTGACCTTCTCTTACAAAATTTTGAATATCTTTCTTCATTCCTTCCAAAAATATATTTTTTGATCCTTTGAGATGTTTTAAGGAACCCTGCGTCCTACCCTCAGAGAGACATGGGACTCCCTTAATATTTGTTTATTCAAATATGCTTGCGTGCATAAAATATTCTACATTTGCACCAAAGTATATCTCTCTTTCACTCCCAATGCTCCATAGAGTTCATCCCATCCTTTATAAATTTTAGTTTTTGTTTAGTACTATTGTCATTTTTTCATTATGGCAAGCTTCTTCTAGCCACCTAGGAATAGAAAATGTAATTGGATATAAATTTGAGGCCTCTTCTATTTTAGAAAGAGCATCATGTCCTAAATTTTCCTTACCCTTTTTGCAGATTATCTCAAAATTAAAACTTTGCATTTTTTCTCCTCATTTTTGTTAATCTTCTAATGAAAATCATAGCTTCAAAAAATACTTTATGCTATCATGGTATATCATGACTTTAAAGTACCTCCCAATGATATACTATCCCCATTTTTTATTGCATGTAATATTGCTTCCATTTATTTTTCATACGTAGATTTCACCAAATATTTTCTTTGAATTCCTTGCTTTTAAAAGCCAATGATATCCCTTATTGTGTTAATGTTACGTAAATTCCTTTTCCTAGTGCCTCACACTCTACTATAAATGTTTTACCAAAAGTAGGTGCAACCGATGTTGGTGTAGAAGACATGGCATCCATTAAAAGAGAGAATGCCAAAGTAGCCTCATCATTTCATATAAATGATATTTTCTTCAAGAGATATGTGAGTGGACTTGAAATGCATGCATAATTCTTAACAAATTATCAATAATATCATGTAAGTCTAAAAAATCTTCTAAGAACCTTTATTTTCTTAGGAATAGGTCATTTTGTAATAGCTTGCATCTTTTGAGGCTCCAACTTCACCCCTTCCTTTAAAACAATATGAACCAAATACTCGAATTCTTATTTCCCAAAAGCACATTTGGATATTTTTACATAAAAATGATTGTTCTCAATAATTTATATAACGTTTCCACATGTTTAGTGTGGTATTCCCATGATTTATTATAAATATGTGTATTATCGAAGAAAACCAACACAAATTTTATAAGATGGGATCAAACAAAATTGTTCTTAAGTCGAGCCCGCCGGACTTCAAACGGCGATAAACCATAATTCAAACCAAATTCGCGTTCCAAAATAGCCAGCTGACGTCGGCCAATTTTGTGACGCGAAAACCAAATGAATTCCGCCCTAATCTTTTTCAGGTCCGAAGTTGGGCTGGCGTACGGAGGGAGAGTTATGACGCGAATTTCTTATCAAATTCACCCTAATCTTTTTCGGGTCCGGATTTCCACTGCGCGAGCGGCCCAAACAAAGATCCGCTCCTATCCCTCTGTGACGAAACCATCGTACATGCTGACGTCATCAATCAAAACCCACCACCCTTTTGACTTTGTAAATAAAACAAATTGTGTCTGCGTCATTTTCATTGTTCCGTGCGCTAGCCAGTCTTCCATGCAACAAAATTCAAAAACCAACTGTTAACGCTTGCTGACCGTTACCTTGTTGAAGAGAATTGAAGCCGAGTATTTCAGGGTTCTTCTGTCATAACTAGCGCCTGTTTAAACATGTTTCATTTCCCGTAAACAGGTATTTATTCCAATTCCCCGCTAAACTCTGTAAAAAATCCTGGTTTTAGTTTTAATTCTGCACTAAGGTCTGAAAAGAAGTTCAGTTTGGTCTTTTTCATTCCCAGAACTGCAATTATATTCCCAAAACTGGTAATTGTGCCCCTTTTCCACAAAAACCCCAAAATTCCATTTCTAAATCCACAAGAACCAGAAATGGAAGTTCTTGTAGCTCTGAGTGTCGTGCCCATCAATGCCCCTCACAAGGACTTGGATTATTTTCCTTTAGCCGATATGGATTTTCAAATTAAGGACTTGCGTCTCAGTGAGAATCCTCTTCAAATATTTTGCCGCTGCAGAGACAATTATTTGAATGGTTCTGACATCTTTAGACTTTGGGAATCAAATCTTCCTATGTACCTTCTCCCCTCAGTCCATATTTTTTCTGAGTTAATCCATTATTGCTACCCAAATTATGATCCCAACCAACGAGCAGTTTTATCCCCAAGTCAAAATGTCCTTTTCCCAATAATTTCTCAGTCCATAAATGAAATGCTACAATTCCAACCTGGTCAAGCTCTCACTCCCCTGTCTATGGTTGAATTACTTGAGAAATCTACTAAGTTATCCCATGAAGAGTTAAACCGCCTATGCCAAACCTTCATGTTACCAGAGCATCAGCCTAAAAACCCTCTCCCTTATGGTTATACTTTCTTTACTGATGAGGGTAGAATTATTTTAAACATGATATATTCCATAATGGGCTTCAATACTAGTGATTATGTTGATCAGTTAACCCTAGTATTGTTATCCATTTTTACCCCTGGACAACCTCCTGCTGTCAAGTACGATTTTGCATCTTATATTGCTGACAAAATCCATGATCATTTCATGAGATTTGAGAATGAGAGAGTATTTAAGTATTCTTCTGTCATATATCATCTCATGATTTACTTTCAGTCAAAAAATTTCCCTTTTTATGTTAAGAAACTTGATGCCAAAGGGAATCCTAGGTCAGTCATCTTTTGGTCTGCCATTACTCACAATTCCTCTGATTCTCCTTATTCCTATAATGAGTTTGTCAACCTTTTTGTTCATCCTACAACTACCTTGTTGACAGGAGTCTCTCCTCCTAGAATTAACAATGAAATCAAGAAAATCCTTCAGCTCTCAAAGCAGTACAAGATAGGTGACTGGTACCTATATCAAAACTACACAGAGATCAGGATATATGGATGTGAATTATGCCCATTCAAAATGCCCAAGTATGTCCCAATGAGACTCTTTGCATTAGAATATTTCAGGCATATGAATAATTCAGATATAATTCATTTTTGCAATGCAAAGAAAAAGGCTCAACTCAGGATCAAGAGCCAATTAGGTCCCTTCATTTGTAACTCTAGGGAAGCTAGAAAGGAAGCCGAAAGGATTTTAGAAGACTATCTCAGACTACAAAAGAGTTTCTATTGGGTGCCTTATGATCCAAACAACTTTATCTGTGATAGAAGAATGAAAAATAAACTGTCACCATACATCCATCAAAGAATCCCAGAAATAGAACAATATGCTAATATGGATGAATGGACAGAAGGGACATTGGTTGAAAAATATAGTGAGCAGGTCAATGTTGAAAATTTAATGAAAGATCTTGAAAAGATACTTGACCTAGAATCTTTTGGACAGGTGCAGGGATCTTCTTCAGCCAGGACTTTACAACAAAATTTGCAGGAGATTAGTACAGTAGCAGTAGAATCTAAAGGAAAAGAAAAGGAGCCTGATATACAAATAATTGAAAAATTCATAATGACAGAGCAACTAGAGACTTCTAAAGAACAAGTTCAAGGAAAAATTCCTCCTACTCAGATCAGTGAGCCAGAAATTTCTATTTTACAAACTCCTCTGAATATAGAAAAGGGCAAAAAGAGAGAGGTTGAAACAACTACTCCTATTGGTGGCTCTCCTGAACAGCAAGATGTTAAAAGGCAGAAATTAACTCCCCTTCCAGAAGATGAATCATTTCATGAAATCCCTGACAGCCAGGGAAGAGAAGACAGACAGCAAACAGGTACAGGTAGTGGGACATCCACTAATTTTCAAAAACAGGAAATACAGAGGCAACAAAGTGCATAAATATCTTCTTTCAAACCTCCAGTAAAAACTGCCTGGGACATCAAAAGAACATTCATCAATATAAATGCCAGGAACAATCCACTTAGACTTCAAGTGTACAACCAATTTTTGAAGATGGCTCCAAAAAATCAAGAAAGATTGATTCCAGCTTATGACATCCAACAGGGTAAGATGTTAATGAGCCATTTGAAGCCCAAGGTGCAGCAGCCTCAGACAGCTGCAGATTACGTTAGGACTAATTTTGAAGTCTTAGAAAAGGATATCCATCCTTTAGATCAAATTGAGCTACCCAAGAAAACATGTGAGATTATTTATTCTACTCTGATGGATAAATCAATGATGACCCATAAGTTGCAGGATTCTTTGGATAATACTAATACACAGTTGCAGCTTGAAAAATCCTCCTCCCAAGCTAAGGATAATAGAATCAAAACTTTAGAGGAAATAATCATTGGTTTGGGTCATAATCCTAAAGATGTGAAAGGTATTGAAGCTTTGATCAAGAGAAAAGATGATGATATTGCAGCTCTGAGAAAAAAATTAAAGTTATCGGCCTCAAGACATCCACAGACTGCAGAAATCATCAAAAAAAATTCTGAGGAAGAACTAATGGATTTTCTCTTAAAATTGAATGAGCAACTTACTGAAACTGAAAAAGAGCTTGAGAATGCATTAAAAGATAAGCAGGAAAATATTCCAGTATCTACAGCAGGAGTAGTGACAGGTATAGCAACAACAGGTCAGCCAGCAGAATTGTCACAGAGCAACACTGCGAATTTGAACGCTGATGAATTAACAAAGTCAATGGAAGATATGAAACTTCAGGCCATAGAGCTTCACAAAACAAAGGAACAATTTGCCACTCTAGAACATAAATATGATATTTCAAAAATGAGTGTTGCTGATAAAACAAGAGAAGTGAACAAATTAGAAAAAACAGTCAAAGCATTGGAAAAGGATCTCACATTGGAGAAACCTTAGAAGAAATAAATGATATTTTTTGGGATAATATCATTCAATCAATAAAGGATGTTTGGTCCTCAATTCAAATAATGGATGAACAGAATAACTTAGTTAAATTGGCTCTGGATGAGATTGAGAGATCAAGACAAGACTTGGGAAATATGCCAGAAGAGGCCAATAGACTTATACATTTTTTGAATACTCGAACTAAGAATCAACTTGCAGAAATTGGTATTCAGGACAGGACCAGAACAATTCTAGAAATAAAGAGATTTTTTACTAAAAGAACTCTGGTACAGAATTTAGAACGAAGGTGCTCAGATATGCAAGAAGAAATCATTGCCTTCAGAGAAAGATTGAATATTTTGTTAAATAGAGGATTGCCCAGTCCTATAGTTGGAGAAGATAAGCTAATGGACCTTGATAGTTATGTTGAAAAATTGGACAAATATGCTGATAATCAAGCTAGTTCTTCAACCAGTTCATCAACAGCAGCATTGCCTACAGGGAAAAACCTTCATGACAGATTGGAGAATTTATTTTATCTTGAGCATGAAGTAAATCATTTGTTCCCAAATCAGCCAAATTTCTTCAGATATACTGAGGCTGATGAAACACCAAGAAATTTGCAAAGGACCAGAGTGCCAGAAGTTCAATGGTGGGAAGAAATGATGGAACTTTTGTAAAAAATTATCCTTACATAAATTGTTGTCTATTTACCACAGTATATCATGATAAAAAGGATAAAAGGATGAACAAAGGTCAAAGAGTATCAGAGCAGTTAAAGAGTATCAGTGAAACGAAATAATCAACATAGAATTACTGAAGAGGACAGCAGCAAGCCAAGATATAGGGCCTGCCTCCAGCACATTATTAAAAGAAGGAAACAACACAACATCAGTTATCATTTTTCTTATCTACGAGACCATCTGTCTCTATATTGTTGTAAAATACTTATTAGTTATCCTAGATAATATCTCAATTTTTTATGAGATATTTTGTATGATTTTTTGTATAAATACTCCATCAATTGGAGTAGTAAGTGTGGATTCATATACTTTGCAGTAACATTGACTTTTTCGGAATAAAGTGTTGTTGGAGAAATTTCTTTGTGGCTTGTTGGATGATGAATTGATGCTAGAGACTTTTTATAGGATTCATGTGTCTGTAAAACAGCGTTTTTCATGGACTGTTTTACTTCATATAATATATTCAAAACAACGTTTTTTCTCTTGTGAAAAAAAAATGATTAATGTTTATCACTCTGCCTTCAAAACTAGCGATGCTGGTCTATGTTGCTGGTTTATTGATATGGTCCGATGGTCTTTTTATATTTTGGACATATCACACCATATCACACTCCTCACATGATTAGCGTTTTTCTCTGTTGCAGGATTTTGGGTACTTTAATTTGTATTTGGAACAATGGACGTCGGTACTCTATCTGTTGCTTTACTATTCTACATACTGCTATTTCACTTTCTTATAGATGCCTCGGGCATATTTGGATGCTTTCTCAGATTGTCGATAATCTCCATGTGGACCGTTAATGGGTTTTATATCAAGTCCCTGTATGTGACATGGGGTATTTTTCTATCACTGTCTGGGGTGGGACTTCCACATTTCTGGATGGATATTTGGGTTCCAAACTTCAGATGTGAAAATGTAATGACTTCATGGACTGTTTTACTTCATATAATATATTCAAAACAACGTTTTTTCTCTTGTGAAAAAAAACGATTAATGTTTATCACTCTGCCTTCAAAACTAGCTATGCTGGTCTATGTTTTTGGTTTATTGATATGGTTTGATGGTATTTTTATATTTTGGACATATCACACTCCTCACATGATTAGCGTTTTTATCTATTCAAGGATTTTGGGTACTTTAATTTGTATTTGGAACAATGGACGTCGGTACTCTATCTGTTGCTTTACTATTCTACATACTGCTATTTCACTTTCTTATAGATGTCTCGGGCATATTTGGATGCTTTCTCACATTGTCGATAATCTCCATGTGGACCGTTACTGGGTTTTATATCATGTCCCTGTATGTGACATGGGGTATTTTTCTATCATTGTCTGGGGTGGGACTTCCACTTTTCCGGATGGATATTTGGGTTCCAATCTTCAGATGTGCAAATGTAATGACTTCATGGACTATTTTACTTCATATAATATATTCAAAACAACATTTTTCCTCTTTTAAAGTTTCATATTTTTTTTTTTAAATTGAACCTGCCATCGCTATACCGACGCCTTGTAAGCGTCGAAATTGCGACAGATTAGAAACGTCGGAAGAGCGACAGTATAAAAACGTTGGAAGAGCAATAGTATAAAAACGTCGGACGAGCAACGTTCAAAACATCGGACCACATTTCGTCGGAATTGCGACAGTTTACAAACGTTGGAAGAGTGACGTCCAAAACGTCGGACCACATTTCGTTAGAATTGTGGCAGTTTAAAACCGTCGGAAGAGCGACGTCCAAAACGTCGGACCACACTACGTCAGAATTGCAACAGTTTACAAACGTCAGAAGAGCAATGTTCAAAACGTCGGACCACATTTTGTCGTAATTGTGAGAGTTTACAGACGTCGGAAGAGCGACGTTCAAAACATCGGACCACATTTCATCGGAAGTGTGACAGTTTACAAAGGTCGGAAGTGCGACGGATTGGGAAACGTCGGAAGAGTGACGCTTGTTTGGAAGCAACGGAAAAAGTGTCAATAGTGTGACACTTTTTAATTGCGTCGGAACTGCGACGGTATGGTAAACCACGTTTTTCCCGCCCTCGAACTGTCGCTCTTGCGACGACTATGTGTCGGAATAGCGACGAATTGGCCGTCGGAATTTCCGCCAAATTTTCTAATGTATGGTAGTTAGTATAAACCATGAAACACAAATGGTATGGTAGATAGTGCTACATTTAGTACATGGGGTTTCTTACCACACTTTGAAATAAAACTTATTAAAGAAATAAATAAGTTACACGCTAAAAGAAAAAAATTCCAAATAAAAATTTATCATGTACTTGGACACCCTCACGTTACTAGGACCTTGTTGTCACCAAGTTGTATGTTGACATGAGTTAGCTTCTTCCTCTCCGTAAATCAAACTAGAGAAATCATTCTTTTGTAAAAGAAGTACACTATACCAACATAACAAGGGCTCATAGAGAGTCACCAAAGTGGTTGTGTAGGTTCTTACCTCATGTTTTACCTTCTCACTCCTCCAAGTCTTAAGTGTTGGGGAAATGAAGAAAAATCATCTCTAAGCAATGTTATACTAGTAACACCCTAACCCTTTTAACACCTCCCTGGAAATGACACCCAAATGTTGTTCAAGTTAATGGATTAATAATTCCAACATAAATTATCAACCAAGGGTCATAGACCTAGAGATGATATATTGTATGTAAAAGGTTCAAGGCATCAATGGGTCCTTTATCTTATTTTTTACAAAAGGAAAATTCATGGGAAGCCAAACCAAAGTGAAATCAAAGTTATAGGGAACTCATTATGTATACAACAAGCACACGGAAGGTGTCATCAAGGCTTACAATACAGTCTTTCCCACAAACTAAATTGATATCATTACAAACAATACTTAGAGCCTTATCTTAAGAATAACCCAATTCATTGTAATTACAAAGGTAAAAGATACAAGTATAAGGGATTTTTTGCTAGTTGGTGTATCAACACAAATACCTCTCAGTGGTTGCACCAAGTACTCGTGCAACATAGAGAAGTTGCGATGTTATGTATACCCTTCAAGCAATCTCTTTCAATCAACGCAGAAAAAGTAAAAGGTAGAAAAGGAAAGGATCCTAAAATCTATTGAGATCACTGGGGTTGTCTACAAAGCCCCTAATCGACATGTCATATGTCTGTTACACTGGCTAAACCAAATGGTTAAATTATCGGGATGGTTCCAACATTTCACCATTGCTTTTTAGTGCCCAATATTAACACTTTTGTAGTTCAAAATAAGGGAAAGATGAACTCAATATAATTCAAGATAACAACCAAACAATGCAAGAGACAAAACCTATATATCCATGCATGTGAAAGGAACACTAATTTCTTTGATTATTGAGCTCGAATAACAGACTGGTTATATAAGTTTCTACTCTATTTTATAGGTGGAAAAAGGAGGATATTTGCATAAACACAATACAAGTTAGCAGACATTCATATAAAATGGAAACAATACCAATGACACCATATATATATATATATATATATATATATAATCACCACTACAAACTGACATAAAATAGAGTATAAATCACAAAGTTTCACCGCATAAATAATTAGATGAAAAAAAATATGGTACAACATATATGTGGGTGGGTTGGTGGGCCCTACCAACTAGCTACATCTTATGAAAATAAGACTTCACACTAGGTGCAACGTTACGAACTAGGAATACACATAAATGGCACCAATCACACTGCATTTTATTAAAATATCTCAAAGATTATATATCCACAGGAAAATAATCCTCAACGATCTAATTAATTAGCATAGCGTTACACTAATGAAATAATCCTCCCTATTCTAACACCTCGCTCATGTATCATGCTCATACATTTTATACAAAATTCAAAGGGGAAAATTGGAACCAATCCCCCCAAATCTGAAGTGTCAAACCATGGACAAATTTACAAATATTGTCTTCTTAGTTTTGGGGGATCTTGGTTGAATAAAAACCAAATATATGATTACATAAGATTTATTTATCATAAAATCATTTGAAAATAGGTAAGATTCGTTAATCTTGTTGGTTAGACACTGATTTGGAATTTTCCTCAAATATAGGCATTGCTTATGACTTTAGGCGAATTTGTGCATTTTGGGCAGATTGACGTTGAAGAACCAAACGTATCTCTCAAAACATGTTGCGTTTTGGAAAATGACCCACATTATACTCAATTTTCCATACTGGGAACAAAACTCATGTTCCAAAATTTTCATATTTGCCCTCTTGGTCTCAAAATTTATGGTCGGAATTGAATGCTTATAAACTTTGACATGGAACATTTTTTAGAGTTGGAACTCCACATGTGCGACTGAGATACAATCTCGATAGCATTTAATTGTTTCAACTCCTCATCCTTGAAAAACCATGTCACTAAATTCCTTTTAGAGCTGCACAATATGCCAACCTTGGAGGTTGCTTACAAGATTGCCTGCAAGTTACAAAAATGAGACTAGAGAATTCATTATTAGAAAAATCAACTTAAAACTCATTTAATTCACTAGAGACTTTGGAATTAGTAAAAATAAGCAACTTTTACCTCGTTATGTATGTCAAATGGTTTTATATTTAAAGGATTAAAAGTGTATGATAAGAGGATCCATATGGAGTTATAAGGGTATGGTATGAGTGGTGAAAGGTCAAGTGAAATGTTGAAAAACATGACAAGATGAGAGCATGGCATTAATTTTATCAAATTTTCCAACAATGAGAGTTGTGATTGTATAAAAAATAATTATCTAACTCATTCAAAAATATTTCCTAGTTACAGTGGGTTTCCCATTAGCTTGATTAAGTGTTCAAGTATATGGATAATCGAAAGAAGTGATAGGGATTTGGATTTATGGAATTGTAGTGATAGAAAAACTAATGCAAGTTGAGAATTTGTATCCTACATATACTATGCACGACATCTCACATGTACATTAGAGATCTTAGTTGATAATATTAATAATGGTTAAGTGTTCTTGATTTAATACAAGACACATAGAAATACTATGATTTTTGGCATCATTGCCAAGGTGTCAAACATGCAATAATACTTTTTATATTGGTTTTAGATAACACATGGTAAGGGAATGATCAAGGATAATATGTTCACTATCACATTTGTAGGGTCGCATACAGAGTGTTTTGCATTCATATATATGCATGGCATAAATCAATATTTTTTTCCTTTTCTTTGTAGTGTAGTAAGAGCCACTCATGGTACTAATATATTTGTAGGAAGTATGGTAATAAGAGGACGGTTTTAGTATATGAGGATTTCACTAGATGAAGAGTCAAGGATAAGCCATTTCAAGAAGCACATAAAAAAAAAATGATGGTATCAAAGTTTTCAAATTTTTCAATTGATGCCCCATAAATCTCTGTTAAGGAGAGCAACAATAATTTTAAAGGACTTGTGTTTCTCATTGTTGAATTCATGAAACTTGAATACCTCTCATAGCTTTTCAAAACATAATTCTTGAAATTCTAGGCATGCGCATAATAAATTTCCTACAATAATATATTTATATCTTTTAAATTATGATCTAGGTCATTTAGTTAATTAGAAAGCATGTCTACAAAAATTCAACAATAACCAAATAACAACTTCAGAGATATATAATTTTTATTTCTATAGCAAGTTGCTACAAATCCTTGTAGCAACTTGTGAAGGTCATATTAAAAATATATAAAATGGGTAGTTACAATTTTTGGTATGTGGATGAATTACATTGAAATTTTTTAATATAAAAAATCCATAGAAACCCAAATCATCATTTGGAAGAAACAACTTCTTGATCAAATTCTTGAGGTAATGACCTCATTGAGAACAAGGTTGGGACAATCCAATTTTGACTAACCAAATGGATATATATTTAATGTTTGTTTCTATATCATATTCACAAATAAATATAATTTAAAACCCAAGTGAAATTATGTCATTTCGGTGTCATACGAGAAATTTATGGCCTAAATACTAATTACACTATCGAAACTTTGTTTCCTAGGTTGTTCATAGGAATATTTAGCCTTTAATTTATTCATGTGTGTAAAAAATGTTTCTCTTAGAGATTCCTATATGAATATACTTTCATCTTTAATTGGAATCAATTCAATTCACCATTAGACCAAAAAGTTGTACGAAAAACCATGACTATTGTTCTAGGCTGGAAATCAAAATTAGCTCTTTCATGTAACTTATTTCTCAAAATTGTTGATGTTTCATTTCAAATAAATTTCAAAACTTGTTTCTATCAAAGATACTTAAATGAATATACTTTCATTTCCAATTGGAATCAATTTTATCAATCATGAAATGAAAAATTTATGTCAAAAAAATGTGATTGTTGGTCTAGGTTGGAAATCTAAAACAGCTATGCTTTGTAGCTTGTTTCTCAACATTTTTAATATATCATTTAAAATAAATCTAAAAACTTGTTTATATTGTAGAGATATCTATGAATCCACTTTAGTATTCCCATGGAATCACTCCAGTCAAACATTAGAAATGATTTTAAAATCACTATTGGGTAGTCTAGGTTGGCCAACACTCCTCAACGGGTAACCATGAATTTTTTTATGAATCCTTTAGTAGATCTATTTTATACACAATACTTGTAATAATTTTAATGTATTCCTTATCTCAATCAGTATGCACATGATTTTGTGAAAACCAATTCACCTTTCGAGTTTTGATATCCCCTTCTCTGCTTCATCAGTCCCTTGAGTGATATGTTTCTTCTTCTGAGCAATCACTCACCTTCCAAGTTCAAGCATCCCTTTCTCTACTTCCTCAGTCCCTCGGGCGATCCATTTCTTGGCAAGGCTTCCTCGTATAGAATTAGTTCTCTTAGTCGAGGCATTCCTCTGAGTTGCTTTAATAACACAACGCATGTGTCATGGAACACCTCATGTTGATCAATGCATATCACAAGGTTCCAGTGTCACCATAACTATTTTTTAAATTCTTTAACTCCATTATGCTACTACACACTATGATGTCATTACATTAATGTTGTTTACCTTATAGTTAGCCTCATATATGTGTGTTGGAAAATTCATTAATTCTTCTACATCACAGACACATATATCATGAGAGATGGTCATAAAGTTTTAAATCAATATAGAACATAGCATAATAATATTAAAAATAGATCAAGTCATTATGAATAATAACTTTAAACCAAATTAAAGAATAATCTTGACAAAATTTCCTTAAAATAATAATTAAAACTTCTCTCTATAGTTTCTTCTTTACCTCTGCACTGAGTGGTTTATCAGCCGAAGCAAGCACTCAGTTTTATGTGTGCTCCACACAATTTTTAGTCAGCTACGTCCTCAAATCTAGCTCATTGAGTGATTCTTAGCCCCAAGGCAATCACTTAGTGGTGGTCACACTGCTCCACACAGCCTTTTTGTATAGCTACATCCTGAAACCCAACTCATTGAGTGGTTACCATCCCCAAGGAAAGAACTCAACGACAGCTACACAAATCCATGTAGTATTTTAGCACAGCTCCCAATGGCTTCTTCATGATCACTTCCCCATGAGAATAAGCATGTTTCTTCTTCCACCAACTACTCACATTTGCAAGCCCATAAAATTCCCACTCCATGCATTCTACTTGGTCAAAAGCTTTCCTACATGGGCCCCTTTCACTCACTCACCTTTTGGGCCCCAGGTAACCCCCATTCCAATCAATATACCTATCCAAGGTATTTTCTTGCATGGCCCTTCCTGTTAATCACCAACCGTTATGGGCCTAGGAAACCCCCATTCCAGGAAGTCTACTTTTCCAAGGGATTTCCTATTTGGGATACTCATTAGGTTCTTACAACCTAGTAGCTATATGTCATGCTCTAATGATATGTGCATGGAGTCTTAAGGCCAAGTCACAGTCTGGCATGATCCCCTGCACTACTCATGGAGTCTTATCATCAAGGTCTCAGTTATGAATTGTGCCCATGACTTAAAAAAAGTGTCACAAGCCACAATGCCTCTCTGGAAATCTTCTTCCTCAGCTCTCAGCTTCACCATGCCACATGTGTCACAACATATAATTTATTTCATCATTAACATGTTCATGAATTATAGCACATTCATAATTTTAATATTACAAAATCTCCTGGTATCCATGAAAAGCATGCATTAATTTGCAAACAACAGTTTTTAAACTCATCCAAAGGAATTCTCACCCAATTCATTTCCCTTTATTTTTTTACCTTGTTTCCATCGTCAACATTATCATCTTATATTTTTGTTGTTGCAATATTCAACGGTTTATTTAACTCAACATGTCCTCATCCATGTTGTTCATAAGCTATCACTTTTCAGTGTTTGTATTTTTCGTTCACACTCCCCACAATTGTGAGGAGCATAAATATAACATAAATATCAGCAATGAGCCATTCTTGGCCACTTTCCCAATGGTGTTTCATCTAACTTAGAACCCATTAAATAACCTTGCTACATTACCCAATCATGGAAAATTTGAACTTTTCTTCAATGCCATTAAAAAAGTGATCATATTTTTAGAGATTGATCACTTATTGTGCTATTATGATGGTTTTAAACTAATGACCTTTCAAGCAACCCAATGTCATTATGCCTTACATATCTCAACCACAATGTATTAAAGTTTAGGAAAAATTCCCTTTTTGCGCCATTTTGATGGTTGTTACATTTTTTCCCATTTTGTTTCAAGTGGACTCGGTTACACCCAGCTTAGTTGTTCTATCATATTCCTATGCCCTATGACCACCAATTATCTTATGTAGAGGGTTTAAATAAGATCTTGCACTTCCGGTTGGGTTCTACTTCATCTCTTCTCTAGAGCTCCTCTTCTTTCCTTTTCCCACACTCAACAACCACTAAGACCAAAACACAAAGACAATAATAAAGAAGAAGCAAGGAAAAATTAAAATCGCACGATAACAACACATAATTAGAACATAAACAACATGGCCATGCTCAAGGTCAACTCTAAAAACAACAAAGAAAATATGAAGCCAATCAATAAAATACAAAATATATAAAAAGGTCATTAACCCACAACAACTCAAACCCATGAGTTCCGGTGTTCAGTGTGTCCTTCACCACCCCACACACACACACACATATATACACAAAATAATATTGAGTCTTTTCCAAGGTTTTATGGCAACCTTAAAATTTTAACATCCCTCAAAATATCTCTTAGACGGGTCTGCTCTTTTAGGGGAACTTCCCCTTTCTTGTTCATGATAGGCTTGGTCCATGCCATGTTGCACCATAACACTATCCATGTTTTTAGTTCTTGCTACAGTTGAGTCTTCTTATGTGATGTCACTCATACCCAACTATTAGTCATATCAACATAAACCAATTAATTGTTACCTTGCCATGCTTATCCAAGCATGTTAGTCCACAGTTGTTCACACATCTATAATTCACGTTAGTCACAAGTTCCAAGAATCGGGAATGCATACCAGCATGTTTATAATCATTTATCACAATATTGGAAATTATCCTTTTAGCAAGATTATTATGATAAAATTTTGAAATTATCCTTTTACCGAGGTTAGTAGCCATGACATAGACTATAATTAGCATATATTCATCAACTATAGTGCTAAAACTAGCACACACTTGAAATTTTGTGCATATAAGCTATCTCAACACACATTGTATTAGTATAATTTCCTTAAAACATGATAATTCCTTCATGCAATCTCATAAGCACATACTAATATCATGCACCTAATCAAGCATTCCATCAATACTTTGAGTGCATAAAGTTCAAGAATTATAATCAATAATTTTTAGAACACTCATCTGGAGAAGACCACTTACTGATAACAAACATCATATTAATGTACTCACCACATTGTCACAACATACATATCAATAGGCATAGGTGTCACCTTTTCCAGGTTCTCATCAACACCTTATTTTCCATTGCCTTGGTTCCCTAAGACTATATGCATCGCTTTCATTGGTTTACCAATCGTTATCAACTTTCTACTAGTTCCATGTTTATCATTAACCACTATTATTAATTTTAATCATGTTATGACAACAAATTGCCTAGAGTCTTTATGTTTTCACATAAATTACTGTATGCACCAACATACCTTCATGCATCTAACATATCATTATTCAATATCTATTTGATGGACATGAATCTCTAAACTATTTCATCTCTTGAATTTTACCATGTCTATGCTAGTATTCATCAACTTATAACAATTTCTCAAAACATATAAGTGTAAACTAGAAAGAAATAATTTAAGAGATCCCCCCTCATAATTTTGACTATATCATTCATCCATGAACTTTTGAATTCCAGTTGGGTTGCATTTTGCATGTTTATCTTGTTGCATCAAATCAAATCAATCTTTAAGTAACATCAGTGTATTCATATATACAAAAAATAATTTCACATAAACACATATGCATGTAGTACATAATCACATGCGAAATTCAACAAGAAACAAACACTTGCGCCCAACAAATAATCATTATTTTAAAATAACACAGAGTTCCATTTATTTTTAATCTCGGAAGGTATAGTGTAAAACCTTTTCTCTTCATTTCACCCATCCTATAGCCCATCCAGTCCAATTGTTAAACCTGGAAGCTTTGATACCACCTTGTAACATACCCAACTCCCTTAATGACTTACATAGGTTAAAGGGAACCCAAAATTTTATTTTCCCCTATATTAGATTGACAATAAGCGATGATACCACTTTTCCACATACCCCTATTAAATTTATCCTAACCACGTTTGCAAAAACCTAATTTTTCATCAATCATACATTTTATCAAACATTTTACATGTAAACCTTTCTTCAAATAATTTGTATACAACCAATTAAGTAGTGTTTTTCTTCTATACATTTTGTATGAAATTAAATAAAGAGCATTTCTCTAATTCTACTTGTAACGTACTAACTGAAACATACCACTCAATCATGCAACTTCTGATTTCTGTTCTAACATCCTCGGGTTAAAATTTCATGTAATAAAAGTTAATAAAGAAAAAATAAGACCATGGTCATGGGACACATATTCAAAATTGAAGGTTTGGAAAAATATCCTAGTGTGGGTGTTTATTTCAGTTATTATGGCTAAGGTAAATTGGCAGAGGCAATGGAAAAGGCTTTGGAAAGGCATGAGGCATTAATTGGCATTTTATTTTATGAAAATAAAGTAAATTAGGAGAAAATGAAGGTGAAAGGTCACAGGTTACATGTGAGGAGGAAAATGAAGGAAAATAAGGGAAAATTGAAGAAACTAGAGGCCTCATCAATAAAAAGGCTTTTGAGGATCAGTTGGTAGCTTTTGAGAGCCAGTATTTTTTTTAGTTTAGTTTTGGAATTAGTATTAGAGAGAATAAGAGCACCAATAAGAGAAAGAAATCAAGTAAGCAAAGGAAGGAAAATAAAGGAAAGCAAGTATCAAGCAAGGAAAATTTGGATCAAGCAGCTTCAACAGGAATACTTGTACGTAACGGGTTACATGTATGATTTCCTAGCTGGTTTTGACATGCATGGTATGTGCATGTTGATATTTGGATCTTTTGTTGTCATATGCATGGCTTTTGTCGAGTTGGACAGTGGATTTTAGCCTTGCCTTTCCATTTCTGGATAGCCATGGTGTGATGCAGTTGTTCTCGGTTTGAGCTTTGAATTGCCTGAAGATTTTGGATCTGGGTGAGGTGGTCTCAAGGAAATTCCCAAAGGCCCGGGAATCCCTTGACCGCTAATGGCGGGATACACGATAAATTATAAGGGTGGAGGCGGGAAAATTCCTCTAGGTATTGGAGAATAAATTCTGAGGCATGCAAGCTCAATTCGTTTTTGTGATCTTGACAATGGTTTAGGTGAGATCATGGTATGGAGAGGGTGGAGATGATTTAAGCTCTAGATTCTATTGGTTGTTTTGGATTGTTTTATCCCATGATATCCCACATTCATGCTTGGAATACGGCATGGGAGTGATTTTTTGAAAGAAAGAATTGGTTCAACCAATCTATGATCAAATGGAACATGGAAGTCCCGAACATGGTCAATTTTACCTTTGTTGAAGAAGAGTTAAGTTTCCATTGCTTTTGATAAGGAAATGTACTGTTTACTATGTGGATTTAATGGTTGTTCTCTTATTGGTATATATATGGTTATAAGTTGGTTATAAGCATGGTTTTATGACAGATCTTAGTCATGGCTCTTTTTATGTTTTTACTTGTAACTGAATGAATAATGAATGAAAGACCTAATTGGTGTTATGACAGCTAATGTGAGAAGGTAGTGGCTTGTTAAACCTTAGATAAGTTTTCAGTCCCTTATAATCAGACTTGTATTCATGACCTGTAGGTTTCATATTTACCAAGTGTTTGATAGAATGTCAGTCCCAGTTGGGGATGGTCAGGTCAAGTCCTGGTTTTAGTTTTGGTTTACAAGCATTGTTTCTGTCATTTATCTTCTCTGGAAGTTTCACTGAGTTCTGGGTAGAGACCTAAGTCTTGGCCCTGAAAAAGTGGCACATAATTGGGATTCACATGCATATAACAAAGTATAAAAGTCCATAGTCACATGGAGAAAGGCTTATGGGAGCGACTAGGGACCCATAGTCACATGGAGGCCTTTGCAAGAGAACAACTTGGGCTCTAGCTTAGGGAAAAAGTTAGTTGTATCAAGGGTTGGACACCTGGAAAGGTTGGGTTACTCCCAGATGTCCTGTGGCACTTGATGGAAGTCAGTAAAGTCTTAAGTTGTTGACTCCATTTCTTTAAGTCCACATAGGAGGTTGATTCTTTTCATAGTAGACCCTCAACTCATGTTTACCTGGGCAAGCCAGTGAAAGTGGGTAGATATGAGAGGAGGTGTTGTTATAGGGTGGTATCAGAGCATGGTTGCACTCTCTGTGGGAAATATCCGATACCACAGGGTGGTATCAAAGCATGGTTCAAATACTTGGACTGAAAGTGGGCTAGATGCATGTTGTTATGCATGCATTGTCATGGTTAAGGTGATCATCCATGAGGTTATGGTATGAAGGATATTGTTGGAACGGGGTCTCCTAAATAGCTGTGAAACTGGTCCATTTTTTATATTTTTGGTTATATTTAGCATAGCGGAGGGGTTTTAGGGCGGGTCAAAACCCTGAACACATTGTAATGGGTCAAAGGGTAAACTAGGGGTCTGAAAACCATGGGTTGTGGACCATAGGAAATTCGAGGCTAGATTGTTATAAATAGAGATGCATTTTTTATTGTAAAGGATAGGAAATGATGAGATATTGATGCGAATTGGGTTTTGGGGAACAGAATCCTGTTGGCTATGTGCGCGAAGATCCAATTCCAGCTGTGTGCAGACCCTGTTGCTGTGTGCGCAGGTTGGGAAGGGAATTGGAATTGTAAGGAGGAATTGATGAATGAATGAATGGGAACGATTGTTAGAGAACTGAATCTGTGAGTACTGTTATATGAATTACTGGTAATTGTTATATTGTGCATTTTTTGTCCTTAAGCTGCGAAAGATCTGTTTACTGTGTTCTTGGATCTAGATCTGTTATGTTCTGTTTATGTATTTTTGTGTTGATGTTATAACAAGCATATAACTATAGATCTAGTGCATGTGGATGCGAATAGAGACTTAATTAACTCTGCGTAGAATAAGGTAATCAGGGGTTACAAGACCTAGTGCTGCTCTGCTTGCTTTACCCATCCTTTCTCAGGGTGCGGAAACCTGGTTCTAACACCCACCCATAGGGTGAGGCTTTGACCTGCGAAAGCAGGTCACTGCCGAAAGGGCCAATAGTATAGGGGTTTGTTGGCAAACCTTGCTTACTGAACCTGGGTCAGGACCCCTCGAGCCAACAAATGGTTTCGTTGCCGGGACTGAAGGAATGTGAGAAAGGGATCAGGTACTGATAGAAGAATACTGGAGAAGAGCACCTACAAAGGGCCCTTAGGAAACCATGATGGTGCACTTGAAGATACCTACCTTCAAGGGCACGGCCGATGAATACATGGAGTGGTTTTGGTTTGTGACGGAGTCGGTATGGGTTGCGCAGGGCGTGATGGGCGACACTATGAAAAAAGCGCAGTTGTCCCTAGCCTTTGAAGGAAGGGCTATGGACTGGTATATGAGATACGTATCGCAAAATAAGGACGCAACTATCCAGAACATTAAGGACGCCCTGGAATAGCAGTTCCGGAACCTTATATCCTACTCTTAGGTCGTAGCAGAATTAAAAGATTTCAAGCAAAGGCCAACTGAGTCTGTATGGGAAGTATATCAACGCTTAAAAAGGCTATCAGAGAAGGATGATTTATGTACGACGACAAACAACTTACGGAATGGTTCATCGCCATGCTACTCCCTCACTTACGCGTACCTATGGGCCGCTAGAATTTTGACTCAAAGGTTGAAAGCTTGGGAGTTGCGATGAAGTTAGAAGCTACACCTCTAAAGGATGCTACGATAGAAGTGCAATAGATCCAGGTGCAGCTTGAGGCTATGCACCAGGAAATTCAGAATCTACAGCAGGAGAAAGGAAGAGGGGCTGGCACGAAACTAGATCACACGGTAGGCCACCCGGGACCAGGAGCACCTAGTCCAGGATAGCAGGGCTCAAGGGAACCTGCGCTCTGGCACGAAGGTAGCTGCACAGCAGGGTTGCGTAGTATCCACCAGTGGCCCTGTAATGGTACCCCTGTTTCTGAACCAAAGCGACGCTGGTGCCGGTCTTACCGATCGATAGGCGATGAGGAGAAGGATTTCCGAAGCCCTAATGAAATAATAAACAGAGGGGAAGACCCTACCTCACCAAGAACCCCCTCGGGCAGAGATGGCTCCCCCCGTGGAGGAAGGGACAGGAACAGGAGCGGAAGCACAGGTCGAGGTCGGGGCCAGTCACTCTACTACAACTGTGGAGGCATGGGGCATTTGGCGAAGGATTGCCTGAACCCTTTACGACAGTCCTGCAGGTATTGTAGGTAGTGGGGCCATATTCTAGAAGAGTGCCCAGCCTTAAAATCAAAGATACAGGAAAAGCAGCTCCCATCTGCGCAGAAGGTGCGAAGGGTCCAGACTGGGCTAAGGGGAAAGGACACCAAGGTAAATGTAGTAACGCATAGCGGATTGGTGACTGGGGAGGCTAAGGAGAAAGATGAAGCTGACTCACTGATCTACAGGGCAGTTAGCAACCAAGAAGGACTGGACCTAGGAAAAACAAGGGAGACGTTTATGGAGGCTCGAAAGGACTTCCTTGAGACTAAAATTCCGCCCTCTGCACACCTGGGAGCTGAGGAAGTAACTACGGAAGTTAAACCTTTCTTACAAGCATGTGTGAGGTTGTTGCGCAACCCTCGGGCAGTACGAAATTTGCAGGCTTTACTATAAAGCTGCGTAACAAGAGCTGTCGGGTCACCCGACATCAAGGATGTGCATGAATTGTATAAATATCAAAGACGCACTGGCAGGGAAATGCGGCTAACAGTCCAAATCGGTGACTATGAGATGGATCGAGCTATATTAGACCTCGGATCAGACACCAATATACTACCTAAGCACACTTAGCAACGCATGGGGGAACCCAAGCTGGAGCGACCCACCATCCAGCTTCGAATGGAAAATCAACAAAAAATTATTCCTCTAGGTAGACTCCCTAGCGTCGTGGTAGATATCATAGGGGTAAGGATCCTAGCTGAATTTGAAGTGATAGAAATTGTGGAAAATGTGGATCCCTACCGTGTGCTCCTCGGCCTGGACTAGGCTATGGACATGGGGGGCATCATCAATCTCAAAAATCACAACATGATATTTGAAAACAAGGGAACACGGGTCATTGTACCACTAGACCCGGTAGAAGGCAAATGTTATGCAGAACATATACCTAAGGAAGAGGATGGGGATTATATCTATAAATTGACAACGCAAGATAGGGACAACCTATCCCAGGACATTGTACCATGCTACGAAGGGGATATTGAGGATCCCAGTAAGGATCTAGAAGCTTGGCAGGCCTGACTAGGAGAAGCCTCTACATTGTGTTATATTTGTATCTCAAAGAACTCCCTCTGTATGGGATCGGTCGACCCACGGGTGAGCAACAGGCTCCCTATGACACCTGTAGGTTCCGCAGTTAGCGGTCCCATGCATCGAGCCACCCCCATGACGGCGACACAGCCAGGAGTCAGGCAATTGGTCTTGACGTCGACCCCCCTTAAAGCCTTAGTAGAACAAATATTAAAAATCTCTTGGTCTTGGGCCAAGAGCTACTTAGGGAGCAAGCCTGTGTTGGGGGAAGACAGGAAGCTGTCACATATCGGTAACCCTAGCGTAATGAGTATGCCTAAATTATTGAGGACACAACAACTAGCCTTGGGATTGTACCCTCTGGTAAAAATCAGAAGTTACTGTGTGCTCAACTTAGTGTTCCTAAATTGAGGTCATAAATTGTCAACCAGGGCTAGTAAACTGCTGAAGTGAGGTGCACTATATGTGCCTAGGTATATGTTTCTCACTACGTTGTGTTTAGTGTTTTTCTGATGTTTTTGGTTTTATGGTTTTATGTTAAAAAGGAAAAGAACTAAGTGTTGGAAAAGAGAAATGGATGGTTACACTAAAACAGAGCAAAACCTATTCTAAACTATGTATGGCACTAAAGAACAGAAAATGCAAAGCTTGATAATGACTCATAGCAAGGAGATAAATCACAACATGAACTCATCCAATTCATTCATTAGAAATATGTTGGAATATCTTAAGAAAAGGACAAGTTTAGTGCAAATGAGGTTCTCCTAAGTAAACAATCATCTTACAATATTACAAAGAATCTCATCCATGGCTAGAAGTTTATTGGAACACAATTGGAAAAGACTATTTGTAGCACAATAAGATTTCTACTCTGAATTAACTTGTAATGCTAAGACTAATCCATTCTGCAGCTCAACTTGTCACTACTAAGCCTCATCCGAAAGTTAGAGATTTTCTAGAATAGTTTTGGGAAAAAGCTTATTTGTGAAATTGCAAAAGATTGCAGAACAATCAAGGCCTTAAACTGATATCACTAATTCCTGTCCATATGATGATGCATTAATAGAAAGTCAGAACAGGAGTAGTTTGTAAACAATGAAGGTCATGAAGTTTAATTTTGACAGTTAATACAACCTAAAGAACAATGGATAACACTGAACTAGAATGCAATTGATCAAACTTGAAACACAGTGACCACAACTAAACTAGAATTCCATTAACCTAACTTGAAATACAGTGAACTGGAACTGAACTAGAATCCCACTAATCTAACTTGAAATACAGTGAACAGAGTTGAACTAGAGTGCCATTATCAAACTTGAAATATAGTGACAGAATTAAACTAGAGTGACATATACCTCCGGAGTACTACAACTAGACTAAAGATGCAACTAATCACTGAAATGTTTCAGCTCTGTCTCATTCGGAGTTAGTGGTATTTTGGAATAATTTATAGAACAGGACTAGCTGCAACATGTTATTTAAATGAGCATGAAAGCATAAAATTCAACAAAACACAACAAAGCTCTAAAACACCACAGCTATATCTCATCCAGAGTTAGTGATATTTTGGAAGAGTTCATAAGATCACGATTAGCTGTAACAACTGATGTAATTGAGCACAAAATCATAAAGTTCAGATAAATGCAACTAACTCTTAAATACTACAGTTATATCTCATTCAATATTAGTGATATCTTGGAATAATTCGTAAGAACAAGACTAGTCTGTAGCATCCAATGCAAATGAATATAAAAACACAAAGTTTAGAAAATTGATTAAACTAGGAATGAAACAAGGCTAAGTTACTTATCTAAACCATATGAACAAAGCCTCTCAGGTAGCAGGGGCCCTCTACCACCGGATTAGCACGCAAATCTACTCAAGATTGACTCAGATCTTGCAATAAAGTGATGCTTCTTTCATTAAAGGAGAAATTCTTTGAAAAACAGAGTATTACGATCTTCTGAGATCTAGCAACAAAACAAATCCTAGCTAGCGATTTCTCGGTCTCCCGAGCCATACTTATAACAAAATTACATAATTGTCTTTGAGATAAATTAGGAATAAATTTCTTTCCCAACTAAAATCAAACTAGAACTCTGGTGGTGGTCTCGTACTATGATTAAGGACATTTGTACAGTCCTTGTCCTATTAGAAGTCTATCTCCTAGTTTTGGTTTCCCACGTGCATAACCACTTGTAGACTCGAGCTCAGACTTCGTGGAGAGCAAGAAATGATGGGGGAGTGATGTGGAATACGACCATATGCATTTTTCCTTGAGGTGACACCTGGAACCTGCGTAAACATGAAGATAGCTGCGGAATAGGCAACTGGCTACAGAATGACTGCGTTCTGTAGCCGAGTCTAGTAAAAAATTGCTACAATAACAAAATCATGAAAACATAGCAAGTTAGTCATTATATACATTCTTAAAGTAATCCTAATCAATCCTATTGATCATTTAAGCCTGTAATTGATGAGGGACAAAGGAAATGAAGTGAAATGTGGTGAAAAAGAAGGACATCTTTGGCGCTCATCATACCCCCACTACAAGGCTTTTGCATGTCCTCATGCAACTAATCCATGTACTCTGAGACTTCTGCTAGGACATCTAGGCCCCTTCTTCTGCTTTTCCTGACAGTCAATGGCCTCCTAGGCTTCCTTATGATCAACTTGAATCTCAAATTTGTAAGTGCCCTGCTTAACTTTTTGTTTTTCTTCTTCAATTTTTCACTGGCCTTGTACAACTTTTTCATTTGTAGAGACAGATTTGTATTCATATCACCTTTCAGCTTAACCTGCTCCCTTAAAATTTCATTCTCATTCTTGATATGCTTATTGAGCACTTCTAACTCATATTTGTCTCTTCTTAGTACATCAATTGCAGATTTTGGTGGTCTAGGAGTTCTGTCTCTACTTTCTGAAGCTCTCTTCTCTAGTGTCTCAACATAATTGTAAAATTCTTGTTGTGCTGGGTCTATTTCAGGAGCTCCTTCATCAAAATCCTCCTCATACTGATACTCGGGTGATCTAGAAGTAGGTGTTTCTTCATCCTCAATTTTTATGATTCCAGTTTGTCTAACCTCTGTTTTCTTTAGTATACCTCTAAGCCTGTGGCTCCGTCTCGGTTGAGATGGCCCTTCTCCCCTGTCTTTGGCATATTTTCTTATTATCCTCTCCTTCTTAAGTTGCTTCTTAATTTGAGCCAATTTCTCAGAAATCATCTCTTCACTGTCCTCTTGTATATACTTACCAGTTTTAGTTTCAACAGCTTCAGAAATTTTCCTTCTCCTGCTTCTTCTTGTAGGTTTGCTTTCAGGTGGAGATTCCTTGGGTTCTTCAAAGTGGTTCCTCACTAGAAAGTCATCCCAATTATCTCCCATTTTTCTCAAATGATGTTCAATTAGGATTTTGACTAAACCATGGTGATACAAAGTGGTTTCTAGAAATTGAACCCTCTTTTGAACATTAGAGGCCACTCTTTTCAGACTATGAAGTAAGAAAAAGGGCAAATTGATTTCTTCATCTAAGAAATGCATCATTAACCGAGTATGATAAACATAGAGGGTACCAAATCTTCCTTCACAAGTGATAATTTTTTGCAAAATGAGCAACATATTCCTCCATTTGTTTTTCAGTGCTGAGCTAGGAATACCCTTCTTAAAAATGGAAACATCCATACCTAGGGTTTTGAGTATTTGCCTCCATGCCTCATTACGAAATTCCCTATTTTTGAACCAGCGTTCTCCTTGTCTGGGTAATTTTGTTGCTTCTGCAATGAAAACCTCTGTAATAGTGAATTTAATATCTCCTATCTCGACCTCTTCTCCATTGAAGGACCGTGCAAATGTTTTAGTCACCTCTTTGTGAAAACCATTGAATTTTTCCAAAAATTGCAACCACCCAGCCTGCTGTAGCATTTATTTGATTTGTGGATAACCCTCCAAGTACTTGGTTCCAACTAGTTCGGTACTCACTATGAGACCCATAGCTTCTCTTTCCAACCTTCAATTTACTACTCTTCTATCCACTGTGAAAATGGCTGTTAAAGAGTTGTTTTTGCCCCCCAGATGCTTCCTCTGTTTTACAGACCGGAATGGCTAAGAATTGGCTACGGAAATAAATGATATGGAGTGGTTATGAAACGAGTATAATGCGGTGAGGGTGATTCATATGAGTTGAAAGCTATCACGGAAGAAAAGACCGCGGAGATATTTCGTGAGAAATTCAAAATCATCATTAAATATTTTGGCCTAGTGACGTGACTGATTAAATCACTTCAGTACTTAACTGTAAAGTTTTAAATGATGATCGGATATGGCAAGATGGAAGGGATTTTGTCCAAAGTTTTTATGATATGGTTGATAGAAATGATCAACACGACTAATTAAAATAACCTTTTTGAATCATACATGACTTAACTATGCTAAAATTTTCATGATCTGTTACCATAATAATTTCATAACTTTTACCTTTGCCTTTCCTTTGATTTTTTTGTGGTTTTGATATGCCTTGTCCTCCTTTGAAAATCATTGATCTTCAGTCCTCATAACTCTTTTGATTTTTCTTGTTGTCTTGGATATGCAGGATCAATTTTCTTCCAAATCATGTGATTACTGGATAGTGCCTTCAGGATCTCTGGTTGCAGAATGTCTGACTGATTGTAGAATGTGCCTGTAGAAGCCTTGAAACATGAAATGGAATGGTTTGAAGCATGAATGGAATGTTGTATGAAATGAGTTAAAAATGGATAATGAAATATGGTGTAATGGAGTATGAGTGAAGTGAATAATGGAATGAAATGAATCACAATTATGAAGTGGAGTGAAGTATGGAAAGTGACCTGCAACTTATGATCAGTATTATTCAATTGCAGAAAGAAATCAATCTTAAAACTGTGAGATGGAAATGAGGTGGACCATGGAATGAAATGAATGAAGTATAGATGAATGAAATAAAATGGAGTATGGATGAATGGAGTGAAATGGATCATAAGTGGAATGTAAATCACTTATGATTTTATGGTAGCTGCTTGCAGAAAAAGAACAAACTTGAAAAGCTAAAGTGTCAGAAAGATTCTGATTTTCACTCTATCTTTTCTGTATAAACATGCTAATCAGAGATTAGTTTTCATGTTTATTTTTTTTTATTTTTTATTTATTTATTTATTTATTTTTCAAATATCTGACTTCAGAAAATTCAATTAAGTTGATGAAGAAGAAGAATTCTTCTTCATTAACTTCATATCAATGTTTTCCTGGAATCTCTTGACAAATTCTTCTCTTGAAAGTGGCTTGTGATACAGCTTCAATCTATGACCATTCACAAGAAAAGTGACCTTCTCTTCATCTATTGTCCTGATTTTTATTGCTCCATTGTCAAAAATTCTTATAATTTCATATGGCTCAAGCCAATGTGTTTGGAATTTACCTTGAAAATCCTTGAACTTTGAATCAAACAAGAGAGCCCAGTCACCTTCTTTGAACTTCTTTTCCTTGATGTACTTGTCATGCCATCTAGTCCTTTGCTGTTGGACTATACTTGTTTTCTGAACTGCATCTTGTATGATCTCATCCAATTCATTAATCTGCTCCAATCTGTGCTTTTGTGCCTCTGTTAGATCAAGTCCTAGCTGAACTTCCATTTTGAAAGTTTGAATCTGGAACTCTATGGGAAACAAAACTTGCTTTCCATAAACAAGTTCATAAGGAGTATGGCATGTTGTGCTTCTCCATGTAGTCTCATAGGCCCACAAGGCTTCAGGAAGCCTATCTTCCCAATCTCTTCTATGCAAATGAACAGTCTTCGTTAGGATCCCTTCAATGACCTTATTAGTAGATTCCACTTGACCATTTGCTTGTGGATGATAGGGAGTAGATTTTCTGCGTCTAATTTTGTACCTCTCCATCATTTGTTCCACTAGCCTTGATGTGAATTGAGCTCCTTGATCTGTAACAATTTCCCTTGGGACACCAAAACGAGTAAAAATATCCTCGAAAAGAAAATTAACTACAGATGCTTCAGTAGCAGAAAGTAATGGCTTGGCCTCTACCCATTTGGTAACATAATCAGTGCAAACTAATATATATTTCTTTTGTCTTGATGGAGGACTAATAGGTCCTACAAATTCTAAAGCCCATTTTTCAAAAGGTTCAATATGTACCTGAGGCTGCAATGGCATCTCACCTGAAGGAGAAGGTTTCCCTACCCTTTGGCAATTGTCACACCTTTTGACATACTCTTTAGCATCTTTAAAAATGGATGGCCAATAGTATCCTAAATGAAGGACCTTATAAGCTGTCCTTTTATCAGCAAAGTGTCCGCCACAAGGTTCATCATGACATGCCTTGAGGATCTCAGGCATCTCATCTTCCCGAACACATCTCCCAATGATAAAATCTGGACCTGTTTTGTATAACTCATTAGCAACCCATGAATATTTTGCACTGTCATAAATGATCTTTCTTTTGTCTCTTGCATTCATTATTGAAGGAAATTTCCCTGAAACTAAATAATTAGCAATGTCAGCAAACCAAGGAGTTTGAGTAGAAATTGAAAAAAGATATTCATCAGGGAATTGATCTTCAACTGGAGTGTTATCTTTGATGTTTTGGAGTCTAGATAGGAAATCAGCTACTGTATTTTTTTTTCCCGGCCTATCTAGAATGGTAATGTTAAATTCTTGTAAAAGCAATAACCATCTTATGACTCTACCATTAGTAATTGATTTTTTCATTAGATATCTAATTGCAGAGTGATCTGTGTGAACAAAAGTTTCATAGCCTGTTATATAGTGTCTGAATTTGTTTATGGCATGAACAACAACTAAAAACTCTTTTTCAGTTACAGTATAGTTTAACTCCGAAGGAGTCAAATTTTTACTGGTATAGTAGATGGCATATGGAATCAGGTCTTTTTGTCCCAATACTGCTCCTAGAGCTGTATCTGAGGCATCTGTTGAAATATGAAAAGGTAACTTCCAGTTAGGTCCTCTTAAAATAGGTGCTTCAGAAATTTTTGTTTTTAGGGTCTCAAAGGCTAACTGGCAATCAGAATTCCATTTGAATTCACAGTCTTTGGTAAGAAATTTAAAGAGTGGAGATGCTATCTTGGTGAAGTTTTCTATAAACCTCTGATAATATCTTGTAAATCCTAGAAAACTCCTAACATCTTTTTGACAACTTGGAATAGATAAGTTAGAGATGACTTCAACTTTTGACTCATCAACTCTAATCCCATCCCCTGAAATGTGATGTCCTAAAACAATTCCTTCAGTAAATATCATAAAACACTTCTCATGACTAAGTGAAAGATTTGCTTCTTTACATCTTTTTAAAACTTTTTCCAAGTTTTCTAAGGCTTCTTCAAATGTGTTTCCATAAACTGTGAAATCATCCATATATACCTCTACACAATCATGTATTAGATCCGAAAAGATTCCTAATACTTCCCTTTGAAATGTTGCAGGTGCATTGCATAATCCAAATGGAAATACTCGGTAAGCATAGGTACCCCAAGGACATGTAAATGTGGTTTTGTCTTGGTCCTCAAGTGCTACTTGAATTTGATTATAACCACTAAACCCATCTAGAAATGAAAAGTACTTTTTGCCAGCTAAGGTATCTAACACATGATCTACGAAGGGTAGGGGAAAATGATCTTTAAGAGTAGCTTTGTTTAATTCTCGGTAGTCAATACATACCCTCCATTTACCATTTTTCTTTGGCACAATTACCAAAGGAGAAACCCACTGACTATATGAAATGGGATAGATAAAGTTGACATTTAACAATTTCTGCAATTCTTCTTTAACAATCTCCCTAAGATTTGGATTCATCCTTCTCTGAGGTTGTCTGATTGGTTTACAATTTTCCTCTATGTAGATGTGATGAGTGTAAGTCTTGGGGCTTATCCCTTTCATATCAGTGTACTCCCATGCATATGCAGAAGAATGTCTCTGTAAAATTTTGACTAGCTCTTCTTGTTGAGATTTTTCTAGGTTCTTGTTTATGTTTAAAGTTTTGCCTGGAAATATCCCAATTGTAGAGCTGCCAAATTTATCCATGGAATAGAGAGACATCTGCCTTGATGACAAAAACTCAATGTTGGATTCTTCTTGAAATTGTTCATGTTTATATTCCGAAGAGGATTCAAAGTTTTCCAAGGTATTTAGAATTTGGCTATCTTCACTAATTTCTGAAATTGTGAAGAGAGGTTGTAAGTCTTCTTCATCCTCTATCCATTGAGTATCATCTAATTCTGTAATTGTTTTTGTTGGAGGATACAAGGTAAATTTCTTGGTTGAACTACCATCAGAGATATACATATCACCGGATCTACAACTAATGAAAGCATCAGTTGTAGCTAACCAAGGTCTTCCTAATATAATAGGGTGTCCTCCTAGATTATTCTTAGGAGTTAGGATCATAAAATCCACAGGATACTCCTAAGAGTCTAGGGACACTGGAATGTCTTCTATTACCCCATCAGGTTTGATCACAGATCTATCCTCTAATTGTAATAATGTGGGTGTAAAAATAAGATTAGGAAGTTTCAGTTTATCCATGATTTGTCTACTCATAATATTGATTGCTGCTCCTAAATCAATAAGTGTGCTTTGGATCTCAATTCCATTGATGTGAATTTTAACAACTGGATTTCCTGGGTCTAGATACTTTGGAATAGCAATCTTACCCATCATGATATCTGCTATTTTTCCTGCCAGTTGAATTTTCTTTGTCTCTCTTATTCTTTTTCTTGTTTTCTTCATGCTCAACTCCTTTATTGTCTTTGCTAAGATTGGAATTCCCTTGATGACTTGCAATAATGGGATCTTAATACAAACATTTCTTAGCTCATCTAGGAAATCATAATTAGGCACCATAATTTGTTTTTCTACATCCCTATCAATTTGTAATCTTTCTGGAAAGGGAGGTGTAGAGGTGGATGTTGATGGATGCTCTAATATAGGAGTTGAAATTATTGGTTCTTTTTGTTTTGATTTTTCAATGTTTGGGTCTTGGAAAGTTGTGTTCTCTCCAAGACTTTTATTTACCTGTAGAGAATCTTCCTCGGAATTGTCTTGTTCTTGTCTGACTATAGAAGGTTTCCTCTGTTCAAGTATTCTTCCAGACCTAAGTTGAACATCACTAAGGTCTAAAGGAGTGATCAAATAAGTTGGAAACTGTTGGTCTTCTATCATGTATGTGCTCTGAGGATTTTTATTGTTGGGGTTTGGTATGGGTTGGGCAGGCAACTGATTTGTTTTCTGAGGAAATGGTAATGGAAGTGGTTGATTTTGATGTTGTGGATTTTGAAGATTTTGTTGAAAATTTTGTTGAGGAGGGAAATGTGGATATGGTGGATAGGATGGTGGATATTGGTAATACTGAGAGTATCTTCCATAGGGATTTTGTGCTCCTTGCGCCCAAGTTTGTGATTTATTTTGAAATTGGGGCCAAGGTTGCTGCCAAGAATTCCAATTTGGTGGGGGTTTATTATACAACTGATCATGAAATCCTTGTGTCTGAGGTCCTTGCCAAGGCCTCCTGGAGACAAAATTGAGAGATTCTGTGGAACTTGTAGGAGTATCTTCTTGAAAGATAGCTTTAAGACCAGGAAGTGAAGGACGACTCTTGGTCTCATGTTTTTCTAAACAAATTACACAGGTCTCTACTACTTTTGCATCCAAAGGGCACTCTCTCAAGGCATGCTTCTTTCTACATTTGGGACAAAATATTGCTAAGGCATCAGATTCAGCTTTTTTCTTGTTTTGTAACTTAAGGGTGTCTATCTGTTCACTAAGACTCCCCAAGATATCAAATTTGAACTCATCAAGCATATGTCCTATTTCTGCCCTACTTACTGTCCCAGAAGCAGACTTACTTGCCCTTGCAAGAGCAGGGTCTCTTGGTCCTTTTACAGTTTTAGATTTCCCTCTTGAAAGGTTGATACATAATTCAGCTATTTCAGGTAATGTGAGCTGAGATATATCCCCTTTTCCCATCATGTTAAGTATATCTAACCATTCATCCCTAATTGTCTTCAACAAGAGAGCTTTCAAGGTGTCTTGGTCTAAGTTTTCCATTTTTGCTCTTTTGATGTTGTAGTTAAATCTCTCCAACAAATCTTCCAGATTTTCATCTTCTTTTTGTAGCATTTTAAACACTTCCTCCTTATGGTTGACTGGCATACAGTAATCCAAATACCTCTCTAGAAATTCTTGTTTCATGTCTTCCCATGTCCTAATAGAACCGTTGATCAAACTCATAAACCACTTCAATGCTGCTCCTTTCAATGTTGAAGGAAATAGTTTAAGTTTTTGAGCATCTTGTAAGTAGTCATAGGTTCTACATAGGACTTCAAATTCAAATAGGAAGGTTTCAGGATCTTCAGTTTTAAGTCCTTAAAATTTTGGAAGGACAGAGGGTGAAATGTTTTTCATAGTTGTATTGGTTTCTTCATCTACTATAGGAAACCCAAAAGAGTTTCCCATTTCTCTTCTACCTCTTCCTCTGCCTCCTTCTCCTTCTGCACCTCTACCTCCTTCTCCTCTACCTCTACCTCTACCCCCTCCAAATATTGTGTGTTCTCCATTAAAAACTCCTCCTCCCCCTTCTTCTGCCATAGTTGATTCTTCTGTGGAAGTTGAAAGGTTTAAGTCCCTAGCAGGGGTTCCTGAATCTTCTTCTAAGACAGGTTCAGTGGGTAAAGTGGAAGGTATTTCTGATGGAATATCTGATCTTAAGTCCTCTAGAAGTCTAGGATCAATAAAGGATGGAATTTGGGTTTGAGTTGGAGGTGTGCTAGCTCTTAGTCTTGGTAAAACAAGTGGTGTTCTAGGAATCAAGCTTCTGCTTCTTACAAATCTACCCCTTGAGTCTCTTTCTCTACGCATGTCATTGTTTTTGGGAGGTAAGAAACAAGGCTACCTAGTTACACTTCCCCGGAAACGGCGCCAAAATGTAGTGCTCAACTTAGTGTTCCTAAATTGAGGTCATAAATTGTCAACCAGGGCTAGTAAACTGCTGAAGTGAGGTGCACTATATGTGCCTAGGTATCTATTTCTCACTACATTGTGTTTAGTGTTTTTCTGATGTTTTTGGTTTTATGGTTTTATGTTAAAAAGGAAAAGAACTAAGTGTTGGAAAAGAGAAGTGGATGGTTACACTAAAATAGAGCAAAACCTATTCTAAACTATGTATGGCACTAAAGAACAGAAAATGCAAAGCTTGATAATGACTCATAGCAAGGAAATAAATCACAACATGAACTCAATAACTCATAACATGAACTCATCCAATTCATTCATTAGAAATATGTTGGAATAGCTTAAGAAAAGGACAAGTTTAGTGCAAATGAGGTTCTCCTAAGTAAACAATCATCTTACAATATTACAAAGAATCTCATCCATGGCTAGAAGTTTATTGGAACACAATTGGAAAAGATTATTTGTAGCGCAATAAGATTTATACTCTGAATTAACTTGTAATGCTAAGATTAATCCATTTTGCAGCTCAACTTGTCACTACTAAGCCTTATTCGAAAGTTGGAGATTTTCTAGAATAGTTTTTTGGGAAAAAAGGCTTATTTGTGAAATTGCAAAGGATTGTAGAACAATCAAGGCCTTAAACTGATATCACTAATTCCTGTCCATATGATGATGCATTAATAGAAAGTTAGAAAAAGAGTAGTTTGTAAACAATGAAGGCCGTGAAGTCTAATTTTGACAGTTAATACAACTTAAAGAACAATGGATAACACTGAACTAGAATGCAATTGATCAAACTTGAAACACAGTGACCACAACTAAACTAGAATGCCATTAACTTAACTTGAAATACAGTGAACTGGAACTAAACTAGAATGCCACTAATCTAACTTGAAATACAGTGAACAGAGTTGAACTAGAGTGCCATTATCAAACTTGAAATATAGTGACAGAATTAAACTAGAGTGACATCTACCTCCGGAGTATTACAACTAGACTAAAGATGCAACTAATCACTAAAATGTTTCAGCTCTGTCTCATTCGGATTTAGTGGTATTTTGGAATAATTTATAGAACAGGGCTGGCTGCAACATGTTATGTAAATGAGCATGAAAGCATAAAATTCAACAAAACACAACAAAGCTCTAAAACACCACAGCTATGTCTCATCCAGAGTTAGTAATATTTTGGAAGAGTTCATAAGATCACGACTAGCTGTAACAACTGATGTAATTGAGAACAAAATCATAAAGTTCAGAGAAATTCAACTAACTCCTAAATACTACAGTTATATCTCATTCAATATTAGTGATATCTTGGAATAATTCGTAAGAACGAGACTAGTCTGTAGCATCCAATGCAAATGAATATAAAAACAAAAAGTTTAGAAAATTGATTAAACTAGGAATGAAACAAGGCTAAGTTACTTATCTAAACCATATGAACAAAGCTTCTCAGGTAGCAGGGGCCCTCTACCACCGGATTAGCATGCAAATCTACTCAATATTGACTCAGCTCTTGCAATAAAGTGATGCTTCTTTAATTAAAGGAGAAATTCTTCAAAAAAATAGAGTATTACGGTCTTCTGAGATCTAGCAACAAAACAAAATCTAGCTAGTTGTTTCTCGGTCTCCCGAGCCATACTTATAACAAAATTACATAACTGTCTTTGAGATAAAACAGGAATAAATGTCTTTCCCAGCTAAAATCAAACTAGAAATCTGGTGGTGGTCTCATACTATGATTAAGGACATCTGTACAGTCCTTGTCCTATTAGAAGTATATCTCCTAGTTTTGGACGTGCATAACCACCTGTAGACTCGAGCTCAGACTTCGTGGAGAGCAAGAAATGATGGGGGAGTGATGTGGAATATGACCATATGTGTTTTTCCTTGAGGTGACACCTGGAACCTGCGTAAACATGAAGATGGCTGCGGAATAGGCGACTGGCTACAGAATGACTACGTTCTGTAGCCGAGTCTAGTCAAAAATTGTTACAATAATAAAATCATGAAAACATAGAAATTTAGTCATTATATACATTCTTAAAGTAATCCTAATCAATCCTATTGATCATTTAAGCCTATAATTGATGAGGGACAAAGGAAATGAAGTGAAATGTGGTGGAAAAGAAGGACATCTTTGGGGCTCAACAGCTACCATTGAGAGAAGTGGCTCCTGAGCCATTGGCAGGTCAAGTTACGGGAATTTTTTACCGTTCCTTGGGAAACCCACCCCACGTAAAATATCTCTCCCTATCATCCGATGGAAAATGCTTAAAAAGGGGCGTCCGGTTAGCAGTATTGTCTCATGTGAACAAACGGCCTACTTTAAGTGTCTCACAGAAG
This sequence comes from Pinus albicaulis, assembly GCA_034641835.2. Taxonomy (NCBI): domain Eukaryota; kingdom Viridiplantae; phylum Streptophyta; class Pinopsida; order Pinales; family Pinaceae; genus Pinus; species Pinus albicaulis. The sequence goes on along the minus strand of CM076572.1, from coordinate 88,868,000 downwards.
AAATCGAGCAGCGAAATTTGTTACAGTTTCCACACCCCTCTCATGACTGGTCAACCTCCTCCTTCAGGTAGTAGTCAGCCAGAGCCAGGATTCATTTTTTGCGCAAGGATGCCAACTACTACCCCTACCGAAACCTCCACCCCAACAGAACCTGAGGTTGAAGAAGTTATGGAAGATGAGCCTGAGTTAGAAGAAGTCCCCCCTCCACGGACCATAAGGAAAGGCAAGGAGAAAGCTCAAAGTTCGGGGACTACCCCACAGGCAGCAAAAAGGCCCCGAAGCTCCCCACGACATGCTAGGCATCCACCCTCAGAAGAACATGACCAGGAGGGGGCTCTGCCAGCTAACCCAATCAACTAGTTACCCCCCTTCGTTCGACCACGCAGACCGTCTACGCAAATACCGAAAAACTTGGATGGCTTGATCACCTACCTGCAGACTCCGCTAACCCCAGGAGAGGTCCCCATCATCGGTGACCCCTGTGGACGCCTCCATGAGGTCAAGTTCAAGGATCATGATCTAGAAGACCATGACGCTTTCCCAGAATTGGCCTCTGAATTATACTTTGATACAATCTATGAGGATGATGGAATCACAATTGTACCTCAACGATGGGTATATGGCTTGGCGGGCTCCGGACTCCTGAATCTACTTCGTATGCCACACTTTGGTTGTTACAACATCACAGATAGATTGGCGCGCTAGTTACTCACCCTCATTCACAATGGCTACTTATGGATTCGTGACAGGGTCCCTATCGATGTTGAGTTGATCCACAAGATTATAGGCCTCTCGATGCAGGGGCCGCACTCGCTCGCAAAAGTTGGAAAGAAGTTTGAAGCCGCTACCACTCTGTTTTTTTGGGAGACCTATGCAGTACAGTGAAATCAACGAGGGTTTGTGATCCAAACCATCAATGACCCTGCTACACAGATGGGCACTCAATTGTTAGCCTGCAAACTCATGCGGAGGTGCCAGGTTGCGGCTGTCCCCGCCTATGTCATCCAGCTAGCCGATCAGTGCGCGAAGGGTGTGTTCTTTAATTGGGCTCAATACTTGTGCGATCAATTTCTCGCTAATGTCCGCGAGTCTCAAGAGCATGGGACATCTTTCTTCTATTCGTGGTTGTTATCCCTCATCACACTAGTCGCCTGGGACAAACCAAAGGAGTTGGTCATTCCAGAGCTCCCTGCTGAGATGTGTGAAGGCGCTCGGTATGCTCACTTATGGGACTCTAAGGATAAGAAGCGCATCAAGGATAACAAGATATTTTGGGTCCTCTTCCAGGGCAGTGTCGCCACTACCATAAACTCTCGACCCTACTTATCCCCCACCATATATGACAAATACAAGCATATTGCTGCGTTTCAAATCACCATGCACCAGGTCTGGATTCGTAGCCTTGCCAGTCAGATATGGACGGATTTCCCTTATATGGTAGCCGATGAAGAAATTGATCTACTGATCTCACTATAGCCCCCCGCCTGGAAAAAAGGTCTCCAAGACACTCCAGCATCAGTTACAGTCGAGCCCAAAGGTAACTCGTCGTAGCAAACTGATACAGCTCCAACCCAAGTAGATACTGCCACCACCCTTCCTCCTGGCTCTAAGAGGACGGGGGCATCGGCATCAGGACCAAGGAAGAAACAGCACGCTCATCGTGAGCACTACGACGCGACAGTCACATTGACGGGTGGAGACCTGGAGCAGATTGCGGACGTGGTCACCATGGCTACAGAGGATAAGTGGGCACTTATCACGGCCCAGTGGAAGGCAGGGGTCGACTCTCTTCAGGAAAACCTCTGCACTCTCTAGATAAAAAAGGATCACCCCCCATCCAGTGAAGTCCAGGCACCACCCCTGTCAGTCGCCAGCAGCTCAGCACAAATCAGGGAAGCCAGTCAAATCTGGAGTATCCCTAATGGTGCCTTAGTTGGAACGCAGCTCCCGGAGGTCATAGGAATTCAGCAGGACGTCGCTCGGCTGCCCCACACCAGCTTATAAAGTCTCCTTCACGCTGTCTCCCTGGAGATTAGTGACCGCACTCAATCCGCAACACGACAGCTTGTGGCGACCCAGCGCACCATTGTGCAGAAGAATGATGAAGTAATCCAGGCTGTGTCAGAACAGGCGAAGCTTGAGACTGTGATCCACCAGCTCTACACAGAAGTCACAGAGGAAATCATGGCTGAGGATACATCTTAGAATAAGGTGTAAAAATTGGTTGCTGCCCTCAAAACCTCTCGACTCGAAATACACACTATCAGGACTCATCTAGAACAACAGATCTCAGACTTACAGGCCAAATTACAGCCCGACACTCCCCTAGAAGTCCGTGACCAGCGTGCCGACCTAATCACAGATGCAACAACGACCATCATGAGGCAAATTTCTCAAGATGCCACACTGTTGGAGTTAGCCATGTAGCTCTGGACTCAGGTCTAGCGTGATCCAGTACTCCAACAAATCAATCAAGACTTACGCCAAAAAGAAGTATTCGTTGAACAGATCAAAGCTACGCTGCCTACCTTGGTACCTGCCAAGCGCTTGGCATGATTGAAAACTAGTACCGACCTCCAGGACAAGATTGAGAAACTTCGACATAAAGAGCACGTCATGGCTGAACGTCTAAAGCCCTGGACTACCTCCGCCCTCCGGTTAACACAAAACATTGATGGCGCAAACAAGCGTCTTAATAAGCTTCTTGCAAGTGTTACCACGGTCCTTCACGATCCGACTTCCCAGAAGCTGGTCGCTCTTGCACAAAACGCTGCTGCCCAAAGTCAAGATTTACTCCCTCCACTCAGACGATCTCTTGATACCTTGCGGGCGCAGATAGAAGCCGCACCACCGCAGTGACTCGGGACGAGTCACAAGATTGTGTTGGGGGACTGTTGGAATGGGGTCTCCTAACTAGCTGCGAAACTGGTCCATTTTTGATATTTTTGGTTATATTTAGCATAGTAGAGGGGTTTTGGGGTGGGTCAAAGCCCCGAACGAATTGTAATGGGTCAAAGGGTAAACTAGGGGTCCAAAAACCATGGGTTGCGGACCATAGGAAAGTCGATGATATATTGTTATAAATAGAGATGCATTTTGTATTGTAAAGGATAGGAAATGATGAGCTATTGATGCGAATTGGGGATTAATCTATCTACTTGGGTTTTTGGGAATGAACTCCTGCTGGCTGTGTGCGCGGAGATCCAAGTCCAGCTGTGTGTGGACCCTGCTGCTATGTGCGCAGGTTGGGAAGGGAATTGGAATTGTAAGGAGGAATTGATGAATGAATGAATGTGAAATATTGTTAGAGAACTAAATATGTGAGTACTGTTATATGAATTACTGGTAATTTCTGTATTGTGCATTTTCTGCCCTTAAGCTGCGAAAGATCTGTGTATTGTGTTCTTGGATCTAGATCTGTTATGTTCTGTTTATGTATTGTTGTGTTGATGTTATAACAAGCATATAACTATAGATCTAGTGCACGTGGATGCAAATAGAGACTTAATTAACTCTGCATAGAATAAGGTAATTAGGGATTACAGGACCTAGCGCTGCTCTGCTTTCTTTACCCATCCTTTCTTAGGGTGCGGAAACCTGGTTCCAGCACCCAGCCATACTACTTCGGGTGAGACTTTGACCTGCGAAAGCAGGTCACTGCCGAAAGGGCCAGTAGTATAGGGGTTTGTTGGCAAACCTTGCTTACCGAACCTGGGTCAGGACCCCTCGAGCCAACAGATATGCAATTATGATTTTATTGGTATGTTACGATGTTCATTTGTTAGTCGAGATAGATCAGGAGATACAGATCATCAGAGCAAGGTTGAAGCGCTATAATTTGGGGTAAGAGCATATCGTCATACAGGTATTGTATGTTTGGAATGCATGTATGTTGGTTAATGACTGTTATAAGCCTTAGGGTTTTGTACATGCCTGTCATTCTATGGTTGTTTCGGTTACATGTATGATAGATTTTAGTTAATCATTGTGATCATATGTACACGTGTCGGTTAGTCACGAAGGATATTAACTTGTTGTTATATGCATTGTGGTCATATGTATGATGGTTATAGTCATTCTACTTAGGATATTGATGTTATAGATCATGCTAATTTAGATTGGCCTATGCAGATGGTGAGGGTTATGACATTAAGGTATGAGTTAATATATTGTGATATTATGTCGTACTAATCTAGACTAATTGTTCGTATGTGATTTCCACGCATGAATGACAAGTGTTTATGAGTTTATGATGTGAACATGTTAGCTAGTTACTATTATGATCATGATCTTATTTATGTTTGATTTTATATGTTGTAAATTTATATCATGCTAATATAGATTAATTGTGCAAACAAAATAGTGTCCCCTGAGATGCATTAAGGTATGAGTTTGCTAATGTCGTCTACTTGGTGCTTGAATGTTTGATTATGTCATCTATTTGGTGATTTAGTGTTGAGTGTCTATTATGTCATCTATCTATTGTTTGAAAATTTTATTAACCACATGAGATCATTTTTTATCTATAAGTGATCCGAAAACAGTGGAATTGACTATTTTCACAATTTCACCAAATATTAACTAAGGTTGCTTTTAAGTGAATGAATGAGAGAAATTTATTTTCAAGTGCCTTAAACATTTAACTTGAAATCTGAAATTAAGCATGAACAATAGAAATAAGAAGCAAACACAAAAAAATTGATGACGGAGTTCATCCCTCCTGGACTACATCTCCAGGTTTGCTTCCTATGGGTGTGTGTTGTATTGAAAATGCTCAAAAAAGTATCTTTACATCAAATTTTTCCATTCTAAAATGTGCACACAGACAACAATGGCTATTGTCAGAAGATATGCCTCAGCCTCAACTCTCCAACGCAACTTATAAATTTCAAAAAGGCCTAATATTGGCTAATTTATGCCTCCAAATGCATTTACAGACACAAATAACTTAAGTTTGACATACACTCTTTATGTCTCCTCTAACTTGGGCTCAGTGGATATTCTCTTTATAATGCCCATAGGAGATCCTAGGGTTCAAACCCACGAGCCTCCTAGGATTTACTTTGACAATACATAGCAAAAATTTCAAACAAAATCACAATATATGATACACGGGCGCCACATATGTAATATGGTTTTACAAAGGTTCGGCGGTGACACATATGAATCTACCCCGCGCCAATTATAACATACATTTATAACCAAATTTTATATATTGGTTTGACTACATGCCATCTGGATTTAACTTGGATTATGGTTATAAAAATAGTTTCAACATATATATGTGTGTGTGTGTGTGTGTGTGTGTGTGGATCGATTGTAACCATATACTAGTAGTTAACATTGGAATGTGGATATATCATATGTTTTATCCGCGCCAATAGCTTTCGAGCTTTGGCTAACTATGTTTGAAGTGCATTAAAACAACATTTTTGTTTTGTGGGGCCGTCGGATATGGTAGGCTCCACCAACCCTCTCCCCCCCCCCCCCCCCAATTTCCATTTAAATAAACTTTAAGTAAAACATTGCGCCTTTGTATTAAAAAATTAATATTGTGGCTTGATGGTAAGGTTTTGTGATGATGTTTCAGAGGTTGTGGGTTCGAGCCCCAACCTTAGAGGTTTGACCTTTCTAGTGAGTTTGACTTTGACCTTCCATGTGTGTTGACCCTGTCACGTGTCTTGCTGAGAGACTACCACTTGGCTTGCTACGGCGCATTTTTTGCCTAATTGGGAAAAAACTTCAAAACATGTTTTCTCCCTCATATGAAGGCCATTTTGCAAACCAAATATACAACCGAAATCAGCGCGACGAGCTCTTCAACTTGGCGTTGTCTTCATGAGCATATGAGATTGTAAAATTTTGAGCATTTTGAGGATCCTCCTAGATCATTCCTCTCCACTAGAAGCTTTTGGACCACCAAAGGATTGGTTTTAAGTAGATATGAGGTGAGGGTGAAGCTTCCTCACCCTTCCAATCTCCATCCACCTTGGTTTTCTTGGATTCATGCCTTTGATTCCCACTCGAAGATACTCTACATCTCCTCGCCTGGAAGTGTGAAACTTCCTATCCAATATGGTATCTTCCTGTAACTCAGTCATACATTCAAGTGAAAAATAATCTATTGTTAGAATTTGACAATTTTCCTCTTGATCTGTGATCATTTTTGGTTCAACAAATTCAATTTATCAACATTTATAGCTGAATATATATGCATGTATGGAGAAAAATTCAACCAGAATGCATTGTGCCCAATCTTTTCAAAAATTTTAAAAGGACCATACCTTATGGGTTTCAAATTTTTACCTTCACCTTTCATCCTTTATTTTCTAATGTGTAGCCATACTTGATCACCGACCTTAAAGTGATGATCCACCTGATGCTTGTCATGACGCATTTTGTATTTGGCCTGACTTTTCTCCAATTGATCCTCCACTGCTTCATGAATCTTTTGGATTCTTTGAATGAACTTGATTGCTTTGTTAACATCTCCATGTACATCCTCTTTAGCTTCTTCACCAAACATTAAGCCCATTGGTGATTTTGGAAAGTAACCAAAACATATTTCAAAAGGAGATCTACTAGTAGAAGAATGCAAGGCCCGATTATAAGCATGTTGGACATAATGTAAGTATTCATCCCACAAATTAGGATGCTTTTTGCAATAACCTCTGAGAAGATGTATCATTTTTTTGTTCACCGCCTTTGTTTGCCCATCGTTTTGTGGATGAAAATTTGTGCTCTTTTTCAACTTAGTGTCCATGAGTCCCCACAAAGTGGACCAAAACTCCCCCATAAAACAAGAATCCCGGTTTGAAATTATAGAAGTAGGAAACCCAATATGAGCCCATACATTTTGAAATAATCATTGTGTAGTCTATTCAGAAGTTACTTGCTTTTTACATGGAAAAAGAATACACATTTTGCTAAATCTATCAACCACAACATACAAATAATCATGCCCTTTTATAGACATTGGAAGTCCTCCTACAACATCCATAGATATATTGTCCCATGACCGAGAAGGAACTGGAAGTGGCATACACAAACCTAACTTTCTATTGTTTGGTTTGTTTTTTGAACACATGACACACCCTTTGATGTACTTAGTAACTATTTCAATCATCTGAGGCCAATAGCAATACCTTTGTAATTGTGCCACTATCTTACCTACACCAAAATGCCCTAAAACATGAGAAGAATGTGCTTCCCTGATGATATGCACTCTTTCTCCCTGTGGTATGAAAAACTTGCCAAGATGGCACAATAATATATCATGAACATGATAATTCACTTCTTCCACCTAAGCGCGATGAGTTATTGATTCATAAACATCCTTAAAATAAATATCTGCAACATATTGTTCTATATAACATTCATGTGCTAAGGAATTATTTTGCAGAATAACTGAAGCATTCAAACAAGGTCTTGAAAACATATAAGCTACCTTATTGGTGGTACCTTTCTTATATTTGATTACTAAATGGAATTTCTACAAAAACCCCATCCATCTATAATGTCGAGACTGTTGCAACTTAGTTTGAGATTGAAGGTACTGAAGTGGCTGATGATCTATATGAATCGTTGTTTCTTTTCCTATTAAATAGTGTTTCTATTTTTTAACACTTTCCACTAATGCATACAATTCTTTATTATATGTTGGATAGTTAGCAACTTCTTTAGAACTTTTTTCTAAATTAAAAAAAATAGGCTTTCCTTTTTGCAATAATATTGCACCCATTGCATACCCACTAGCACCCGTTTCTATTTAAAATGGTTGTTGAAGTTCTGGCAAAGCTAAGATTGGAGTTGGAACAATTTTCTGCTTTAAAGTGTCAAATTCTTTTTGTTGTTTTCCTCCCTGCTTAGAAGGAGACTTTAGAACTTGTTAAAGCATGAAGTGGTGATGCAATAAAATAGAAATGAGAAATAAAATTCCTCCAGTATTGAAATGCGCCCAATAAAATTCTAACTTCCGTCACATTTTGAGGTATTGGCCACTTAACAATCACATCAATTTTAGTTGGATCTATTTTCAGATGACCTCCTCCAACTATGTAGCCAAGATATACTAAGGATTTTTTTCCAAATTCACATTTAGAGAGTTTGAGATACAGTTTCTCTTTATGCAACACGTAAAAAACTTGCTTAACATGATTTACATGTTCTTCTAAACTTTAATTTAAAATAAGTATATCATCCAAATAGACTATGACAAACTTATCAATAAAAGGACGAAAAAAATCATTCATCACTCTCATAAAAGTTGTTGGAGAATTGCATAACCCAAATGGCATAACCAACCATTCAAAAATCTCCTGTCTAGTCGTAAATGCAGTTTTCCATATATCATTCTCTGCAATACGAATATGATGATAACCACTTCTTAAATATAGTTTTGTAAAGTAAACAACATTCTTTAACTGATCAATCAAATCATCGATTCTAGGAAGAGGATATTTGTTCTTAATGGTGATTTTATTTAAGGCTCTAAAATCAACATACATTCTCCAAGTTCCGTCTTTCTTTGGGACTAATATTATTGGTGATCCACAGGGAGAAGAACTAGGTTGAATAAATCCTTTCTCAACCAATTCCTGAATTTGTTTCTTAATCTCTTCATTTTCTATGATCGACATACGATACATGTCAATGTTTGGGAGAGGGGAATCAAATTTTAATTGAATCTCATGTTGTATTTCTCGTTTTGGAGGTAAATTTTTTGGTTATTTAAACAATTCTTTATAATAATATACTATTTCAACCAATTTTTCCTTAAAATGAGAATCACACCCTTGAAAAGCATCATACTTGTCTTTAAGTTTTCTTTAAAAATAATGATAAAATACTTTTTACTTGAACTTATTAACCTTTTCGTCTAACTAACATCGATTAAATCCAAGTTTGTCTTGATTTTGTGTGCCCTGAAAACATATTCAATTCCATATTCACAGAGATGATACTTATTCTCCTTTCTGTGAAATATGGAATCTCTATCATAAGGATATGGATTTCCCAACACAACTCCACATATATCCAAAGGAATCACATCTAATTCATCTCCATCAAGAAAATTAGCTGTAATTGCAAACCTTAATTGAAATTTTTTTTTGACATGCATCTAAGTATTTTCTTTCAACCATCCTAAAGGGTATGGTTTTGGATGAATTTTAGTTTCCAATCCCAATTTCCTTAGTAGTTCCTTAAATATTAAGTTTTATTGTGATCAAATATCGAATAATGTGTCTATCTTAGTGTGTTTGATATTATCCTTATGTGAAACAATTCAATTCTCTTCTTTTCCTCAATCACATTATTATATTTTGAATAATATGCAGAACAAGTAGTATTATAACTAGATTAAGAAGGAATTCCTGTTTCACCAGAGTCGGATCCAAAATATTGTTGGACTACATCATTAGCTTTCATCTCACCCTTCTTCTTAAGGAACTTCTTTGGTTTAAGTTCAGGATGAAGCTTCCAACATTTGGAGTCATCATTTCCAACCCTCTGAAAATGAGTACAAGCAGGCCTTTCTCCTTCCTTCTTAGTTGTTTCTGATTTATTCCCTTTCAACTTATTCTTTCCTTTTCCTTCTTTGGAATCCTTTTTCTCTTAATTCTTGAATGGTTTCTTTGAAAATTTTGGCTGAGAGGATCTGCCATGTGATTCAATATGAATGGCTTGTACACACACTTCATCAAAGTCCGTTGGATTAAACATAAAAAATGTATGTTGCAAATAAGAATGCAAACTTCTAATACTAAGCGCTAATGGAACTAATGGAATATTAAGCGCTAATGCCTTTTTCCTGAATTCTTGTGTAAACTCTTGCACACTCTGTCCTTTACCTTACCTTAAATGCTTCCAATCCATTACATCATGTTGCATGTATCCTAAATGATAGAATTGCTTTCTAAGAGCTTTAACAAACTTAAACCATGAAGAGATAATTTTACCCTTTTGCTTCAAATCGGATTGAGTTTTACTTTCCCACCAAATTGAAGCTATTCCTTACATTCTAAGTGTATCTAACTAAATTTTTGCAGATTCATCAACAACATTTTGAATTCTATAATACACCTCAAGTTGCTTTATCCAATTATCTAACTTTTTAGGATTCATTTCACCATCATATATTAGCAAATCAAACTTAACATCAAGCTTTAACAAAGGATATTCCTTTGGTTTCTTTTTTGAGTCTGAATCTAAACTTGAATGATAAGAGAATAAAGAAGAAGAAGACAAAGATGGAAGAGGAGGTTCATTAACATCAATTTTTTCCTTGCCCTTTTTTATCTTTCATAGCTTTAGAAGATGAAGTTGCATCTCTAGTCTTCTTATCTTCATAAAGTTCTGTAATCATCCTTTGCATATTAAGGAACATTTGCTAAAATTTCTCCTTGCCAACAACCTTTGTTTCAGGAGTTTCTCCTTCATTTGACTCTGCCATATTCAAATTTTGGGAGTCTTTCCTCTTTCCAATCTCTGGATTTATCTTCTCAAGTTTCCCTTCTCCACGTCGCAACCTAGATCTAGTCAACATTCATATTGGAAAATATCTTGCTTATACATGATCAACCTCGCTCTGATACCAAAATATGATCCAAAAACAATATAATTGACTATTTGCAAAATTTCACCAAATATTAACTAAGGTTTCTTTTAAGTGAATGAACAGGAGAAATTGAGTTTTAAGTGCCTTAAACATAAAACTTGAAATCTGAAACTAAGCATGAACAATAGAAATAAGAAGAAAACACAGAAAACTTGATGACAGAGTTTGTCCCTCCTGAGTGCATCTCCGAGTCCACTTCCAATGGGCGCCCATTGTATTGAAAATGCTCAAAAAGTCTCTTTACATCAATGTTTATATTCTGGAATGTGCACACATGCATCAATGGCTATTGTCAGAAGATAGGCCTCAGCCTCAACTTTCCAACGCAACTTACAGATTTCAAAAAGGCCCAATATTAGCCAAGTTATGCCTCCAAAGGTATTTACAGGCATAAATAACTTAAGTTTGATAGACACTCCTTACATCTCCTCTCCCTTGGGCATAGTGGCAATTATTTTTATAATGCCCACAAGAGGTCCCGGGGTCAAACTCGCGGGCCTCCCAGGATTTTCTTTGGAAATACATAGAAAACAGTTGAAACAACATTACAATATATGATATACGAGTGCACCACATATGTAATATGGTTTTACAAAGGTCTGGCGGCGACACATATGAATTTGCCCCATGCCAATTATAATATTTAGTTATAACCAAAGTTTATACATTGTTTGACTACGCGCCATCCGGATTTAACTTGGAGTATGGTTATAACAATAGTTTCAACAAATATGTGTGTGTGTGTGTGTGTGTGTGTGTGTGGATCAGTTGTAACCATATACCAGTGGTTCACTTTGGAATGCGGATATATCATATGGTTGTCCCCCGCCGATAAATTTGGATCTCTAACTAAATGTGTTTAAAGCGCATTAAAACAAACTTTGGGTTTGGCGGGGCCACCAGATATGGCAGGCTCCACCAACCCTTCCCCCCAATTTCCATTTAAATAAACTTTAAATAAAACATTTTTCCTTTGTATTAACAAATTAATAATGTGGCTTGATGTTAAGGTTTGTGATGATGGTTCAGAGGTCGTGGGTTTGAGCCACGACCTTAGAGGTTTGACCTTTCTGCTGAGTTTTAATTTGACCTGCCATGTGTCCTGTTGAGAGACTGCCACTTGGCCTGATATGGCCCATTTTTTTCCTGATAGGGAAAAACTTCAAAATGTGTTCTCTCCCTCATATGAAGTCCATTTTTCAAACCGAATATACCACCAGAATTAGCACGACGAGTTCTTTGACTTGGTATTGGTTTCATGAGCATCTGAGATTGTAAAATTTTGAGAATTTTGATAATCCTCCTGGATCAATAAGATTGCATGAAGGACTAATGATATTGTTTTGAGATGGTTGCACTAACACGTATGTGTTGAGAAAAATTAATATGTACTTGAGTGTAAGTGGGTGCTAGTTGTAGTATTATGACTAGTGAATGTGAGTTGATTATGATATGTTTGTTAGTCTTGGTAAATGTTGATTTCAAATTAATAGATTTTTTTACTTGATCTTTGGAACATGTGAGTGACATGTGTGAACAATTGCAGGGATATATGCTTGGTATTTGCATGACAAGGTAAAAATTGATATGTTTATATAACTTACAGTTTGCTGATGTGATAGCATATGATAAGACTCAATTGCAACAAGGTAAGGTAACTGGTATATTGATATATTTGTTTATACACTAGAAATTATGTGTTTATGGCAGTATGATATAGGGGATTGCATAGAAAAAGAGACTGCCATGAGATCTTGGAGAAGGCTTGGGTTGAGCTTTCTCTGGGAGGCATTGGGAGCCCGTGGGGATTGAGTCATGGTGTTTGTTGCTAGTCTTGTGATTTTGATATTTTGTGATTTGTTGTGTTTGATTGTGGCTTTGTTTATGTCTAGTGTGTGTCCATACCACTTTGTTTGTGGTGTCATACTGTTATTGGTTTCTGTGTTTTTCTCTTGTTCATTTATCGTTCTTGTCATTTATGTCATAAGGGTCTTGGGAATTGGTTGAGAAAATAGGGAAGTTCATGGATCTTGGGAGATATGTGTGGTATTAAACAGGTAATGTAAGACCTAGATGAAGCTGGTGCATACCATAAGGGTAGATAAAGGCAAGAGTATGGCAACCAATTGAGTTGGTTGGGTCCATTGGGATAAATGGACAGTGGCAGGACAATCATGAGAAAGGTAACATGAAAGGTAAGGTAAATGGATTGGAGGTGTCAAATGTCTTGGCTATGTTGGGAGTTATTTTTCTCAATGTTTTGCATGTGTTGCATGAATAAAGGGAGTTCTCTTAACCTAGATCTTATGATATCCGATAATTATGTGGGGATCAATATTTCTTTATGCTAATAATTATATAAATGTATGCATGTATGCCATTTTTCTGACAAGGTCACCAGAGATCATGATTTTTTTATGTTGATTTTTATATGTGTATATATATATTTATGTATGTATTTTTCTGACAAGGTCGTCAAGGAGAATTCTTGTGGAGGAATGACTGTTATGCAGGTGAATGGCATGAAGAGATTCTTGGTTTATGAGGAATCAAGTGGGAAGAGTATCCCTGGGATATTTATGAGGTCAATATCATGTGGATATGAATTGATATTATATGCTTGCACTATGCATTTGTTTATGTTATGGGCAGGTAACACTGAAGGATACATCAGCGGAATGAAAGCACTGTGATTTGTCGCATGTTGGACAAGCATGGACGAGACACTAGAAGTAAGGTTTCCTGGTAGAGACAGTGTGGTATTTGGATGTGCAGTACTACTATTGTGTATTGTTGTACATGATGTACTTATGATGTTGTGTTCACATTGCATATATAGTGTTATGTGTCTATCGCATATGCAGTATTGTGTATATATAGTGTTGTGTGCATGTCACATATATGGTACTATGTACATATGGTGTTGTGTACGTTTTGTATATGTGGTGCTATGTACATATGGTGTTGTGTGTTTTTTGTATATGCAGTGCTATGTACATATGGTTCTATGTATGTCTTATATATATGGTGCTATGTACATATTGTGTTGTGTATGTGTTGTATATGCAGTGTTGTGTACATATGGTGTTGCGAGCATGTTGGATATGCAGTGTTGTGTACATATGGTGTCGTGGGCATGTGGATATGCAGTGTTATGTACATATGGTGTTGTGTGCATGTTGTACATGTGGTCTTGTGCACATGTGGTGTTGCGTACATGTTATACATGTGGCATTGTGTACATGTGGTGCTATCTACCTGTGGTATTGTGTACATGTCGTACATGTTGTATCATGACATGTGTATTTGCGATATGATATGGTGTGTATGTATATGTGTTGTGTTGTACACCGTGTGTAGGTGTATGTGTCATATTATACACCGGGTATAGGTGTGTGTGTGGCTTTGTACATCGGGTGTTGGTGTATGTGTTGCGTTGTACATCGGGTATAGGTGTATGTTTCGTGTTTTACACCGGGTGTTGGTGTATGTGTTGTGTTGTACACTATGTATGTGTAAATTTTGTACAGTGTAATAGGACAGTAAGGTATGGGATTGTTTGGGCCCTTGTTTTTCTATTGAGGGTTGAGGCAATTTAGTCTTGGGATACCCTTGTTATTATTGAGGGTTGAGGTGATTTAGCCTATGGATTACCTTATTTTTGATGCTAAGGATTGAGGCATTTTAGTCTTTGGATTTCCTTGATGCTTAAAGAGAAGGCATTGGATTCTTGTCGTGTTTGGAAACTGACTCAGTGTGTCTACGGAAAGGATAAAGAAAAAAAGGCAAAAGAAAAGATTCATGGAAAGATAAGTATAGTTATTTTACTTCAGTTTTTAATTATGCATGTGATTTATGATTTTGTTTTATGATGGTTTCCATTTGAGCTAACCGGATGTGATATGTTTATACATGGTGATTTGGTCAAATATCTAGTTTGACTTGTTTTGAAAAGAAGTAAACATAATTGCAAGTGTACCTTATTGATGGTCCACCAATGACATATGATTTGAATTTATTTCAATTCCTTTTAATCTAATGGAAATTATGTGCTTGGTACAAGAAAGCATGAAAATTCCCAGTTTGGTGTGGTTGAAATTGACTCTAAGGATTAGCAACAGTGGAAAAAGGAATTGGAACATGCAATAATATGTTGGTAAAGCACTTCGGTAGCAAGGCCATTATGGGACACTTGTACCAAATAGTGTCCATTTATTACCATGAGCATGCTATGACCTGTATGATGGTTTTGAGGCAGGTATATTCCTTGGTTGTTTGACCTTCTAATGTGAGGAAGCCTTACTAAGGAATGGATCGCAGGGAGTGGGGATGTCAGGGAACTTGGAAGGTGAGTGATTGCACAGAAGGGGGTGACCCAATTTCCTGAGGGACTGTGTAGTAGAGAAGGGAAGGTCGGGGATGGATTTTTTTTAGTCATTATAATTTCCATATGGAATTAGATGCACCTTGGGAGTGTGCCTAGAACAATGAGTCAGTAATTATTCAGTGAGAGGATAGGTAGCGCAAGGATTGTAGCGCTGGAAATTGGATGCAGGTTTGACTTTGACAGTGGATTCTGGACTTCCTGGGAAGGAGGTGAATCCTAGTATCACTTTAAGGGTGGAGGTGTGAGCCTTTGGAATCCCTTGTTGTGGATGCAAGCATCATATCCTTTTATTTTTTGGTTGATAAAATATGCATATGTATATGTGTCTATTATTGTAAATATAGTATCAAGATGGATTTATAAATATCCATAGACAGTATGGTTGTTTGTTGATTGAAGAAAATGTGAAATAATTATATGTGGTTGTTATTGTAAATACCGCAATGAGTTGTGTTATAAAATTCCAATAATCGGTATGGTTGTCATATTGTCATGTTTGTCATGATGGTTTTTCTTTGAGTAGGATGTTATTGTAAATACTGCAACGAGCAGGGTTATAAAGCTCTGTAGGTAGTATGTTTACGATTTTTAGCAGTTTTGTTGGTTGTATGAGTCACATAACACCAAGGATGATGTTCCCCTAAGGGGGAGGGGTCTGTAATAGCCCCAGGTTAAAATTTCATGTAATAAAAGTTAATAAAGGAAAAATAAGATCACAGTCATGGGACATGTATTCCAAGTTGAATGTTGGGGAAAACATCCTAGTGTGGGTGTTCATTTCGGTTACTATGACTAAAGGAAATTGGCAATGGAAATGGAAAAGGCTTCGGAAAGTCATTAGGCATTAATTGGAATTTTATATTATGAAAATAAAAGAACTTAGGAGAAAAGGAAGGTGAAAGGTCACAGGTTGCATGTAAGGAGGAAAATGAAGGAAAATAAGGGAAAATTTAAGAAACTAGAGGCCTTATCAATAAAAATGCTTATGAGGATCATTTGGTTGCTTTTAACAATCATCATTTTGTCAGTTCATGTAAAACCATCCTCCCACATCTACCCAAGTAACCGGCCAACTGGGGTAAACATGCGATGAGAGGCTACTATGTTCGAATTCAACCTCGTAGGTGACCTTAAGAAAGTGGAATCGATGGAAACACATCAAAAAGACCTTCCACAACATCAACAAAACTCCCATGAGCCATCCCAACCACTCAGGTATCCAACCCCTAGGTCCCACTGAGATTTTAGACTATTAAACCCCCGAACACTCCCTTTATATGGAGAAGGGTGTGTCTGGGAGGCTCTATACGCTCCCACAACATGGGAATGCATGCGTCCAATGAAATTTTTTTTCAAACCTGTGCTAGCGTCCCCGATATTTGAGCCACTTTTTTCAGGCCCAAAGCCCAGGTCACTTCCCAGAACTCAATGAGAGGTTCAAAAATAAATTATAACAGTGGAACAATGATACATTTGCAAAAAAAATGACAAGTTCTAGACTTGACCCTTACTAGCCATGACAGGGGTCTCATACTTATCTGAGCATAGGGTATCATACTTATCTGAGAATTGTTAAGAAGCATTGTTCCCTTATATAATTAGTTGCATTATCATCTATTAGGTTATAGATACATTTTTCATTCATTTACAAATCAAAACATGAGGAAACCCATACATCATAATCGTCATAATACATGCTTACAACCAACATAATAACAATAGGAATATCAAGGATACATTAGCAATAGAATCCACATATAAATTGATACATTTACACATAATATGTCAAGGAAATAACCTCTTATTAATGAATGAAAAATCCAACGCGGGATGGGACTACCATGTTCCAGCCAACCATATATTGGTTGAGCCAAATCTCTCTTCATCCTATTACACATGTGACATATTCCAAACATGAATGTGGGACTCAAACCGAAATAACCAACCAGGGATTCCCAAGGCTACACCACCTCACCCTCATCAATAGAAACCAGGTTTTACCTTAATCTACACCTGATAACTAGGTCAAAACAATAAACATGTAATAATAGGCTTTACCATGATCTCCACTAGATCACCAGGCCAAAACAAGCATGGATGCCACCGGACTTATTCACCTACACTGTGAGTAATTTTCCTCTCTCCTAGTCTCTCAGGCTTTACCACCATCCACACCAGATCACTAGGCCCTAAACCAAGGCTCCACTCTCCAAGCTTTACCGTATATCTCATCCCGAGATTCTTAGGCCTGCTAGAGAGAACCAACCTCTAGGATTTACCATATATACTGCCATTCACTAGTCGAGGATTCCTAAGCCCACAAATGAAACACAAATATGGATTTACTGCAACCTACAGTCTTCTTCATGGGTTACTAGTCCATTTTTTTTGTCATTCATAGATCCACCTCACTCATCTTCGAATCCATCTTGAAATCCAGCTCAACCAGAACATGAGAACCGTCATCACACCATGGCTATCTGGAAATGGCAAGGCTAGGCTAAAAACACTTTCACACCTAGAAAAACCCATGCCATGACAACAAAGAACCACATGCAATACCATGCATGCCAAATTTAGCAAGGAAATCACACATACAAATCAATACCTGCAAAAAATATTGTTGTAGCTGCTTAATCCTTCTCTTCCATGCTTTCTCCTTCTTTCAACTTTCCCTCTATTCCTTTCTTGATCCAATGCCAAAGTGCTCAAAGAAATCTCTAGGTGTCCAAGAGTGAGAGAGCGAGAGAAAATAATGAGAGAGCTCAAAAAATGAACTAACAAAAGGTTTGAGCAAAATTTTACAAAATGATCCTCATAAGCCTTTTTTTCAATGAGGCCTCTAATTTCTTCATTTTCCATTATTTTCCTTCATTTTCCTCCTCGTATGCAACCTGTGACCTTTCGCATTCCTTTTATCCCATTTTCCATTATTTTCATAAATAATGTGCCAAAAATTCCATTGTTCCTTTCCAAAGACTTTGTTGTTGCCTTTGCCAATTTCCTTAGCCATAATAAACCAATGAACACCATCACTAGGACTTTTTTTCCCAACATTCAACTTGGAATAAGTGTCCCATCAACTGTGGTTATTATTTTTCCTTTATTAACTTTTACTACATGGAGTTTTCTCCAAGGTCATTATAAAACCCTCCCCCTTGGGGGGACACCATCCTCGGTGTTCAACCACACCTATACCTCAGAAAAAACCACTATAAATAAAGCATACTTCCCTTGGAGCTTTATAGCTTAGCTAATTACAGTATTTACAATGACCACCTGCTAAAAACAAGACAACCATATCATTTACTGGAGCTTTATAACACATCTAATTACGATAATTTACAATAACAACCACATATACTTATACACATTTTCTTCAACCAGAAAATAACCATACTGTCTATAGAGCTTATAAATCCAGCTCGATATAGTATTTACAATAATATACACATATACACATTTTTTCAACCAGCAAATAGAAGGATACGATGTCTGCATCCGCAAGAAGGGAATCTATAGGCTCACACCTCCTCCTCAAAAGTATTACCAAGATTCACCTCCTTCCAAGGAAGTCCAGAATCCATTGCCAAAGTCAAAGTCTGCATCCAATGTCCAATGCTACAATCTTGCACTAATGTACCCTCTGTGAACATTTATTGGCTCATTGTTCCAGGGCACACTCCCAGTGTGCACTTGATTCCATATGGCAATGCTAATGACAAAAAAAATCCATCCCTAGCCTTCCCTTCTCTGCTACATAGTCCCTCAGGAAATCTAGTCATCTCCTTTCATGCATTCACTCACCTTCCAAGCTCCCCAGCATCCCCTATCTTAGGCGATCCATCCCTTGGCAAGGCTTCCTCGCATTGGAAGTTCAAACAACCAAGGAATATACCTGCCTCAAAACCACCGTATCAGTCATAGCATTCTCATGGAAATCAATGGACACTATTGGGTACCAGTGTCCCACAATGGCCCTGCTCCTGAAGTGCTTTACCAGCATACTGCTGCATGTTTCAAATCCTTTTTTTGTTGTTGCTAATGCTTGCAATTAGTTTCAACGACCCAACCGGGAATTTCTGTGCAACCTATACCAAGTACATAACCTCCATTACATTCAAAATAAATTGAAATAAATTCACATCATACATCATTGGTTGCTCATCAATAAGGTACACTTGCAATTATGTTCACTTCCTGTCACAAGTCAAACCAGTTGTTTGATCATATCATCATGTATGAACATATCACCTTTTATTAGCTCAAAACACAACCATCATAAATTAAAATCATGAATCACATGAAATCACCATAATACATAATCATAAATCACATGTAACCTTCATAATTCAGAATCACAGATCACATGAATAATAAGACTGAAATAAAATATTGATACTTATCCTTCATCGGTCCTTACTTTTTCTTTTGTTATTTTGTACACACATAGGATCGGTTGCCACACCTGGCAAGCACCCAGTGCCTTTGCTTATCTTAAATCAGGTACACATACACACATTGTACAACACGTACATCCACACACGGCGTACAACACCACACAATACATACACCCACACCCGGTGTAATACACAACACAATTCATACACCTACATCCTATGTGAAACACAACACAATACATGTACAACACAACACAATACATACACCTACATCCAGTGTACAATACATACACATACATTCAGTGTACAACACAAAACATACACCTACACCCGGTGTACAACACAACACAATATATACACATACATCCAATGTACAACACAACAAAATATGTACACATACATTCGGTGTAGAACACAACAAATACACATGTCATGATGCCATGAATACACAATGCACATACATAGTACTGTATTCCCACAACACAACATGTACGACATGCACACAATACCACATGTACACTAGTACCATATGTACAACATGTACACAGTACCACCTGTACACAACACCACCTGCACAACGTGTGTATAACATCACATGTACATGACACCACCTGCACAACGTGTACACAATGCCACATGTACACCACACCACTTGTACAATGTGTACACAATACCACATGTACGACACCACATTTACATAGCGCCACATTCACGACATGTACATGACACCACCTGCACACAACACCACATGTACAACATGTACACAACACCACATGCACATAGAACCACATGTCCAATCATGCACACAACACCATATGTACATAACATCATATGTACAACATGCACATGACAACATATGTGCATAGCGCTACATATACAACATGTACATAGCACCATACGTACACAACACTGCATATCCAACACGTGCACAGTACGACATGTACACAACACCGCATGTCCAACATGTACATAGCACTGTATATGTAATATATACACAACACCATATATACAACAGACGTACAACATCATATGTACACAATACTACATATGTTACATGTACACATCACCATAGGTATAATCACTTAATATACAACATGCACAACATATACACACTAGTAGTACTGCACATCAATAGACCACACACTAACCCCATAAGCAACCTTGATTTTAGTGCCTTTCCACTATCCATGCTTATCCTAGCATTCCACATATCACACTGCTTTCATTCTGTTGATGTATCGCTCAACATTTCCTGCCATAACATAAACATAGGCATAGTACAAGCATATAATATCAATTCATGTCTACATGATATTGACCTCATAGATCTATCAGAGTTACTCTTCCCACTTGATTCCTCATAAGATCAAGAACCTCTTCATGCCATTCACCTACATAAGCAATCATTCCTCCAAAGAATGATTTCGGATGACCCTATCAAACAACGACATACATACATACATATATATACATATAAACATTAGCATAAAACAATCATGATCTTTGACGGCCTTGTTAGACAAATGCAAACATACGTACATGTATACATATATAAACATCAACATAAAGAACTCATGATCTTGTCAGATAGAGACATTCATACATGCATATATACATATATAGACATTATCATAATCATGATCACAACATAATTACCGGATAGGATAGGGTCAAGGTTAAGGAAAATTATTTATCTACAAACAACATGCACCACGTTGAGAACCACAGTTCCCAACTTAGCCAAGGCATCTAACGCCTCAAATCCATTTACTTAACCTTACATGATTACTTTTCTCATGACTGCTCTGCCATCGTCCATTTATCCCAATGAACCCCACATGTCCAACCGACTATCATATTCTTACCTTATGCTTCCCTTTTATCATGCATTGAGCTTCATTCGGGCCTTAGATTACCTGTTGTGTACCACACATCTCTCCCCAAGCTCCATTAACTCTCCTCTTTCCAAACCAATTCCCAAGAATATCAAAACATAAAAGGAAATAACAAGATCAAACAAGAAGAAAACCATGAAAAACCAATAACAATACGACATCACAAACAAATTAGTGAGGCCTTGCACTGGACATAAACAAATTCGCTATCAAGTGCAACAAATCACAAAATACCAAAAGCACAAGACTGGAAACAAACACCATGACTCAATCCCCATGGTTCTTAATGCTTCCAAAGGAAAACTCAACCTAAGCCTTCTCCAATATTTCATGGTAGTCTCTCTGCCATGCAATACCCTGCATCATCTCGCCATAAACACATCATTGTCAACCCATAAATAAATATAACAATATACCAGTTACCTTAACTTATAATGCCAAGTGCATTTCCCTATAAGTAAACACACATGTCAGCCACATGTTCCAAGGATCAAGAAAATATATCTATCAATTTGAAATCAACCTTTACCAAGTCTAACAACCATGTCATAATAAAAAATTAACTCACATTCATCAATCATAATACATAATGCTACAGCTATCACCTACTTACACTCTAAGTACATATCATTTGTCTCAAAACATGTGCTAGTACAACCATCTTAAAACAAGATCATTTATTCATGCGATCTTATCGACACATACTCATATCATGCAATTAATCAAACATTCAAACAAACTATAAAAATACCATGTTAGATAAATCAACTAGATGACAAAATAGACACCAGACACTCAAACACCAAATAGAAAACATAATCAAATGGTGAAGCATCAAGAAAATGACATAAGAAAACTCATACCTTAATGAATCTCAGGGGAGGCTATATTGTCTACACAATCAATCTAATTAGCACGATATAACTTAACAAAATATCAACTCAATCATAACTTAAGGTCATCATATCCATAACAGTAACTAGCTAACATGTTCACCTCATAAGTTCAAAAACAATTGTCATTCATGCATAAAAATCACATCTACAAAGTCAGTCCAAATTAGTATAACACATTATCATGATTAGGTCGATTGATACCTGAAGGTCATAATCCTATCCATCTGCATAGGCGAATCCAAATTAGCATGATACATATAACATCAATGTATTAATGAAATAACCCCCAAACACTCCCTTGATATGGAGAAGGGTGCGTCTGGGAGGCTATGGATGCTCCCACAACATGGGAATGCATGCATCCATGGAATTTTTTCCTCAGAATTGTGCTAATTTCCTCGGGATTTGAGCCACCTTTTCAGACCCAGAGCCCAATTCACTGCCCAAAACTCAATGACAGGTTCAGAAATGAATTATAATAGCAAAACAATGATACATTTGCAAAAACATTGACAAGGTCTACACTGGACCCCTACTAGCCATGACAGGAATTTTGTCAAACATGTCACAAATATGTAATCTACAAGTTTAAACAATGGATCTGAGCATAAGGGTCTCATACTTAAATGAGAATTTCTAAGAAGCATTTTTCCTTAATATCATTAGTTGCATTATCATCTATTAGGTCATATATACATTGTTCATTCATTTAAATTTCAAAGCATGAGGAGATCCATACATCATCATTGTCATAATACATGCTTATAACTAACATAATTACAACATAAATATTAAGGATACATCAGCCACAGAATCCACATATCAACCAGTACATTTACACATAACATGTTAAACAAATATCCTCTTATTAATGAATGCAAAATTCAACCCGAGATGGGACTACAACGTTCCACCCGGCCATAGATTGGCTGAGCCAAATATCTCTTCAGCCTATCACCACCGTGTAATATTCCAAGCATGAATGTTTGACTCAAACCAAAAGAAGCAACCATGGCTTCCTAAGGCTACACCACCTCACCCTCATCAATTGAAACTAGGCTTTTCCATAATCCACGCCGGATCACCAGGAAAAAATAATAAACATGTAATAATAGGATTTACCATGATCTCCACCAAATCACTAGGCCAAAACAAGCATGTATTTCACCGGATTTCTCCACCTACACTGTGAGAAATTTTCCTGTCTCCTAGTCTCTTAGGATTTACCACAATCCACACCAGATCACTAGGTCGTAAACCAAGATTCCACTCTCCAGGATTTACTATGTATCCCATCCCAGGATTCCTAGGCCTGATGAAGAGCACCCACCTCTAGGATAGTAAATCTCACCATTCACTGGTCGAGAATTCCCAGCCCCACCGAGGAAACACAAATTTGGCTTTATTGCAACCCACGGTTCGGTTCAGGGGTTACTAGGCCATGTGTTCTATCATTCAGAGATCCACCTTACTCGGCTTTGAATCCATCTGGAAATCTAGCTCAACCAAAACACAAGAACCCCATCACACCATGGCTATCCGGAAATGCAAAGGCTGGGCTAAAAACACTGTCACAGCTGAAAAAACCCATGCCCTGACAACAAAGAACCACTTGTAATACCATGCATGCAAAATCTAGCAAAGAAATCACACATGCAAATCGATACCTGCAAAAATTCATGTTGTAGCTACTTGATATTACTCTTCCTTGCTTGTTCCTTCCTTCATCTTGCCTTCTATTCCTTTCTTGATCCAATGCCAAAGTGATCCAAGAAAACTAGAAGTGTCTAAGTGAGAGAGAGAGAGACTAATGAGAGAGCTCCAAAACTGAACTGACAAAAGGTTTGAGAAAAACCTTGCCAATTGATCCTTAGAATCCTTTTTATAAATGAGGCTTCTATTTTCTTCATTTTCCATTATTTTCCTTCATTTTCCTCCTCACATGCAACCTATGACCTTTCACCCTCCTTTTCTCCTATTTTCCATTATTTTCATAAATAAATGTGCCAAAAATTCAATTTTTCCTTTCCAAAGCATTTTCTAGTTTTCTTAGCCATAATAGACCAATAAACACCCTCACTAGGATGTTTTTCCCAACATACAGCTTGGAATAAGTGTCCCATCAATTGTGGTTATTATTTTTCCTTTATTAACTTTTATTACATGCAATTTTCACCAGGGTTGTTACAGAACCCTCCCCCTTGGGGGACACCATCCTCGGTGTTCAACCACACCTATATCTCAGCAAAATCACTAAAAGGAAAACATACTACCCTTGTAGATTTATAACTTAGCTCGTTGCAGCAGTTACAATGACCACCTACTGAAAACATGACAACCATACCATTTACTGGAGCTTTATAACACAACTCATTGCGGTATTTACAATAACAACCACATATAATTATACACATTTGCTTCAACCAACAAATAACCATACTGTCTATGGAGCTTTATAAATCCAGCTCAATATAGTATTTAAAATAACATACACATATGCACATTTTCATAACCAGCAAATAAAAGGATACGATGCATGCATCCGCAACAAGGGAATTCAGAGGCTCACACCTCCACCCTCAAAAGTAATACCAGGATTTACCTCCTTCCCAAGAAGTCCAAAATCCACTGCCAAAGTCAAATTCTGCATCCAATGTCCAATGCTAAAATCTTGCACTACTATACCCTTAGTAAACAGTTACTGACTCATTGTTCCAGGGAGCACTCACAATGTGCATCTGATTCCATTTAGCAATGCTAATGACCAAAACAAATCCATCCTTGGCCTTCCATTCTCTGCTACACAGTCCCTCAGGAAATCTGGTCATCCCGTTTTTTTCAATCACTCACCTTCCAAGTTCCCCGACATCCCCTATCCTGGGGTATCCATCCCTTAGAAAGGCTTCCTCGTGTTGGAAGTTCAAAAAACCAAGGCATATACTTGCCTTAAAACCATCAAATACATCATAGCATGCTCATGGAAATAAATGGACACTATTGAATATATGTGTCCCACAATGGCCCTGATCCTAAAATGCTTTACCAACATATTTTTTCTGTTTCAATTCCTTTTTTTGTTGTTTCTAATGCTTGCAATTAATTTCAGCCACTCAACCGGGAATTTATGTGCTTCCTATACCAAGAACATAATTTCCATTAGATTCAAAATAAATTGAAATAAATTCACATCATACCTCATTGGTAACTCGTCAATAAGTTACACTTGCAATTATGTTCACTTCCTTTCACAAAAAGTCAAACCAATTGTGTGATCAAATCATCATGTATAAACATTTCACCTCTAGTTAGCTTAAAACACAACCATCATAAATTAAAATCATAAATCACATGAAATCATCATAAACCATAATCATAAATCACATGTATCCTTCATAAGTTAGAATCACAGATCACATGCATAATAAGATTGAAATAAAATATTGATACTTATCCTTCATCATTTCTTACTTCTGCCTTTGTTCTTTTGTACACACACAGGATCGGTTGCCACACCCTACAAGCACCCAGTACCTTTTCTTCTCTTCAATCATGTACACATACAAATAATGTACAACACGTACATCCACACATAGCGTACAACACCACACAATACATACACCCACACCTGGTGTTCAATGCAACACAATACATACACCTGCATCCGATGTACAACACAACAATACATAAACATACATTCAGTGTACAACACAACACATACACCTACACCATGTCTACAACAAAACACAATACATACACATACATCTAGTGTACAACACAACAAAATACATAAACACTTTTGGTATAAAACACAACACATACATCTACACCCGGTGTAGAACATAATACATATACGTACATATTACAACACAACGAATACATATGTCACAATTCCATGACTGCACAATGCACATACATAGTACCGCATGCCCATAACATAACATGTACGCCATGCACACAATACCACATGTACACTAGTACCATATGTACAACATGTACATAGTACCACCTGTACACAACACCACTTGCACAATGTGTGCACAACATCACATGTACACGACGCCACTTACAAAACATGTACACAACTCCACATGTACACCGCACCACCTGTACAATGTGTATACAATACCACATATACACAACACCACATGCACGACATCTACATGACACCACATGTACACGGCGCCACATGCACGACATGTACACGACACCACATGTACAACATGTACACAACACCACATGTACAATCATGCACACAACACCATATGCACATAGCACCATATGTACAACACACACACAAGTACATATAACTTCATATACAACATGTACATAACACCATACATACACACCACTGCATATCCAACATGCGCACAACACCATATGCACACAATACCGCATATCCAACATGTGCACAATATAGTATGTACACAACACTGCATATCCAACATGTACATAGCACCATCTATACCTAGCATTGCATATTGAATATACAAACAACACCATAAATACAACATACATACAACATCATATGTACACAATAATACATATGTTACATGTACACATAACCATAGGTACAATCACTGAATATAAAACATGTGCAACATACACACACCAGTAGTACTGCACATCCATAGACCACACACTAACCCCACAATCAACCTTGATTTTAGTTTATTTCCACTATCCATACTTACCCTATCATGCCACAAATCACATTGCTTTCATTCCGCTGATGTACCCCTTAGAATTACCTGCCATAACATAAACATAGGCATAGTACAAGCATATAATATCAATTCATGTCCACATGATACTGACCTAATAGATCTGTCAGAGTTAATCTTCCCACTTTATTCCGCATAAGACCAAGAACCTCTTCATGTAATTCACCTGCATAAGAAATCATTCCTCCACAAGAATGATTCCTGATGACCCTATCAGACAACGACATACATACATACCTATATATGCATATAAACATTAGCATAAAACAATCATAATCTCTAACGACCTTCTCAAACAAATCCATACATACCTACTTACATATATACATATATAAACATCAACATAAAACACTCATGTTCCCATCAAACAGAGACATACATACATGCATATATACATATATAGACATTATCATAATCATGATCACAACATAATTACTAGATATCATAGGTTCAAGGTTAAGAGAACTTCCTTTATCTACACACAACATGCACCATGTTGAGAACCACAGTTCCCAACTTAGACAAGGCATCTAACTCCTCAAATCCCTTTACTTAACCTTACATGATTACCTTTCTCATGACTGCTCTTCCATCATCCATTTATCCCAATGAACCCCACCAGTTCAACTGACTTTCATATTCTTACCTTCCGATGCCCTTTACTCATGCACCGAGCTTCATTCGGGCCTTACATTACTTGTTGGATATCACACATCTCTCCCCGAGCTCTAATAACTTTCCTCTTTCCCAACCAATTCCCAAGAATCTCAAAACATAAAAGGAAAGAAAAAGAGAAAACAAGAAGAAAACCATGAAAAACCAATAGCAATATGACATCACAAACAAAGTGGCAAGGTCTTGGACCAGACATAAACAAATCCTCAATCAAGCATAACAAAACACAAAATACCAAAAGCAAAAGACTTGAAAAAAACACCATGACTCAATCCCCATGGTTCCTAGTGCTTCCAAAGGAAAACTCAACTTGAGCCTTCTCCAATATTTCATGGCAGCCTCTCTGCCATGCAATCCCCTGCATCATCTCGCCATAAACACAATTGTCAGCGCATAAATAAATATAACAATATACTAGTTACATTACCTTATTATGCCAAGCGCACTTCCATGTAACTAAACACACATGTCAGCCACATGTTCCAAGGATCAAGACAATATATCTATCAATTTAAAATCAAAATTTACTAAGTCTAACAACCATGTCATAATCAACAATCAACTCACATTCATCAGTTATAATACATAATGCTACAACTATCACCTACTTACACTCAAGCACATATCAGTTGTCTCAACACATATGTGTTAGTACAACCATCTTAAAACAAGACTATTTCTTCATGTAATCATATTGACACATACTCATATCATGCAATTAATCAAACATTCAAACAAACTATAAACATACCATGTTAGATAAATCAACTAGATGAAATAATATACACCAAACACTCAAACACCAAATAGACGACATAATCAAACAATCAAGCACCAAGTAAATAACATAAACAAACTCATACCTTAATGTATCTCAAGGGAGGCTATCTTGTCTGCACAATCAATCTAATTAGCATGATATAACTTCACAACATGTCAAATCAATCATAAATAAGGTCATGATATCCATAACAATAACTAGCTAACATGTTCACCTCTTAAGTTTATAAGCAATTGTCATTCATGCATAACAATCACATCTACACAATCAGTCCAAATTATTACAACACACTATCATGATTAGGTCGAATCATACCTAAATTTCATAACCCTAACCATTTGAATATGCCAATTCAAATTAGCATGATACATATAACATCAAGATCTTAATATAATAACCCTAATCATCAAGTTAGATACCATATAACAACAACGAGTTAACATATAACATACCCATCAACAAAATATAACGTAATAATCAATTTAACTATCGTGTAACAATAAAAAAGTTAACGTATAAAGTACTTATCAACAACATATAACATAATCATCAAGTTAACAAACATAAAACAACAACAATGCATATAAAAATAAGTTATTATCATTCATGACTATTTGACACACATGTATGCCCACATTGATTCACTAACATCTACCATGCATATAACCATAACAAAAATAAAATGAAAAAACATGTATATATCCCTAATGCACATAAAAATCCATTAACTGACATACTTGCACGCCAAACATACAGACTTGTATGACAATATGCTCTTACCTTGAGGTTTAGTACTGCAACTTCACTTTGATGATCTGCATCTCTTTCTCTATCTCAACCAACACATTAACAACATAACATATCAATATCTTCATGATAACCTAAAATTCTTACAATGACCTCATGGAGAACAACCTTAACCATGGAAATGCATGCATAACAACATATAAACATTGACATGCATAAAAAATGCACAACCGACATGCACTCATGGCGATCACATCCAACAACAACACCATCAACTTCCACATGGCAGCACAACTGCAACAATGACCACCACCAAGCATACACAACAAGCACATAGTCCACAACCATACATAACACATATGCAACTGACATGAATGCATTACCAACACACCGTCATCCAGTCTGAGAGGTGAACCATGCTCTGATACCACTCTGTGATATCAGATATCACACAAAGAGACCAGAAACCAAACATCACCCAAGGAGAGTGCAACCACGCTCTGATACCACTCAGTAACACCCTCCTCCCACATCTACCCAAGTAACCAACCAATCGGTGTAAACATGTGACGAGAGGATGCTATGTTCAGATTCAACCTCTTAAGTGACTTTAAGGAAGTGGAATCGACTGAAACAAATCAATCAGACTTTCCACAACAACTATAAAACTCCTAGGATCCATCCCAACCACTCAAGTATACAACCCCTGGGTCCCACTAATCTTTTAGACCATTAAACCACTGGACGTTCCCTTGATATGGAAAAGGGTGTGTTTGGGAGGCTCTAGATGCTCCCACAACCTGGGCATGCATGCGTCCAGGGAATTTTTTCTTCAAACTTCTGCCAGTGTCCCTGGTATTTGAGCAACTTCTCCAAACCTAGAGCCTAGGTCACTACCCAATACTCAATGACAAGTACAAAAATGAATTATAACAACAAAACAATGATACATTTACAAAAAAATTGACAAGGTATAGAGTGGACCCCTATTACCCATCACAGGTATTCGTCAAACATGTCACAAATATGTAATCTATAGGTTTAAAAAAAATATCTGAGCATAGGGGTCTCATTCTTATCTAAGAATCAATAAGAAGCATTGTTCCCTTATATCATTAGTAAATTTTTCACCTATTAGGTCATAGATACATTTTTCATTCATTTACAAATCAAAACATGAGGAGAGCCATACATCATCACTGCCATAATACATGCTTATAACCAACATATAACAACATAAATATCAAGGATACATCAACCATAGAATCCAAATATAAACCAGTACATTTACACATAAGATGTCAAGGAAATAACCTCTTATTAATGAATGAAAAATCCAACCCGGGATGGGACTACCACGTTCCACCTGACCATAGATTGGCTGAGCCAAATCTATCTTCAACCTATCACCCTCGTCCCATATTCCAAGCATGAATGTGGGACTCAAACCAAAAGAACCAACTAGGGTTTCCCAAGGCTACACCACCTCACCCTCATCAATAGAAACCAGGATTTACTGTAATCCATACCGAATCACTAGGCCAAAACAATAAGCATGTAATAATAGGCTTTACCATGAT
This sequence comes from Pinus albicaulis, assembly GCA_034641835.2. NCBI lineage: Eukaryota > Viridiplantae > Streptophyta > Pinopsida > Pinales > Pinaceae > Pinus > Pinus albicaulis. Next base: position 88,837,300 of record CM076572.1, on the reverse strand, counting down.
CTCCATCAGATCACTAGGCCAAAACAGGCATGGATGCCACCATATTTCTCCACCTACATCGTGAGGAATTTTCCTGTCTCCCAGTCTCTCAGGTTTTACCATAATCCACACTGCATTAGTAGGCCCTAAACTGAGACTCCACTCTCTAATATTTACCGTATATCCCATTCGGGGATTCCTAGGACTGATGGAGAGCACCCACCTTTGGGATTTACCATATACCCAACCATTCATTGGTCAAGGCTTCCTAGGCCCACCGAGGCAACACAAATCTGGCTTTACCGCAACTCACAGTACGGTTCAGTGGTTACTCCATGTGTTCTATCATTCATAGATCCACCTCATTCAGCTTCGAATTCATCTGGAAATCCATCTCAACCAAAACATGAGAACCCCATCACACCATGGCTATCCAAAAATGGTAAGGCTCCACTGAAAACATTGTCACACCTGGCAAAACCCATGTCATGATAAAAATGAACCACATGCAATACCATGCATGTCGGAAATCACACATGCAAATAGATACTTGCAAAAAATCTTGTTGTAACTGGTTGATCCTTCTCTTCCTTGGCTTCTCCTTCCTTCCTCTTGCCTTCTTTGCCTTTCTTGATCCAATGCCAGAGTTCTCCAACAAAACTCTAAGTATCCAAGAGTGTTAGAGAGAGAGAGAGAGAGAGAATAATGAGAGAGATCCAAAATTGAACTGAAAAAAGGTTGAGAAAAAACTTGCTAACTGATCCTCAGAAGAAATTTTATCAATGAGGCCTCTATTTTCTTCATTTTCCATTATTTTCCTTCATTTTCATCCTCACATGCAACCTGTGACCTTTCGCCTTTATTTTCTCCTATCTTCTATTATTTTCATAAATAAGTGTGCCAAAAATGCCATTTTTCCTTTCCAAATCCTTTTCCATTGCCTTTACCAATTTCCTTAGCCACAATAAAACAATTAACACCCTCATTATGGTGATTTTCCCAACATTCAGTTTGGAATAAGTATCCCATCAATCGTGGTTGCTATTTTTCCTTTATTAACTTTTATTACATGGAGTTTTCACCAGGTTTGTTACAGTTCAATTCTGGAATTAGTCTCAGAGAGAACAAGAGCACCAAGAGTATAAATAAATCAAGCAATCAAATGAAGGAAAGGAAAGGAAAGGAAAGGAAAACAAGGATCAAGCAAGGAAATTTTGGATCAAGCAGCTTCAACGGGAATACTTTCATGTAATAGGTTGCTTATATGATTTCCTAGCTGGTTTTGACATGAATGGTATGTGCATTTTGGTATTTAGTTCTTTTGTTATCATAGGCATGGGTTTTTTCGGGTTGGACAGTGGATTTTAGCCTTTCCTTTACATTTTCGGATAGCCATGGTGTGATGGGGTTGTTCTCAGTTTGAGATTTAGATTGTTCGAAGATTTTGGATCCGAGTGAGGTGGTCTTAGGAAAATTCACAAAGGCCTAGGAATCCCTTGACCGGTAATGGTTGGACACATGGTAAATCCTGAGGGTGGAGATGGGAAAATTCCTCAAGGTATTGGAAAATAAATTCTGAGGCATCCAAGCTCAGTTTGGTTTTGTGATCTCGACACTAATTTAGGTGAGATCACGGTATGGAGAGGGTGGAGGTGATTTAACCTATGGATTCATTTGATTGATTTCGATTGGTTTATCCCATGAGCTCCCACATTCATACTTGGAATATGGCATGGGGGTGATTGACTGGAGAAAAAAAATAAAAAAATTCAGCTAATCTATGGTCGGATGGAACGTGGAATTCCTAAAATTGGTTTGTTTTTCCTATGTTTAATAAGAGCTAAGTTTCCATTTATTTTGATACGGAAATGTACTATTTATTATGTGGATTTAATGGTGTTTCTCTTATTGTTATTTATCTGGTTATGTGCTGGCTATAAGCATGGTTTTATGATAGACCTTAAATCATGGATATTTTCATGGTTTTACTTGTAATTGAATGAATAATGAATGAAATACCTAATTGGTGTTATGAAAGCTAATGTGAGAAGGTAGTGACTCTTATTGTTAAACTTCAGATAATTTTTCAGTCCCTTATGATTAGACTTGCATTCATGACCTGTAGATTGCATATTTACCAAGTGTTTGAAAAAAAATTAGTCCTAGTTAGGGAAGGTCAGATCAAGTCCTTGTTTCATTTTTAGTTTACAAGCATTTTTTCTATGTCATTTATATTCTCTGGAAGTTTCACTTGGTTCTGGGAAGAGACCTGAGTCATGGCCCTAAAAAAGTGGCACAAAATTCAAATTTGTTGGCATATAATTGAGTAGAAAATTCCATAGTTGCATGGAGGGCGACTTATGGGAGAAACTAGGGACCCATAGTCTCATGGAGGCCTTGGAAAGGGAGAGGCTGGGGCTCTAGCTCAGGAAAAAAGTGAGTTCTCTCAAGGGATGGACACCTAGAGGGGTTGGGTTACTCCTGGAGGACCTGTGGCACCTAAGGGAAGTCAGTAAAGTATTAATTTGTCGACTCCATTTCCTTAAGGTCACATAGGAGGTTGAGTCCTGTCATAGTAGTACCTCAACTCATGTTTACCTGGGCAAGCCAGTGAAAGTGGGTAGATATGAGAGGAGGTGTTGTTACATTTGTCTTTGAGGTATTTGTATCAAAAATTTTGTATGAAAATTCTAATAAAACAACTTTAAAACATTTCTTGAAATTATTTGCATGTAAATAGGCATATATCGGCTACAACAATACCATCCCAGTCCACAAAACAACATTTTCGTTGGGGTATTTCATCAAATAGTATGTATGCAATGAATTATTAAACCATCTAAGCATTTCTTCAAACACTTTGCATGAAAACTAATATAGAATTTTTTTTGCATGAAAATAGGCATATCTTAGCTACAATAATACTATCATACAACAACACTAACCCCATCCACAAAACATAATTTTCATTGGGGTATTTCATCAAACAATTTTCATGAAAACTAATATAGAAAATTATTTAGGATATATCTCCTAAATTATAGTAGTCCAAGTTCTAAAAACTGAACAAAATGATCACTGGGAGTTCCTCTCACTATGGTTCAAGTTTCAACTTCTAGGACCTCCCAGATGAAAAATTATAGAAAAATGCTAATGTGATTGGTTTGATGCATGATTTTAGGAGCATTCAGGAAGCTTAACTTCCTCTATTCATATTTCCTAAAATATCTCGACCCAAAATCTTAAAGTTGGACCAAATGATCAACGAGATTTCCCCTCACTATGGACCAAGTTTTAGCTTCTAGAAGCTCTCAGAAGAAAAGTTATAGTAGAAATTCCAACATGCCCCGTTTGATGCATGATTTTAGGAGCATTCAACAATCTTGACTTTCTATGATCATATCTCCTAAAATATCACCACCCAAGAATTGAAATCTGGATCAGATGATTAGCAGAATTTCCCCTCACTATGGTCAAGTTACAACTTTTGGAACGTCACAGAAGAAAATTTATAGTAGAAATTCCAGCATGACTTGTCTTATGCACAATTTTAGTAGAATTCTAGAAGCTCGACTTCTTCTAATCATATCTGCTAAAATATTTCGACCCAAGATTTGAAAATTGGATTAGATGATCAACATGATTTCCCCTCACTATGGTCCAAGTTTCAGTGTTTGGAACCTTCCATAAGAAACTTTATAGTAGAAATTCCAACATGACATGTTTAAAGATGCATTTAGGAAGCCCAACTTCCTTTGATCATATTTCCTAAAATTTCATAACCCAAGATTTGAAAATTGGACCTGAGGATTCACATGATTTCCCCTCACCATGGCCTAAGTTTCAGATTCTGAAACCTTCCAGAAGAAAAGTTATAGTGGAAAAGTGAGAAATTGAAATCACAAAGCCCTACATCTCCACATGAAACATATTAACTTGCACATAAATATCAAGACATCTTTCTTATAGCCTCAAGGTAGAATTTCAATATAATATGTAGAACAGTCAAGGCATTTTTCCTGTTGATTCCATGTAATAGTTTCCTATAGTCATGGAAGCTTATCACAAAGCTATACATCAATTCAATAAACAACTAACCATCATAATCATAGTTCATAACAAAAATAAAACAATCGATGAAACTAAAGGTGGGACTTCAATTTTCTACCCAACCAAAGACTGATTGCAACTTGTATTTCTTGCAGTAGTCGCCCCTAAGCCATATCCATGATCCAAGGGGATTTTTCAAGCAAACTCAGCTAGAATACATGCTCACAAGTTTGTCATCTTGCCCAAAAGTCCAATTTTGTCCTCAGACTTCTTTCATTCAACAAAAAAGCAACCACCTCTTGTTGTTTGAATGTTTTTTTATCATTTTTCTTGTGTGTTTCTTCATGTTCCTCATGGAACATTCTTCTAGATTTTTCTTTCTAGTTTCACATTTGATTAAGTAGTTGTGCTAGCTAACACCAATTAGGTTTTTTTTCCTTTTCCCCCTCAGATTGTGGATCTATGGTCCCACTCTTTAGGCATTTCAAATAAATTTATAATCATTTATAATTAGAGTAGAGTTACATTACAAAAATTAGGGGGAGTATACCTGGGTTGTTACACTTTGGACCCACTCATTCCTTATCCTAAAAAATAATCAAATACTTCAATAGAGTAGTTATAAATGCTCCTTCTCACGCCTATTTATAGTGCATTTAGAAACTAGGATAGCGTCAACTTGTTAACTAGTGCAATTGGAAAAATGCATATTGAATATTCACAAATTTATTTCTCCTCAACGGTGAGGAGTTAGAAGGTGTGCCATATATCATTAGAAAGGTCTTAGAATAAGCTTTCCAAACATATATCTTATGCTTCCATTTGAGTTAGGTAATTGGAGTAAAAATTTCTTCAAAGATAGAGTATCCAAATGGGGCAAGTTGGGTCTTCTTGACAAAATATTTCATATCTCCTCATTCCTATGGAATTGGAGGGAATGCCATATACCATTGGAAATATCTAAGAATATCTTATTTGAATATGTAATTTCCTCTTTCATTTGGACAACCTTTGACATTAATAACAACCATTTTCAACGAAGTGTTCCATTTTTTAGAATCTATCAATTACAATAAGAATTGATATGTTAACTTTTCGAGTTTTAGGAAATCCTATTGCAAAGTCCATACTCATTGAATCCCATGGTCAGCTTGGAATAAAAAATGTCTTATACAATCCACTATTTTAACTTGTTCCCTTTGCATGTTAATATAACCTGCAACTCTCAACAAACTTCTTAACATTAGCATGCATACCTAACCAGAAATAATATGCATTTCATTGAGAAAATGTTGTATCTTGTCCAAAATGTTCTACTAAGCCTCCGGTATTCTTAGGCCTTCAACAAATTTACCTTCATTGATCATTTCAGAATACATAATTGGTTGTCTTTAAATAATATTTATTCATGTATCATATAATCTATGCATAGACTTTTGTCTCTAATTATGGGATTTTGACATGCTTCATAAGCTTCCTTGAAATCTTCATATTCCTCGTACATTTACTTTAGAATATCAAAGCTCAAGATATTTACTTGAGATTCTAGCAAGATCAAACTTCTCTTGCTTAGAGCATCTGCAACCTATTTCCCACCTATATGTTTGATAACAAAATAAACTCTATACAGACTCAACCCACTTGACATGCTTTCGATTTAACTTAGTTTGATTGGTAGTATATTGCAAGGCATGGTTATCATCATACTAGACAAACTCTTTAGGTATTAAGTAGTGTCTCCATTACTTCAATGTTTGAAAAATGGCATAAAATTATTTTTCATAAGATGGGTATTATTTTTTTAGCTTCATTAAGTTTTTTACTAAAATAACTAACTGTCTTATCTTCCTGACTTGATATAGCACCAATTTTAGTTCCATTAGTATCACATTTTACTTGAAAAAGTTCACTAAATTTTGATAATATTAGAATAGGTTATTCTGTAATAATTTTCTTAAACAATTGGAAACTTTTTTCAATTTATTTAGTCCATTGAAATGGTTATTTAGCTATCTTAATGGTTTCTATAATTGGAGCACATATTCTGTTGATTTTTCTGGTAAATTTCCTATAAAAACTAGCCCACACACAAAAAAATCTCACCTAAAAAACACTCTTCGATGTAAGTCATTCGGTAATATCTATAGCCTTCTCTTGGTTCATATTCAATCCATCTCTTGATAACAAAACCTAAACACATCTCTATGCTCATGAAAGTAAAAAAAAATCAGATTGATTAGTAACCTATTTTTTTGTAATTGATTCAAAACCAATTCGAGATGTGCAAGATGTTCTTCCTTTCATTAATTTCACATTAAGATATCATCAAGATAACAATAATAGACTTTTCTACATGTTGAAGATTGCAACAAGAAACAGTGAAGGGGGCATCCTGAAACATCATTCCTGATCCTAGTTGGAAAGTGATCACCTAAACTAGGTGGGGCCCACACAAGTGATTTTCGTCGCAAAGTCTATTTTTAGACTATGTCTATTTTTAGACATGTGGATCATATTCTATGAGTTGTGGGATGCTATTTGTGGATGGTTGGTCAAGTTGGAAAAAATATATGGACTTCTATTTTTAGACATATTGGGCGGAATCTATTTTTAGATAGCCAGTCTAAAAATAGATATGTCGAATATTATTAGCTCTTAATAATATTTGGACTCTAAACATTATCTTATTCTCTTGGAGCACTTCAGTTAAGTGCACAGATGTGGCACAGGAGCTGACAGAAGGAATTACGCTATTCCTAAGGGTTATGTGGAGTTATTGCATGGATACTTCAGTTAGAACTCATGTGACAGAGTTTGGTGGAGTTGATTGAGGAAGTTAATGGAGTTGTGTTCAGTTTAACTAATCTAAACATAGTTGAGCTATTTGTATCTAGTTTAACCGATTGATACAATTAGTGAGAGTGGTGTGAATTAATTATTAATTAATTCACTAATTATAAACTCATTAATCAACTAAAGAATGCATCAGTTAACTTCAGTGCATGGACAGTTTCAGTGGAGACCAGTGCAGAGATAGGTGAAAGAGCAAGTTAACTATCAGTTGTGACTATACTGTTGCTATTTGCAACACACAGATAATTGAAGAAGCCCATGAGGATTGCGCAGTACAAGCCAGGTGGTTTATGTTATTTAATGAGCCATCCTATAGCATTGATTACGCAATAGAGGCTGGCTATCAAGTGGCAAAAGATTGGAGCATGTGTTTTTGCTAGATCTAGCTTGATAGTGTGTAGCAATTGAGGGTGTGCATGAGAGCTTGTGAGGAGCTTTTGTACTATGATTGTTACATGATCTCCATGACATATAATATACAGATAGTTGGGGTTTTCAGCTTTAAGATTTCCCATTAAATACTGTGTTCATATGTGTAATTGTTTGTGGTTTTAATGTGTGCATGCAATTGATTTTATTTCCGCATGTGATGATCAATGGTAGAAGAGATTTTGTATTATGCATGAATCTAAAATAGTGTGTGATCAAGAGAATCTCGGTGAATAACATCTCAGTTATTCAAATTTCTACACTACAAAGTATTTTAGTTTTTCATTCATTAACCCCATAAAAATGGTTGGAGCATTTTATAGACCCATTTTATCCATTCATAAAGTTATTGTTAGTTTTGAATGCAATTTTACATTCATATCCTTCTCTTATCCTTATTTTATGATATCAACTCTTCAAACCTATTTTAGAAAAATAATTATCTCCACTTAAGCAATCCACAAATCATCTATTTGAGGTAAGGAAAATATATATGTGATGGTGGTATTTTTTATGGCTCTGAGTTTTTACGCATACTTCGTCCTCCATCTCTATTTGGACTTAGAACCATGGGAACAAGACATAAACTCAAAACTTTTCTGATCAACCCCTTATCAATCAAATCCTATATTAATTTCTAAATTTCCTCATTCTCTACTAGGGTCATTTTGTATGTCACTTTATTAGGAAAATTAGCTTCTATAATCAAATTTATGTGGTGATTGTTACTTCTTATTTGGCTTAAGTAAAAACCTCTTCATAAGCAAGGTTCTCCCATTTCTAGTATATCTTAATTTGAAGGCGAATTCACACTTTCTTCATCTACTTGAGCAATGCGTGCACTTCCTTTCCCATTGTAGTGTTTTCAAGACATTCATATGATCTATGATCAATATTATCACATTTATAAGTCTTATTTGATAACCTCTACCTCTACCTCTTTGGTCAGGTCTTCTACCTCTAAAATAATTACTTCTTGTTGAGGGGCATGCTAATATGAATTTCTTCCTTCTTCCCTTTAAGCTTGAAATCTTCCTTCGTTACACTGTCGTCATCTCCTCTTGTTGAAATTCCACCTCTTCCTTGTTGATTTTCTTCCTTGGAAACTTCTCTCGTGCCTTAAGAGAACCTAGTATGCTTCTTCAAATATCCTTTGAGACAAAATACTAATTTCATCTTGAATATCATATCTTAACACATTAATATACATGCCTACCTTCTCTAAGTCTTCTTCTGCATGTCCAGTTTTAACATTTATCCTATAGAATTCTTTTGTGTATTCTTTAACTGAGATCAATTTTTGTTTAAGATTCTGCATCTATTTAAAAATATTAGGTTGGTAGTCCTTAGGAACAAGTCCATGAGTACTTCGATCACTCTTTCTTCAATTTTTTCTTCTTTAAACTCTTCTTCTTCAACTTCCTCCTCCACCTCAAGTTCTCTCTCTTCATCACTAATATTTCCAGTGACAGGATCTCTTCTTTGTGCAATCTTCATAACATATATACACGCCCAGTGGTTCCTCTTTTCTTTAAGTAGGACTACATTAGTAGCTGGTCTTCCTTGACCTACTCTTCCTTTGGTTTTATATACCATTTTTGAACTTCTTTTTCACAATTTTATTGGGACAATGAATTTTTTTTGCTATGTTATGATATGAAAAATGACAACTTGATTTTGTGAAAATTTCACAAACTGGAATCCTATTGCAACAACCGATATTATTTCTCCTAATTGTTAATTTAATTTAACAATTTATCTGCAGTTTTCTACGACAAATAATAAAATAAATACACTGCAACCTTCACAAATAAAAACCGCGGAAGAATAAATGTTGGAAGAAATGCTAGCACACACACATAAAATAACACAGTTATTTTTGGATGAAAGTCCCCGGAAAAACGCAACTTGGGAAAACTGACTACAGATGAGGGTTTTATTTTATTACGCAACAGTGAAATCTGAGTACATCTATGGATGCTCGACTGGCTATCCAAATAGAAAGAAAATTTGGGCAAAATACTGAAGGGAAATTACCCTTCTCCCACAAGAAATTTCTGGCACGACTTGCCTACCAAAACTCAGCCTCCTAAAGCTCTACGTCAGCATTTGCGCTACTCTGCGTAGATGGTTGGACGTCTTTCATTAGACTAGGCTCTGATGAAGTCATTCTGCCTTTGGATGTTGAGAAAATCGTCTCTCCGGCCCTTTGGGACTTCTTCCCGGACTTTGGAACTGAGAAAGAATTTTCCTTCCTCCAGATCGAACTGTTTGGCTGAAGCAACTGCGGTGTCCTCAGCACTTCCTCTCTTGGATAACTCGGCCCTCTTGTTATTGCCTCTCTAGACTTGAATTTTTTTTCCTTTGGATCACTATCCCTGCCCCTCACAATGCTTCGAACTCACTGACTCTCTCTCTGGCAACTGACTGTTGCTACTCTGGAAATCGATTTGTCAATAACATCGAACTCTCCAATTGTATTCTCCATCACTACATCAGTCTCCTCTTATGATTCTTTTTTGGAGCACCAACGACCAAGATTAAACTTAATCAATGGCTAGGATCACCTTGGAGACGATCCATGTGAATTTCTAGAGAATTATAATTAAGTCACTTCTAAGCTAATTTAAAAATTGGCTAATAATCTAATTAAGCCACTTCTAAGCGGAATTTCCATAAACAATTTATGTGTTTTGGATATCTCATCTCTCCATAAATTTTCATGGCTAGAACACATCTAATGCTACAAAATCTAACACTCCCTCTTAGCGAGGAATGTGTTCTAGTGCTACACATGTTGCCACAACACCCTATCTATGTATCATCTTATGACATGTTGTTGATGTCTGGCTATTGTTTCGCACCAACCATTGCGTAACTCTGATATGAGTTTCATTTGTGTTGTTTATGACCCTGTTGAACTGTTGCCAACACTGCAACTCCCTTTCATCTGTTGCTACTGCTATTGCAACTAATGCAGCTGAGAAGCATCCAAAATACTGAACCAACTCTGTTCAATATGATGCGTCTGTCACCTTAGTCTTGACTGGTACTAGCATCTACTTTTGCACTGAGAAATTTGCACTTCTATTAACTCTGCACTGCACTCCCCAACATCTAACTGCTACTAGTCTCTGCAACTGTCACTCTAGAATCTGACTACACCAAATGCCACTGGTCTATCCTGCTACTGAATACTATGGGCCCCCGTAGCCAGGTACTGATCCAAGAGGTGGACTGCTCAAGGATCCTTCCCAATCTGGTACACTAGAGTATCAAGCTCCTTTGTTGGAACAGGGTCTCCTACGAGCTACGAAACTGGTCCGATTTTGTATATTTTTTATTATATTTAGTCTAGCGCAGGGGTTTTGGGGTGGTTCAAAGCCCCGAAAGCATTGTAAGGGGTCAAAGGGTAAACCTAGGGTCCGAAAACCATGGTTTTCGGACCATAGGAAATTTTAGGTTAGATTGTTATAAATAGAGGAACATTTTGAATTGTAAGGTAGAGAAAAGAAGAGCTATTGATGCGAATTATGGTTTAGTAAATCTGTTTGAGTTTTTGGGGAAGGACTCCTGCTAGCTATGTGCGCGGAGATCCAGAGTCCTGCAATGTGCAGACCCTGCTGCTGTGTGCGCAGGTTGGGACGGGTATTGTAAGAGGGAATTGATGAAGTGATGAGAAAGAAAGGTTGTTTGAGAATTGAATCCATGTATACTATTTGTGCGAATCATTGGTAATTGTTGTATTATGCGTATTCTGTATTCAGCTACGAAAGTTCTGTGTAAGTGTGTTTACTGTATCTGGATATGTTTTGTTCTGTTTTATGCAATATTGTGCTATTGTCATAGAAGTATATAATTATCAAACAATGTAGATCTCTCGCACGTGGATGCGAGAAGAGACCTATAGACCCTGCACAGAAAGAGGTGATCTGGGTATCACAGGTCCGGACACAAATTTGCTTGCCTTACCTACCCTTTCTCAGGGTGCGGAAACCTAGTTCCAGCACCCACCCATACTACTTCGGGTGAGAATCTAACCTGCGAAAGCAGGTCACTGCCGAAAGGGCCAGTAGTATACGGTTTTGTTGGCAAACCTTGAACTCCGAACCTGGGTCAGGACCCCTTGAGCCAACAAATGGTTTCGTTGCCGAGACCTGGAGAATTTTGAGGAAGGGATCGGGTAATGACAAGAGAGTACTGGAAGCCTGAAAGGAAGGAAATTGAGAAGAGGTTCGAAAATCAGATTCAGGAGTTTGCGGTAAAATAAAATCGCAGCACGAAGTTAATGGCAGAAAAGTGGAAAAATAGGTACATTCTTACAGAAAGCTACAAAATTTTCTTTGTGACATTTTCAATAGAGCTCCAGGAGTGGCTGGCTAGGCTAGTAGAATTCCAGAAGTGTTGGAAGGACGAACGAGTCACTCAGTGGACTCTAGAGCTGATCCAGCAGCTGGAAAGGACTGATAATACCATCACTCGCACGGTGGATCACTGGGTGGACAATGTGCTAGGATGATTTGTGATGGAATTTTCCATTGATCAGTTTGTCTCCTACTCTGAGGTCGAGCAGAGATTCTTTAAAGGATTCTGGGGCAAATTTCTGAAGACATTACCGTTGTTGATTAAGATATTACTGTGCAAGAAGAGTATTCTATGTAGTCATACCGACTGAATGACCTCAGATCCTAACGAAAACGTGACGCGCAGTGGTGAATACTATTGGACCAACCTTGACGGGGGAAGATCTGCTTATAACCCGCTGCGAGAAACGGCTACGCAAGACACCCGGATACACCGCCGTCCAGGCCGCACAAAGGTAAGAACTCACCCATACCACCACCTCTGCCGAACAGTGATATGGTTGTACACTTGAAACTACCTACCTTCAAGGGGGTAGGGGATGAGGATATGGACCAATTTTGGTTTGATGCAGATTCCGTATGGACTGCGCAAAATGTGACAAACGATACGATGAAGAGGGCGCCGTTGTCCCTGGCGTTCGAAGATAGAGCATTAGACTGGTATATGCGATACGTCTCTCAGCAAGGGAGTGTGTCTATTCAAGATATTAAGGACGCTCTGGAGCAACAATTCCGAAAGCCAAAATATTACTCTCAGTTGGTAGTAGAAGTGAAGGACTTTAAGCAAGGTGCGTCTGAGTTTGTGTGGGAGGCTGATCAACGACTGAAGAAATCAATCAGGGAAGGAGGATTTGAGTATGACGATAGACAACATACGGAATGGTTCATCGCTATGTTGTTGCCCCACCTGCGTATGCCAATGAGTCACAAAACCTTTGAGTTGCAGGAAAAATTTGTGGAAGTCGCTATGAAACTAGAAGCTAAGCCCAGAGAATATACTTCGTTAGGAGTACAACAAATTCAGGAGCAGCTCGGAGCTATGCACATGGAAATTCAGAACCTGCGAAAGGAACGAGGAAAATGAGCCAGCACAGGTCTATGGTGCATACGATGTCGGGTATCTGGCCATACGAAGGATCAGTGCCCTCTATTGGAAGATTACATGCAGATAGGAGGACCTAGTTCGGTCTGCCCAAGAGCGAGTGGGGAACCCATCCTATCATGACCAGGCTCGAGCGGACCTGCCCTGTGGTGCGATGACTGCCGTGTAGCGGGGTTGCATGATACGACCCATTGCCCTCGGCTAGGTGTGTATGTCCCAGAACTGAAGCAACAGTGGTGCAGGTTCTGCCGATCGGTAGGACACGATGAGCAGCACTGTCACACTTACGACTTGATGATAGATCGTGGGAACTTGTATAGGGTACAATCAGACCCTGTGTCACCGAGATCTCCCATGAGATTTGGTGGCTCTCTAGCAAGGGGCAAGGGAGGTCGGGGAGGAAGCGCAGGACGAGGACGTGGGCAGTTAATCTGTTATAACTGCAGGGAGGTAGGACACTTTGGCAGGGACTACCCAAATCCCACAAGGCAATCTTGCAAATATTGTAGGCGGCTGGACCATGTGGTTGAAGATTGCCCAATTTTAATAGCCAAAATGTAGGAAAAGCAGCCCACCCCCACGTAGAATGTGCAAAGAGTTAAAACCGAGCTAAGGAACATAAACCCGAGTGTGAAATTCATAACACGCAGTGGGATGGTCACCCAGGGATCGAAGAAAGAGTATTCCAGGGATCCTCTGACCTATCAAGAAGGATCGAACATAAAAAAGGGACAAGAGACAATAGCAGCTACTGCCCAAGTACCGACGCACCTCAAGATAGATGATGGGGTTGAGCCCTTTCTGCAGGCATGTCTAAAGCTGCTACATAACCCAAAGGTTGTAGAGAACCTTCAGGCATTAATGAATAGCTGCACAGCACGACCCGATCCGACTCCCGGGACTAAGGATGTACACAAACTATACAGGTATAAAAAACGCACCGGAAGAGAAATGCGACTGACTGCGCAAATTGGTGACTACGAGATGGATCAAGTTATTTTGGACCTTGGATCATATGCGAACGTATTACTGAAGCAAACATGGCAACGAATGGGAGAACCTAAATTGGAATGGTACACCATCCAGTTACGCATGGTGAATCAACAAAAAATCATCCCTCTAGGAAGGCTGCCAAAAATCGTGGTATATATCGCAGGAGTAAAGGTCCAAGTTGACTTTGAGGTAATAGAAACTGTGGAAGATACGGATCCCTACCCTGCACTCCTAGGACTGGACTGGGCTATAGATATGGGGGGTGTTATCAATCTCAAAAAGCGCAGCATGGTGTTTGAAAATAACGGCACACGAGTAATAGTACCGTTGGATCCTGCGGAAGGCACGCGGTATACAGAGCCAACGCAGGATGCGGAGGAAGTGGATCACATCTACAAGCTCACCATGCAAGACGAAGATTGGATTAACCCCACGGCGGAAGGAGTACTCTGCTGGGAAAAGGATAGTGAATTCCTTTCTGACTCCGATGGGGAACTAGAGAATTGGCAGGGCCGGTTGCATGAGGTTTCAGCGCTACAATGTCTTCAGGTCACAAGGAACTTCCGTTGCATCTCCGTCGAGGTAAGAGACCTGCCCTACTTTGGGGACTCAGGTAACCTTAAGGAATTTTTACGTGAATTTGAAGCAGAAGTTCCCAAGGGACGCAGGCTAGGGGCCCTTAAGCTAGCCCTACGCGGCACGCCTGCGCGCTGGTGGAATATGCATGGGAAGGTATTCCGCGATTGGGAGGAATGTCGGGATGAGATGATCCTGCGATTTAAAGCTCCAGTTGGGAGACGGATCCAAGAATTCCTTGGATCAAAAGACCCACGAAGATATTTTCTTGGAGGGGAAACACAATGGTGCGACAGACCCCCAAACGAACGAGTTCACCTGTTTATCCATGACCTAGGATTGCGTCCCACTGCGTGGTATTTAGATGCGGAGCTACACCAGCACACGTGCCATTGGGAGAATTTGCGAGATGAGTTTCTGCAAACATTTAGGCTGGAAGATGGCACAAGGGCGCTCGATGCAGCTTTCCAGAACACAGACGCCTTGACTAAGGGAAAATCATGCCTATATATAGCACCCAAATCAAGGGGAATGCCGGTACCACACATGATGGAATACTAGAGCCTTAGCCCGACGAAAGGAGCGAGTGATCCCCAAACTGTCCCAACCACGGTACCGGATGGGATGCGTACGGTTGCCAAGCTGTGTGAGTTGTACCTGAGTCAAATTATAACACACCCGACGTCGGATTTAATTCGGGATGTGCGAACAGCACAGACGCTTCATCCAAAGTCAGTAGATCCGTGGGAAAGCCATCATGTGCGAGCGATGACTGTTAGGGCACTGCATTCTGGTGAAAATGGAATCTTACCGTTACAACAAACAAGCGGCTGGCCATCAATGTGGCAATTTATGGTGAGTTTTTTCCGGATGATTGATGGTAAGTTTCAAGTTATATTTACTCTACCGTTGGATAACCCGGGGATTATACGGAAGAAAGGATAACTCCGATCAAGGCTCCATATTGTCTCTATCATCTGCATCTGTTATTCTACTGCTTAATTGTCTGGACCTGTAGCGTTTGGGTCGTACCCCATCAACTTACCTCCGTTGTCTATGAGTTTCCAAAGTTAGAAGCCCATCCTTTTTCTGCTATGGCAGCCCCTAACCTTCCAAGCGCCTCGCCTGCAGACATTGTGTTAAGAGGGTCTAGGGATGCCAAGATTTATAAGTTGATTTCCCTCTGGCTCCCTGCAGGAAAAATTGACTTTGAACCCTATGCAGAAGGGCGCTACAGCAGCTCGACGGAAGTTCACGCCTATCCCGACCCTGGGATGATCGCAGGCCCCAGCCGAATAGGCTCGGAAGATGCTATGCGGGATGATACGCAACTGCCTCAGCGCGCCATGAGAACTGACGCAGTCCCATCACAGCTAGTCTTACGCACAGAAGGTCTGACCAATAGGGATACTCCATCCCCCTGGGGTACGAAGTGGTATAGGGATATGTTGTGACTTCTTCGCAGTTCCAGGCTACCTACCAACAAAGGTCGTATTTATTCACTACCTAGCACTGTCTTGGTCGACGACCACCTCCCAACAGCTACGGACCTACAAGTGGATTTGGCACAGCTGCCCTGCAAGGCGTTACAGGGATTACACACCGTCATGCTGCAAGAGATCCATCATCATGACCGGACCGCGCAACAACACCTCGATGTGGCCACACCGCTCCTCACACGCCAGACCGAATATATCTCCCTTATGGCGCAGCTCGAACCAATGGCTCACCGGCTCGACATAGAGATCCCTGATGAACTCCCAGCATCAACTTTGCTGCGGGCTACCATAGAAGGCTTGGTTGCAGCACTCAGGGCATCCTGAATCGAAGTGCAGGCCGTCAAGACCCAAATGGCCTGCCAATTCACCACGTACAAGGCCCAAGCACAGCCTACCATATCCCCATAGGTCCAGGCACAACGGGCTGCGTTGATAACTGAAGCTACAGACATTATTAAAGGAAAACTCACTCTGGGTACTCAGTTGCTCAAAGCAGCCATACAACTCTGGATAGCGGTCCATTTCAACCCGATGCTTCAGCATGTCAGATAGGACTTACGCCAAAAGGAAGCTACTTTCGATTAGATCGAAGGTACCTTGCCTTCCCTCGCCCCTGTGCAACGTCTGGCACTCTTGAAAACTAGCAATGCTATCCAAGACATGATTGCGGATCTCCGACGCGCCAAGCATGCCATCAGAAAGCGCTTGAAGCCATGGGGTGATGCTGCCTTCCAGATATCTCAGGATGCTCACAACGCCATTGCACGACTCAACCAGATTTTGGAATGGGTTACCACGGCCCCTGAAGGACCTACCTCCCTGAAGCTTGTCGATATTGCACAAAGTGTTGCTACCCAGAGTCAGGAAGTGTTACCTCCGTTGATCGTCGCCTTCAATACCTTACGTGCGCAGATAGAGACCGCACCACCACAGTCACTCGGCACGAGTCACAAGATTGTGTTGGGGGACTATTGGAACAAGGTCTCCTACGAGCTGCGAAACTGGTTTGATTTTGTATATTTTTTATTATATTTAGTCTAGCACAGGGGTTTTGGGGTGGGTCGAACCCCCGAAAGCATTGTAAGGGGTCAAAGGGTAAACCTGGGGTCTGAAAACCATAGTTTGCGGACCATAGGAAAGTTTAGGCTAGATTGTTATAAATAGAGGAACATTTTGAATTGTAAGGT
This sequence comes from Pinus albicaulis, assembly GCA_034641835.2. Taxonomy (NCBI): domain Eukaryota; kingdom Viridiplantae; phylum Streptophyta; class Pinopsida; order Pinales; family Pinaceae; genus Pinus; species Pinus albicaulis. Next base: position 88,820,268 of record CM076572.1, on the reverse strand, counting down.
AGAGAAAAGAAGAGCTATTGATGTGAATTGTGGTTTAGTAAATCTGTTTGGGTTTTTGGGGAAGGACTCTTGCTAGCTATGTGCCGGGAGATCCAAAGTCCTGCTGTGTGCAGACCCTGCTGCTATGTGTGCAGGTTAAGACGGGTATTGTAAGAGGGAATTGATGAATTGATGAGTAAGAAAGGTTGTTTGAGAACTGAATCCATGTATATTGTTTGTGCGAATCATTGGTAATTGTTGTATTATGCGTATTCTGTATTCAGCTGCGAAAGTTCTATGTAAGTGTGTTTACTATATCTGGATCTATTCTGTTCTGTTTTATGCAATATTGTGCTACTGTCATAGAAGTATATAATTATCAAACATTGTAGATCTTGCGCACGTGGATGTGAGAAGAGACCTATAGACCCAGCGCAGAAAGAGGCGATCTGGGTATCACAGGGCCAGACGCAACTTTGCTTGTCTTACCTACCCTTTCTCAGGATGCGGAAACCTGGTTCCAGCACCCACCCATACTAGTTCGGGTGAGACTCTGACCTGCGCAAGTGAGTCACTACCGAAAGGGCCAGTAGTATAGGGGTTTGTTGGCAAACCTTGAACTCTGAACCTAGGTTAGGACCCCTTGAGCCAACATCCTCCTCCTCCTAGATCTGGTGCCCTACTATCTCCTTTTGAGCCTAGTCCCTAGTTGGGACACTTCTTCGCTTTGCAGGTCGCACTAGACAACTCACACCTCCTCCAACACCTATCTCTAGCAACCGAATTCATTCTTATTTCCAGATATGCAATCTGACAAACTCGTACGACCTTCTCTGGAAATCTCATATGATCATCTCTACAAAGCTACAAAATATGCGAAACTCAAATATTTAGAGAAAATAAACCCCAAAATATCCCTCTTTTCCTCTACTTAGTTACTGCTCTGCTACTCGCACTCCCTTCTGGAGTGAGAATATATACTCACAACTAATGCCAATCTGCATGGAAAATCAAACTTTTGAGACTAGAAGTTCCCCGAGGAAAATTTTTCCCTCTCTATGTGTGCTCGTCTTCCTTCCACCCGACGCTGGCTTTTCTTTAGCAAACTGTTGAAAAAACCTATGCATACAGCTAGAGATCTGCCCAACAAAAACTCTAAGCCTCTCCCTCTTCCAATGGAATCACCCAATCCAGAAATATAGAATTTTTCTTCCACTCACTCAGCAAAATCGAACCTCCACAAGCAACTCAACCTCATAGCAAAAATATTGCACTACCCTCTAGAATTTCGGCCTCCTGGTAGAAATATTGTGCTGCCCTTGGGAATTTTGGCCTATTTCCCTTGCTAAGCAACAAAATTCCTTTTTTTTTCGCCTCTAGGCTCTCCGGCTGATCAATTTCACTCTGATACCATGTAAATATTCCACAAACTGGAATCCTATTGCAGCACCTAATATTATTTCTCCTAATTGTTAATTTAATTTAACAATTTATCTGTTGTTTTCTATGACAAACACTGAAATAAATACACTACAACCTTAACAAATAAAAACTGCAGAAGAATAAACACTAGAATAAATGATAGCGCACACACATAAAATAACACATTTATTTTTGGATGAAAGTCCCCGGAAAAACCCAACTTGGGAAAATTGGTGTTGTAGATGAGGGTTTTATGTTATTATGCAGTAGTAAAAACTGAGTACATTTATGGATGCCCGACTAGATATCCAAACAACAAGAAAATCTAGGCAAAATACTGAAGGGGAATTACCCTTCTCCCATAAGCAATTTTTGGCACAACTTGCCTACCAAAACTTGACCTCCTGGAGCTCTGTGTCAGCCTCTACGCTGCTCTGTGTTGTTGGTTGGATGACTTGCCTCAAACTGGGATCTGATGAAGTTGTTCTGCCTTTGGATGCTGAGAAAATCATCTCTCTAGCCCTCTGGGACTTCTTCCCAACCTTTAGAACTGATAACAATTTTTCCTTCCTCCAAATCGAACTGCCTAGTTGAAGAAATTGCGTTGTCCCTCAGTGCTGCCTCTATTAGATAACTCAGCCCTCTTGCTGCTGCCTCTCCAGATCTGGAAAATCTTTCCTCTGGATCATTATCTCTTCCCCTCACACTGCTTCGATCTCACTGACTCTCTCTCCGAAAACTCACTGTTGCTACTCTGGAAATCGATCTTCCAATAAAATCGAACTCTCCAATTGTATTATCCATCATCACATCGACCTCCTCTTATAATCTTCTGTTGGAACACCAACGACCAATATTAAAACTTAATAAATGGCTAGGATAATCTTGGAGTCAATCTATGTGAGTTTCTAGAGAATTATCACCTTGAATTAATTAATCCTAATTAATTAGCCATATTCCCCAAGTTTAGACTTAGGAAATATTTAAAAACTGGATAATAATCTAATTAAGCCACTTCTAGGCAGAATTTCCAGAAACGATTTCAAGGTTTTGGAGATCTCATGTATTCTAGCCTATTTACAATTTTTTTGGCTAGAACACATCTGATGCTACAAAAACTAACAGAATCAAACTTCAACCAATTCAAATATTTTTCCTCTTATTTTTTTTCTCTCTGTGGGTTGAAAATTCATTCTATAACGAATTCTATAACAAACTTTAAAATCAATGTACATAATCTAAATGTCTAGATCTATCACTTAAACCAAATAATTTCCCTTGTTTTTCCTTATTGTCACTTGTCACTAAGAAGAAGTTGGATGTCTAGGATCCATTTTTAAACAAAATTTGTATGTTTTACCTTTTGCTAAATAAATGGTAGATGTTTGGGATCCAAGAAGTCTAATAAACCTTGAACTGAAAAATCTAGATGTCGGTAAATTTACTAGATGCCAGAAAACAGGCACTAGAGTTACAATTTTACCTTTTTCGATAACTAAGAAATCAAGCTCCGAGGTCATTGTTCCTTTGTACATATTTTATTAGAACCAAAATGTGGAACTCTGAAATTAAAAAAAATAAAATCGTTTTATTGAATCTAAATTCCCTCTAGACTTTAGAATGTGGAATGTTTGTGGAATCCTCAATATAGGATTTTATGAAATCTAGGATTTCTTAAAACTAGGACTTTCTGAAAATCTATATTTTAATGCACGTCACTCCTCCATGTCACCAATCCACATCACTGATTGATGTCACTCATGGGAACCACAATCTAGAAGTAGAAATTCAAAAAAACTCAAAAATCAAGCTAATGGAAATTTCCTGATGTTGGATGTTCGATGAATGAATAGTCGTTAATCCCATGTCAATCAACGATACTAATAAAATCTTTGTTTAAATATACATCTATGACTTTGAATCATTCAGATTCTGAAGTAATTAGATATTCAATAATTCTCTTTCCTACGCATTTAACTCTTCTTTAAATTTGGTTTTTAATCAGTTTGATCAACCACTCTTCTTTCACCAATCACTGTCACTTGCAATGAACATAATAATATTACCAAAAATCATAAAATAGAGCCACAATCAAAAGGAGTTACATAGATGTGCAAAAATACAATCCACATTGTGTAAACTCTATAAGTTCACTAGAAAGGAGAGTTATACACAATAAAGGAGTATGCAACTATATATTTCAAAAATACTCTATAAAATACACAACTAGACCCTTCTCCTATCTTTATCTACTTCTCTCCTCTTCCTTATCAATGTTTTAAGTCTAAAAAGTGTTTATTTATATAAACATATGAGAAACCGACTTGACCCCTAGAGTGATTGACTCATGTCCTCTTAATTTAGAGAAATACTACAAATCTCCTATATGTCCCTAAAATAACTCATCTCTTATAAGTACGTACTAAAATAATCATATTTGGTTACATTACATGCCAACAATGAGAGAAACCAACTTCTCTCTTCATAGACACAATAAACCTATAAAACTATTACAAACCTAAGAAAAAAAATAAAAATGATGATCATGCATCAATAACAATGCAAAAGAGGTTGAAAATCAATAGGTTGATGTTGAAAATCAAGATAGAGTTGAAGCTACAAGCAACCACGACATACCAAGAAATAATGGTGCAACACTAAGGAGTGGATCAACTCCACAAAGTAGTGAAGCATTAAGGAGATCAACAAGGAAAGTTCGAACAGCTCTTAGGTATCAAAATTATGTGTTTATAACACAAATTATGAATATAAAGGAACCCCTAAACTTTGAGAAGAAAAATACCATAAAGAATGGATGGATGCCTTGAATGAAGAATATGATTCTATTACGAGAAATGAAACATAAGAACTAACAAAATTTCCTAAGAATAAATTCCACATAGGAAATGGTTGTTGAAAACTAAATTTAATGTTGATGGAAGTATTGGTAAGTATAAAGTTAGATTGATAGCAAAGGGATATTCAAAATGAAGGAATAGACTGAGGACACTTTTCCACCTATAGCAAACATGAATACCATTGGAATGATGATAGCATTAGCTACTAAGTACATATGGAAGCTACATCAATTAGATGTTTGAGTCAAAATTTCTAAATGGAGAATTAAAGGAAGAAGCTTATATTTTTCAACCAAAAGGTTTTATAAGGGGAAAGAACATCTTGTTTGCAATTAAAAAAAACTTTACTTGGACTCAAATAGGCACCCAGGGTGTGGTATGTGAATATAATTGATACTTTCTTCTTCCAACAAGGTTTTACTAAAAGTAAAGGAGATCCAAATTTATATATCACGAAGGATTAAAATGGGCATATTACTTTGATTTCCTTATATGTTAATGATCTTATCATAACATGAAATGCCACTAAGTTAATTAAAAATATCAAAAGATGTCTATCACAAGAATTTGAGATGAAGGACCTTGGATAGTTGCACTACTATTTAGGCCTTGAGATATGGAGAGATTATGGAAAAAATTTGATCACGCAAAGTAAATATACACAAGAATTAATCAAAAGGTTCAATTTGAGTTGATATTAATCATTGTCTACTCCATTAGAGTAAAATGTTAAGCTCAATGATGATGATAAAACTATTGACCTTTTGAGGTAGCATCAAGTGTGCTCTAGCCCTGAAATTTTGTGGAGGGGCTAAGACACACAAGACCTCCAAAATCCAGAAAGCGTTTGGAGAATTTTCATCTGGTGTGTGAGATATTAAAATAATCAATTTTTTTAATGAGGACCCTAAGTCTAACGTAGGGAATTAGAAAAATTAAAGTGAATTAATTAAACACATGTGATGAAATGTTCTAAGTGACATGGATCAAATAATCTTTTAATCTAAGCCATCGATAAGAGATTAAATCACGGTCATTGATGTGCTAATGAGAAAAGTATAAAGGAAAGGTTTGGGGTGAGTTGGAGATACACACACAGATTCTAAGAGATCAAATTCTTATGACGGAGCAGTGCTTGGACAAAGATCATATCTGAGTGACTCAGAGTGGCAGTGAGGGGCAGACACAGTGATTGGTCAGGAGGGCGAAGAGTACAGTGTAGAGCAAGGGCAGCAGAGATGTAGTGGAGGCAGTGCATCCATAAGAGGGAGTGATGCAGTCCCTCATGAGGGTGACGCAGGCCCACGTAGGACCTACGCAAAGGCAGCGCAACATCTCCAAGTAGAAGTCCGAAATTATGTCGGAAGAAGGGTTTTTGAGCCAGGAGGGCTAAAACAGAGATCCGGGAGAGGCAGATTCACATAGAGCTAGGGTGACGCAGTTCTTCAGCTAGGCTACGCAGGCTTACGCAGTTGCTGCGCAGAGGCTACGCAGAGCCAGCTAGGGTTTCACCAGTTGCTCATCCGGATCAGCCGGGACTTGCGAGAGTGAGGTATATCTCACATTTTCTCTGATTGTCGAGGTTTTATCTGTTGGGTCAGCCAATTTTATGGCACCTTAGATGTACTCATAAAATACTACTTAATAATAATAAACCCTCATAACTGTTGCACCGATTTTCTCGCATTGGGTTTTTTCGAGGAGATTTGTCTAAAAAATCTGTGTCACTTTGTCATATGAGCGTGTTATTCAGTCAATGATCTGTATGTCTAGGCTATCAATTGTATTTACTTCAATGTTAATTCTGAATATTTAGATTAATAACTTGTATGTTTAATCAAGTAGGAGAAGTAAATATAGATTTAACAGTAGGATTTCTTAGTTAAGAAATTTTCACATGGTATCAGAGCACTGCAGATCCAGCTGAATCTCCAGCAAAATCGGCTGAAGAATTTTTCGCTACAGTAAGCAGCTGAAGCAGCAGAAATTCGGAGAGGGTAACGCAACATCAGCAGGATGCAATCCCAGCAAAGGCTACGCAGGGGCTGATGCAGTCCCATCTAGGTGACGCATGAGAAGCCTGCGTTGTGCAGAGGCTACACTGAGCCAGTTTGCTCACGCAGAGGCTAGCTAGAGGGGCGGAGTCTAGTTTTTTTATGTTGCTGTGAAGTACTGCCAAGATCCGGAAGTAGGGCTTCAGATCTTCAGCAGTTGTTGGTGTGGTGGATATTCTGACGGTGCAGAGTAGTGCCTAGCTAAGTTGACAAAGTGCGGGAGGATGACAGTTACTCAGTAGATCTGTGCCAAGCAAATCTAATATTCGATCAGGAGGGTGATCATAGAGAACTATTCAGTTGCTTTTAGATGAATATTTCCAGGATGGAAATCAGTGGTTGGAGGGAGCAGCTACTATAGAGGGTTTCTAATCGCCAAGAGACCCAGATCCAGTGTTTCTGTTGAGTATTGCAGCAGAAAGAGGGAGAAGAGTATCTATTATAATAGATTTGAGCTAGATGGCTTCTCATGGACTGAGAGATCAGGATAGGTTGGACGTCATGTCCAACTTCATTATCTGGAGGGCCAAGATCCTCACAGTCCTGGATGAGTACGGCATCAAGGACAATGCTGAGAATGTCCTAGCTGTGCCTGTCAATCTAGATCCTCTGAAGAAATTCAAGGAAAATTAAGTGTGCGCTAAGTGTTTGATCATGGATGAAGTCAAAGATCACGTCATGCCACATATTGTCGGTAATAACACGTCAAATGAGATGTGGACTGCTTTGGAGACAATGTACCAGGGAGGCTCTGTCCAAAGAAAAACTTCTAGAGAATCAGATGCAGTTATTCCAGATGCAGAAGGGTGAGGAGATAGATCCCTTCCTCTTCAGACTCCAGACTATCCGAGATCAACTGATTGCCATGGGTGCAACTCCAGATGAAGGAATTTAGGTAAGGACTTGTTAAACTTGGACAACTAGGTCCAAAATCCATGTTGTGTTGCTCAGATGAAGACACCAATATTTTTGTTGGGTTCCTCTTTCGAAGAGGTACAAGATCAATCTAAAGATCATCTTGATCTGATGAGAATAACATTTTATTTGAATTTATTTTTAATACTTTCAAAATATGTGGAGGTCGGCCTTAAGGTTTTACACCCCCAGCAAATGTGTCACACACCCTCAGTGATTGATATAAATAGAGTCAACGTTGGAGGACATTTTAATCATCTCATCACACACATCCTCATGATCTAGAAATGGATGCCATAAATATGGATGATGCCGTAAATCTGGATGATGCCAGAAATGGATGTCGTAAATCTGGATGCAGTAAATATGGATGATGTCGTAAATATGGATGATGCCGTAAATATGGATGATGTCGTAAATCTGGATGATGTCGGAAATGGATGCCGTAAATTTGGATGATGTCGGAAATCTGGATGTGGGATTCTTTTGTTGAATTATGTTGATTTTTGATGAGCTGTCTTTAAGGGTTGTGTGTGTGACACTTCTGGTTGGATGACCATATTGAGACTTTGTTGGTTGAAGCATCCTGTTGCCCGCCGTAATGCAACAACACACTTATATTTTTCTGGTTTGTCTTATGTCGATCTAACGGTATGTTCTATCAGCACTTTACTTTCTTGTTTATGTGATTTTTGACTGACATTGGGGATAAAAGTAAAGTTGCATCAAGCATATAAAATCTTCAAAAATTTACATGGTATCAGAGCTGAGGTGAAGACAAAGCCCTAGTTTGTAGCAATCACCGAAGAAGAGGATGGGTTCCTCAAACTACAATGGCTTTAAGGCTGATGAAAAATTGACTGGGAAGGATGACTTCCATGCTTGGAAGATGACATTGGATCTTCATTTGGAAGACCAAGATGTCATGGACTATGTGCAGGGTAAAATCCAAGAGCCTCCATCCATTGCAACTGCTGCTGCCAAATCAAAGTACAAGAAGGTGCGCATGTGGAAGACAAAGGTTTCAATGTGGCATTCATTGATGGAAGGTGTGCATGTGGAAGAAGAGTTTCAAGGAAGCTATCACGATTGGGTTTAGAGTTGGTACACTCTACCAGGTTGGAGGAAGTCCACTGGGAGCGATGACATGTGATAATATCCGACATACTGAACTATGGCACCAGAGGTTTGAACAACTTCACTACAAGGCCCTTCCCGAAGCAAGGAAGGTGGTGACGGGGATGCATGAGTTCTCAAATAATCATGAAGGTGTATGTCAGGGTTGTGCTGAAGGAAAGCATACAAGGGGACCTTTCCCCTCAAGTTTCACAAAGACATCTGATGTCTTGCAATTAGTAAATTCTGATATGTCTGGTATTTTGCCCGTGACATCCTTGGGAGGATGTTATTATTATCTGAGACGAACGAGTTCAAGAAATTTTGCAGAGGAGATAGCATCAAGGGGGAGACCACAATGTCTGTGGGCTACAACGAAACTTCGAAGGCCTATAAAGTATATGTGCATGGTCAAAGGGAAGTGGAGATATGCCACGATGTTACCTTTGACAAAGATGCTTCCCTGAGGAAAGTAGTCAATCTTCCGAGATCTGAGGAAGATCATGAAGCAAGGCCTGCAAATCAAGAAGAACCGAAGGATGAGACGATGCCCGATGATGAAGGACCAATGGACCCGATTGATCCACCTCCTTCAATAGGGAAGATACCATCATGGCTCAGGGACACTCTCGAGGATGCCGAGGGACATATGGCCCCAAAGGAGGACATTCGTGAAAGCAAGAAGCTAAGTAGATACCAAGGGTATCTAGCAGCCATGAGTACTATTGTACAATCTGAGCCTGGATCTTACGAGGAAGCCATAAAGCATCAAGTCTGGAAGGATGCTATGCAAGAATAGTATGAGTCCATAATGAAGAATGTTGTCTGGGATGTGGTTCCAAGACTGGAGGTCAAAGCAATTGTCACCTCGAAATGGCTCTACAATATCAAGCATGGATCTAATGGAAGTGCTGAAAATTTCAAGGCAAGATTCGTTGCCCGTGGCTTCTCTCAAAAGGAAGGCATAGACTATGATGATATATTTTCACCTGTGGCCCGATATACCACTATCCGATCTATCATAGCCCTTGCTGCTACGCAAGGATGGAGTCTTCATCAGATGGATGTGAAGACCGCATTTATGCATAGTGCGATAAAGGAAGAGGTGGATGTGGATCAACCTCTGGGGTTCGAAGTCCAAGATCGGGACACCCATGTTTGCAGGTTGAAGAAAACCCTCTATGGGTTGAAGCAAGCACCCAGAGCTTGGTACAAGAGGATAGATACTAGATAGCTACCTGATGAAGCCAGGCTTCACTCGTAGTAATGCTGATCCGAACCTTTACTTCAAGGTTGATAGAGAGAAGCCTCTCATTCTGGTGTTGTATGTGGATGACCTCTTCCTGACAGGTGTTGTCCCTCTCATTCATCAGTGCAAGAGGGAGCTCACTGCTGTGTTCGAGATAAAGGACCTAGGACTGATGCACTACTTCCTAGGCCTGGAGGTCTGGCAGAGACTTGGCGAGATTTTCCTTTCTCAAGGAAAACACATTGTGAAGCTTCTGGAAAGATTTAGTATGATGGACTGTAAGTCCGTGTCGACACCAATGGAGCTCAACTTTAAGAAGTTGAGTGGCAGCACTGTTGGGCTCGTGCTAGCAAATCCTACTGAGTATCTTCAACTCATAGGGGCCCTGATGTTCTTAGTGAACACCCGTTCGGACGTATGTTGTTCAGTGAACACTTTGAGTCAACACATGGTTGATCATAACATTCATTGGGTTGGTGCCAAGAAACTCTTGAGATATCTCTGAGGCACGATAGACAATGGGTTTAGATACACTGTCGGGAGTATGACACTCCATGGATATACTGATGCCGATTGGGCTGGCAGTGTGGTGGATCGCAAGAGCAATCTGGATGCTACTTCACACATAAATATGCTTCGGGCAGGAAACTGAAGTCAGTAACCTTGAGCACCGCTGAGGCCGAATACATTGTAACATGTATGGCCTGTTGTGAAGTCACTTGGTTGCGAAATCTCTTCAGTGAGTTGTTCGAGCATGTGCTAGATGCCATTGTTATCCTTTGTGATAACTAGAGTGGGATTCGTTTGTCATAGAATCCCGTGTTCCACGAATGCTCCAAGCATGTTGATGGTTGGTACCACTTTATCCGGGATATGGTACAGTGAGGCACTGTAAGGCTTGATTATATAGGAATTGATGAGCAGGTCGCGGATATTCTCACAATGCCCTTGGGGAAGGTCATGTTCCTAACCTTCCGTGAGAATCTTGGTATCATGGAATGACCCTATTCTGAGGGCCCTGTTGGACGATGAGCTCTTGGAGCTATGGGGGGCTTTGTGGATAGCTTCTCGGAGCTATAAGAAACCACAGGGCTAGGCTTGCCAAACCTTGTTGGTGTGCTTGGGCCCCACCATTATGATGATTGAGTTAGTTCGCCTCTCATGATCTGTGCCCTGTATGCATCCTACCCATTTGAGTTCTGGACTCATGGGAAGTACCTCTCATTTGGCCAATGAGGTGGGAAAAGCTAGAGACTAATAGCAAAGACTGATGGACGCATCAGAGATTTTCGTACTCTCTATCTAGGATGACACATGTCCAACCACTTGATCTAGGATCAAGTCTAGTGAGGTTTCGGACCTCCTACTGACTTCGGGTTAGATAAACCAACTTCGGGTTGGTATGTGACTCCTTGAGTCCATGTGAGGTTTCAGACCTCCTATTGACTTCGGGTCAGATAAACCAACTTCGTGTCGGTATGTGACTCTTTGAGTCCATGTGAGGTTCGGACCTCCAACTAACTTCAGGTTAGTGAGACTAACTTCGGGTTAGTATATATGACTCTCTTGAGTCCAAGTGAGTTTTCGGACCTCCTACTAACTTTGGGTCAAATAAACCGACTCCGAGTTGGTCTGAGACTCTTTGTGAGTCCTATAGAGGTTTCAGACCTCTAAGCTGAATCTGTCAGCCAGGAATGATGTCTTTGTGACTAACCCACTTCTGTTCTGAAATAAAGAGGCCAACAAAGCAAGTTACTACGGGATGACGCACGATGTTTGATTGCACAGGTGGATGAAGTTCTCCCTAGTTGAGAGGAAGTGTTAAAATCGGACAACTAGGTCCAAACTCCATGTTGTGATGCTCATATGAAGACACCAATATTTTTATTGGGTTCCTCTTTCGAAGAGGTACAAGACCGGTCTAAAGATCATCTTGATCCGATGAGCAGAACATTTATTTTGAATTTATTTTTAATACTTTCAAAATATGTGCAGGTCGGCCTTAAGGTTTTACACCCCCAGCAAATGTGTCACACACCCTCAGTGATTGATATAAATAGAGTCAATGTTGGAGAACATTTCAATAATCTCATCACACACATCCTCATGATCTAGAAATGGATGTTGTAAATATGGATGTTGCCGTAAATCTGGATGATGTCGGAAATGGATGTCATAAATCTGGATGCTGTAAATATGGATGATGCCGTAAATCTGGATGATGCCAATAATGGATGCCGTATATATGGATGATGCCGTAAATATGGATGATGCCGGAAATCTGGATGTGGGATTCTTTTGTTGAATTATGTTGATTTTTATGAGTTGTCTTTAAGGGCTGTGTGTGTGACATTTTTGGTTGGTTGACCGTATTGAGACTTTGCTGGTTGAAGCATCCTGTTGACCGCCGTAACGCACCAACACACTTATATTTTTCTGGCTTGTATTCTGTCGATCTACTGGTATGTTCTATCAGCACTTTACTTTCTTATTTATGTGATTTCTCACTGACATTGGGGATAAAAGTAAAGTTGCATCAAGCATAGAACATCTTCAAAAATTTACAGGACTGCCCTGAATGCAGTCACCGAGGAATGGGAAATGTTTTTCTAGAGCATATTGGGCAGGGCAACGTTACCATCTTGGGCAGATATGTGGGCAATCCTCCGTTAGGAGGAAATCAGGATATTTACCAAGAGGCAAAGTAACGGCAGTGGAACAATCAAGGTGAAGAAAGAAGAGGAAGATGATGCAACCCTTGCATCAAAGGAACGAAGGTAGCAAGGGAAGAAGAAGAGGGACCTATCCAGGGTCTGGTGCTTTAATTGTAGTGAACTTGGACACTTCGCCAACACTTGTCCTATGAAGAAGGACAAAGGATCTTCTGAATCCAAGGCAACAACAACAAAGGATGATGGGAGTGATGATGACGTATCCATGAGTGCTCATGAGCCACGGAAGTGGGGTGACATGGATATGTAGAGCAGCTATAGATGGAAGAGGCGAGATCCTTGAGGTGCCCAAACTCTTGGATCACATACGAGCTACGGGAGCCTTAAGACGGTAGCGGGACAAGAGGAGAAGTGGGTGCAGAACATCACAGTGAAGTAAAGGGTAGTGTTGAGATGTTGTAGAGCGAGAAGCACAGTGCAGAGGCAACAACAGCGTAGAGGTTGATGGGACTTCAACAACGCAGAGAGGTAGTGCTTACGCAGTGCAGAGTTGTAGCAGCGCAGTGGCTTCAAGGAAGACAGTGCAGAGCAGTAGCCAAGGGAGCTTCAATGATGAGATGCAGCCCGACTTATCTGTTAATGATTGGGCAGGGGTCCTTCAGTTGCTTAATTCTCAGCAACTGAGTTGCAGTGCAGCAGTTAGCAGTGGCAGTGCTATGGGAAGCATGATGTACGAAATTGAGAGGGATTTGCAGTACAGATGTAGAAGTGACATGGGCAGCAGTACAGAAAGAAGCAGCGCAGTGGATGGAGGGCAGCAGACCAAGCATTAATAATGCAGAGACTGATGTCAAGATCTTGTGATACATGGTGTGGATGTATTGCTAGAGCACACTTCGTGCTAAGGGGGAGTGTTGAGATTTTGAGGTAGCATCGAGTGTGCTCTAGCCCTAAAATTTTGTAGAGGGGCTAAGACACACAAGACCTCCGAAACCTAGAAAGCGTTTGGAGAAATTGCATCTGGTGTGTGAGATATTAAAATAATTAAATTTTTTAATGACGACCTCTAGTCTAACTTAGGGAATTAGCAAAATTAAAGTGAATTAATTAAACACTTGTGATGAAATGTTCTAAGTGACACTGATCAAGCAGTATTTTAATATAAGCCATCGATAAGAGATTAAATCACTACCGTTGATGTGTCAACGAGAAAAGTATAAATGAAAGTCTTGGGGGTAAGTTGGAGATACACACACAAAGTCTAAGAGATCGAATTCTTCTGATGGAGCAGTGCTCGGACGAAGATCAGATCTGAGTGACTTAGAGTTGCAGTGAGGGGTAGATGCAGTGATTGGATAGGAGGGTTAAGAGTATAGTGCAGAGCAAGGGCAACAGAGACATAGTGGAGGCAGCACAACCATCAGAGGGAGTGACGTAGTCCCTCAGGATGGTGACGTAGGCCCACGCAGGGCCTACGCAGAGGCAGCGCAACATCTCCAAGTAGAAGTCTGAAATTCTGTCAGAAGAAGGGTTTTTGAGCCAGGAGGGCTGAAACCGAGATCCAGGAGAGGCAGATTCACACAGAGCTAGGGCGACGCGGTTCTTTAGCCAACCTATGCTGGCTTATGCAGTTGCTGCATAGAGGTTGTGCAGAGCCAGCTGGGGTTTCACCAGTTACTCATCCGGATCAGCCGAGACTTGCGAGAGTGAGGTATATCTCACATTTTCTCTGATTGCTGAGGTTTTCTCTATTGGGTCAGCCAATTTTATGGCACCCTAGATGTATTCAGAAACTGCTGCTTAATAATAATAAACCCTCATAACTACTGCATCGGTTTTCCCGCATTGGTTTTTTTCCAAGGACATTTGTCTGAAAAATCTGTCACTTTGTCATATGAGTGTGCTATTCAGTAAATGATATGTATGTGTAGGTTGTTAATTGTATTTAATTCGATGTTAATTCTGAATATTCAGATTAATAACTTGTATGTTTAATCAAATAGGAGAATTAAATCGAGATTTAATAGTAGGATTTCTTAGTTAAGAATTTTTCACACAAACAAAATAAGTGAGTGGTACTTTATATCAAAAATTGGTGGGAACTTTGAATTATTTAACTACATCTAGGCTAGACATTGCATACTCAATCAACATACTTAGTCAATGCATGGCTAAGCCACAAGATAATCATTGTAAAGCATCCAAGCCAGTTCGTCGATACTTAAAGGGGACTATAAATGTTGATACTAAATATAATATTTGAATGTTGATTTGACAAGTTATTCAGATTCTAATGGGAGAGGAGATCCATATGAAAAGAAGTCCACTATTGGTTATGCATTCCATATTGGATCCAAAATTGTGTCATGGAGCAACAAGAAGTAGCCAATTGTTTCTTTGTCTTCCACTAAAGTTGAGTACAAAGCCTTATGTAGTGTTTACCATGAAGCCTTTTGGCAAAGGAGAATCCTTGTAGACATGGGAGAAAATAAATAAATACCAGCAATCATCAAATGTAATAATCAAATCTCTATCAAACTGGAAAAAAACCTCGTTTTTCATGCTATATCAAAGCATATTGAGACACGACATCATTTTGTAAGAGAAAAACTATAGCCAAAAGAAATCGACTTGATATTTTGAAATATGAAATAAAAATAATAATGTGGTAGACATATTTATTAAGCCTCTGGGAAAGGCTAGATTTGAATTATGTAGAGACAAGTTAGGCATCAATCCATTTGTCTATTAAGGGGAAGTGTTAAGTTAATGAGAGAAATATATTGTTCCTATGCATTAGTGTTCCAATGCATTTTTCTAGAGAGTGGTGTTTTCCAATGTAACCGTGAGTTGTAAACCCACATAGGTTTCATTATCATCTCAGTTGTAACGCTATCCCATTTCTATGAATATGGAATTCTATTGTGTAATTGAGTATGGATCAGATCTAATAATAAAACCTCTCTCATTAAGAGTTTGTCAGTGTCCTTATCTTTTCTAATTTACTGATCATAAGCTCACTTGTCTTAGCAAACATGATACTAAGCATATAAATGGATTTGAAACAAATGTTCAATTCAAATTAAGACCTTACTAATGCTATCCATAATATGCATTCAAAGTAACACCACCATAACACCACCATATGCATTCAAAAACCAATTAACATTCATATTTAATGATATTCAAGATATCCCTATTAGGATAAAAACACAAATTATATGCATTCAAAGTAACACCACCATATGCTTTCAAAAACCAATTAACATTCATGTTTAATGATGTTCAAGATATCCCTACTAAGGTAAAAACATTCAAAGTAACACCACCCTATGCGTTCAAAACCAATTAACATTCTTGTTTAATGATGTTCAATATATATATATTCGAATAAAAACACAAATTATTGGAATATTGCAAGAGAAAGAACACATAAATTAGGAATGATTAATCAAAGGGTTAGCTTGATTGTTACATTTTCATTTTTTTTTAAATGAAAGTTCAAAAAGGTTTAAAAGGTCAAATTCTCAGCTTCGATTATTCACTATTGACAAATAGATATACACAGTGCCATTTCCTGAAGAAACTATATTAAATCATATCGAGTTTTCTATGTTGGGAACTCTCAATTATGGGCTTCCATTGCGCCATTTTGATGGTGCCTGGAAGGATGGATGGAAGCTGCTCTAAACGGATCAGATCGATAGGAATTTAAGGATTTTTTTTTCAACATGAAAAATACTAACTGGTATATATTATGTACTAGGGAAATTACTTATAGAAAATTGTAAACAAAAAATGTTCTTTCTTCATTACATCAAGATCTATCAGGTAGCCTTGGGTGGTTCACCCCGTCAATATAATTTCTACATATTTCCAAACAGGTGACTTTTTCAAGATTTTCTACGACTCCAGCTAGTTGTAAATCTATTTCAAAATACATTTTCAGATTGGATGTTGCATGTCTGTCTTCATAAAAGATTTAATAAAATTACCAAATCCAACTGCCTTCCTGCTTCACCAAAAACAAAAAGGATATATAGATGCCTCAATTTTTTTTTTACTGTTCCTTCTATCTTCAGGTCCGCTGCAAGCAAGAAATATATAGATGCCTCAAATGAAGTTTACAGTTCCTTCCGCATCAAGTCCACTAGCATTGTATAATGCGTAGTGCATTTCACCAAAGACCCCATTCAGGCCTTTTTTTGAGAGGCAGTCAGCTTCATTGTTTTTTTCCCTATAGATGTGGCAAAAACTAACCACGTTAAAATTTATTTTTAGGGAGTGAATTCGCTCCAGCCAATGTGTGAGATGACCCGGATTAAGATTGGTTCTGTAGTTCATGTGTTCTATGATAACTTTTGAATCTCCACAGACCCATAGCTTCTCCAAATACAACTGGCAAGCAAACCACAACAGACCCCATAAAGCTAAAATTTTCGCCCTCATATTTGATCCCATCCCCCTGCTCCAGTATATTTTGTAGTGGTATGTGGGAGAAATCATTAGCCAAGCCCCACATCCACATTTTTTATTTTGTGAGGCTCCGTCAAGGAAGCCAGCAGGATAATAAATTTCAAATGGGCGCAGTCTCTTCAATAAATCTCTTGGAGGCCTTTGTTTTAACTTCAACTTTTCCCATGTACTAATGATTTGATGGCAAATTTTATCAGTAGTAACTGGCCTCCCTTCAAAAATCTTCTTATTTCTCCCATACCAAAGATACCAATAGAATAAAAACGAGATGTTTCTGAAGATTTTCACCCTCCCATACCACCATATGATGCACTCAAATGTTGTCCTGTGCTCGGGTGTATTAAGCTGAAAATGTGAACATAAAGATATCAGAGTATCTCTAGCAAAAGAACAATTATAAAATAAGTGTTGATTGTCCTCTGAATCTTCCCCACATAAAATGCAAATCCCCGGCCCCTGCCATCCCTTTCTTTGTAAATTTTTCCAGGTAAGATTTTTGTCTTTCCACACAAGCCATATAAAAATTATCATCTTGACTTGTACATTTTCCTTCCACATGTCCTTGAACTAGTTGTCTTGTTCGTTTTCCAGTTTTTTGTTTATCAGTTCCTTATATATCTCTTTTTTTTTTATTTGGTCCTCAGCTAATGTTCCTTCCCAAGTAATTCTATCTCCCTCTTTTCCTTTTCTCAATCCCAAACTTCTAATATTAATAATGTATTTGTTCCATTCCTCCCTCCTGTTCCAATCTAGTCCCACTTCCTGATATGACTTCCAGCTTGGAACCTCATCATCCCACCCTTTAATTATCCGACTCATAAAGAAATAGCCATGCTGGTTTATTTTCTCAATAGTCTCGTAGCCAAGGTTAGAGCTCGGGTCAGAACCCAGCAGACTTGGACTTCCTATCTGGATTTTGAAGCCATTACCAATGAGAAATTTTAGATTTCCCTAAAATAGGTGCCAAGATTTGTCGAAACCCTTCCAAATGTTTGACTTTTTATGAGTTTCCACCCATCCCGATGCAAGGATGGTCTCCATATCCTTATGCCCCAAGTATTTGTGTCGAATGATATCATTCCACATTCCCTTTGTGGTTAGGCATCACCACATGGATTTGATAATAAGGGTTTTGCCAAAGATTTCCACTTCAAGGATACCCCATCCTCCCTTTTCCTTCGGTTTTGTGATACATTCCAATTGAGCTAAATGTATGGATCTGCCCTCCTTTCAATCTAGCTATCACCTTCTTGATTTCTGCCAGAATTTTATTTGGGATAATAAATAAATGAGCCCAGTAGACAGTGTATTGTTGTAAAACCGCTTGTGCCAGTATTAGTCTCCCACCCCTCAACAACCATTTCGAGAACCAACAATTGATCTTCTTTTGATATTTTAAAATTAGCCATTTCCAGTCCTCCGCCTTATAATTTAGAGGTTTTAGTTTAAATCCCAAGTATGTCAGACACTCAGACAAAGGAGCGATATTGTAATTAAAATAGTTTCCCAATTCTTTGTAAGCCTCTTCATCTCCTTCATCATGATATATGCACGACTTCCCCTCGCTGACCATCATCCCCGTAGAGAAACAAAAACCATTTAAAATACCTTTTAGTTCCATCCAGCTCCTTCTCAGCATGATGCCAAAAATTAATACATCATCTACGAACAGACTATGCGATACCTCTTTCTATGGCGAAATATCTATTCCTATGAAAAGTCCCATTTCAGTGGCCCTTTTGATTTTGATGCTTAGTGAATCCATGATCAATATAAAGAGGAGCGGTGACAATGCGCATCCTTGCCTTAGCCCCCTGCCAGGATGAAAAAATCTCGTAGCCAACCCATTTATGATAACTACCATGGATGTATGAGTGATACATCCCATAATCCATCCAACCATCCCTCTGTCTAGACCAATTTTAAACAATACAAGCCTAAGGAATCCCCAGTCAACCCTGTCGTATGCTTTGTTTAGGTCTATCTTCATGACAGTTGCTTTCATTCCTCTTGACTGAATGGAGTGGATAATTTCCTGAGTTAAAGCTACAGCATCGTGAATGCTCCTATGTTTTAAAACACTGCTTGTTCTGGTGTTATATGCTTGGATAATACTATCTTCAATCTATCAACTATCACTTTAGAAATTATCTTATATAAACGTATTACACAAAGAGATAGGTCTATAGTCATTAAAAGATAACTTTCCCTTCTATTGACGAGAAAAATTGTACTGCTGACAACAAGGGGGGTCTCCCCAGTGAAAGGTCTTAGTTAGACCTCACACCATTTGGGATGGGAGCCCCATTCGGTATGTGGGCCCGGCTGCTGCCATAAGTGTTTCCACTCTTGGTTGTCGAATGGGAAGATGATGAAGCGGAGGAAAAAGTGAAATGACCAATCAGTGAAGCGAAATCATCCCAAGATTGACGAACCATAAACACAGATACAAGCAAGTCTAAGCAGTGAAAATAAAAGGGGGCACGCCGTGAGTGGGATCAGTGAGCTAAAAAACTAGTCAGACATACATGGAAGAAAACATGCCAGAAGTTAATTGCAAAGTAGTTCACAATAGATCATTGACATGGCAAGGAACAAATAAACACTGATTCAAGAGAAAATGTACACGCAACTGCTGTGAATTAGTTCATAATCAATTGCATGCATGAAAGCATGTGTACAACATAGTGAAATATTAGATAGCTAGTACTATCACCACAAGTAAGCACGTGAATCAATGCCGGAAAAGAGAATATATTATTAATGCTGCTGCAACGTCAAATACATGTTTACAACTCATCAAAACCCAATATTGGTTCATGGGCGATTCATCTCAATGCATGATACCAAAACCCTAGCCTCACTACCTCTCTCTCTACTTGATTCCAAGAGCTGAGTCCCTTTAGCTCTCAAGCACCAATTCCTCTGTCATACTGGCTTCAATTGCAGAGCTCCCAATCCTTTTGGTCAATTCCCGAAGTTGTATATATAGGCTGAGATGTCTTTTGAGTTGCCCTTGACTCTTAATCTTCCCGACTGTTGGGCTGACTTGCGACTTGGGAAATTTGCAACCTGCGACCTAGGGTTATATGCAACCCGCGACCTAAGGTCATCTGCGACCTGCGACCTTGAGTCATCTGTGACCTGCGACCTAGGGTTTTATCCCTTCTGCATTTCTCTTTCGGTGATCTCCAATTTTCACAGCAAGATGTCATTTCCTGCATATCAGTCCTATGCAAGTGACCAAGTGCCTTTGAGCTTAAAGTGAGGTTCTTGGGGATTCGTGAGGATCCACCTCACTTGCCATAAAACCCTAGCTTTTGTTCTGCGCATCGACCACTTCTACTTGCAACAAGCAACATGGGTCATAGTCTTTATAATAATAATAATAATTAATGCGGGACACTCATCCCATTAATTCATTTAAAGAAAACAACGTAGGCTTAGACCCCTGTGTGGTCCGTTTACATGCCGAAATGTTCCGTGTGCAGCTTGTCAATGGTATTAGTAGTCCAAATCCTTCTTAGAAAATATTTGAAGGCAAATATTGATTTTCGTTATTCAGGTGCTTCCTTCAGTTTGTGACTTCCTCCCATATTACATGATTAACCTTTGATGGTTCTTGATGTGTGCCTAAATCTGTCCGTAACTCCACCGAATGCCACCCCTTTCTTCACCATCATATGCTTTCTTATTTCTCATCGAGACTCCTTCTATGTATTATGCAACTTCATTTCCAGCAGCAAGTTCGACCCAACACAGAGCCTCTACGTATCCCATGAACTAGCCATTCCTTCATATGGTTTTCCCCAACGCAACGCTTCCTTTGACTTTTATTTGCCTAAAAGGTGGCGATGAGAACAAAGTCTGCAACACCTTCAAGGGGCTAGCCTCTTTACCCATAAATGAATAAGGAATTATGTTGGGGATCATGCTACGTATTTTGTAATGTATTTGGTGCACTGTAGCCAAACATTCTTCCAAAACAATTTGTTACAAACTAGAGGCAATCATCCAATGCTGTCCAACCACAAAGAAACGTCCTCACAACGAGGCTCAAGGTGTTCTCGCAATCATCCATCTTCTTAGGGGCATGAATAATAACACATCCACTCTTTGATAGGCACAGATTTTGCATGAGGTCGCAACCCTAGCATGGAGGTCGCATAGTCAGAGAGTTGCGTCGAGTTGTGGATCCTCTTGGGTGCGACCCTGTGACTTGGCGACTATGGAAGTCGCATAGTCGCAGCTCTCGATAGGTCGCACCCTTTGTTCATGCCTTAGGCTTGAGACTTAGCTACTAGTGGGAGAAGCTGCGACTTGAACTGTGATGCGACTTACGGAGGTCGGATAATCGAGGAGTCGCATCGATCGTTGCTCTGAGATATTTGTGACTCAGCGACTGGTCGCAATGAACTAGAGGTCGCACTGCAGACTTGGCTGCGTTTCTTCTTGTGAGGCACTTTCCCTCCAGCCCAAGCTTTTGCTGGTAGAGGACATAAACAACTTCGACTTCGATTTAGCGACCTTCATCACTGCTCTGCTTCTGGCGTTTGATGAGCCTGTTGCGACCCTCAACCTTTATCACTGCTCTACTTCCTGCGTTTGACGAACCGGTAGCTTTAGCCACTACCCGCACCTTCTGAAGTAATAATCGACGAAGAAGGGCCTCCAGATAAATTAGAACATTATAGCTGCATTTGTGAAGATGCAGATGACATGGTGACAACTCCATCTCTTGTATGTGCATCGCCGTCAAAGCTAAGACTAACAAGAGAAGGCTTTGTCAGATTTGAACATTAGACAATGTTGGACGGTTTGGCAGATCAGCCTGTACGCATAGAAGATCCACACAAGTGCATCTCAATGCTTATTTCTACAGATAACCTTCAATTATTATTGGGTCGATCGTATTCAACATATTTCTCCCATTGCACAATCTCCATCTCCATTCCAAAGGATTTTGTATTTCCTGAGGAAGGCAAATATCGTTGTGTCTCCTCCCACTCACAACCTCGAGAAAAAGACACCGAGGCTGTAAACATATGATTTTACATGTAGTGGCCTTAGCATCACATACTCCGGAGCCATATAATCGTATGTACCAAAAACTCTGGTGTGAACATGAGTCTCATCATTCGGAAAAGGTCTGGCCAATCCAACGTCTGACATCTTCAGATTCAATCCCTCGTTCAGTAGAGTTTTATTTACTTTAGGATTCCGATGAATAATGTGCGGTTATGAATCTGCATGAAGATAGAGAAGGCCGCATGTTATTCCCATTATGAAGTTATAGCGTTTTGCCAACCAAGAACTCTGCGCCCTTTTCTGGGTTGAAGAGAAAGGTGTCGAAGCTTTTAGTGGGCAAGTACTCATGAACAAGCAACCTTTCCGATCCATCCATACAATAGCCAGGTAGTTGTACTGCACTTTGGCTACAAGTTTTACTTCATTCATAAATTCCCTTGTTCCTTGGGCAGACTAGGAGGATAGATTTCTTACTGCTATTTCTGCGCCCTTGGAAGTTATACCTTTGTATACAGCACCAAGGCCTCCCTCTCCAAGTTTATTATCTTCATGAAACCCCCTTGTTGCTTCTGTCAATGTGTCCAAGTTAAACACTATTTGGGGATTGAACAACGATCCTGATCCAGAGATGTCATCCTGCCTTCTCGAATCTTCAATGCGGTGGTGATATTATCGGGTATATCCTTCATGGGTTCAACCTGCATGAAATATTATTATGTTAATTAGTGCACGGTCACTTTTAGAGAATGATGTCCCCAAATTTGAAAGTGTTTTACATGGGACCATGAGCTTGGCAGACTATCCAAATAGAATGCCTAAATGATCCATGGTGGAAGGGATTTTAATGGAACTATGTCATGCACTTAACACAGAGAAACTTCTACTCAAGTACATGCATGATCACAGTTGTTGTACAAGATACCTCCACACCTGGCCTGATTGCAGCTAAAGTATCTTGTCATAATGGTGAGAAGGTTTGCGAGGGGTTGGAAATGGTCAAGCACATCTGAGGCCGCTATCATGGGAGTCTGGGGAAACCTATCTCCGAATCCAACGGAGGGACTCTTAGTACTCTTTCGAGCAACAGATCCCCAAGCCCTAGTGTATTGATGAGACAACAAGACAAGAGGGTGTGGTGACAGGGTTTGGCGGGAACAGGTCACGGGGGTGTCATTGACTAAAGGCTGGGCCAAAACCCTAATGCCTGAGCGAGCAGAGGGGACCCGAAATTTTAAATATGCCCAAAATTTTGGGTGTTGTTGTAGTGGCTACAACACCTTCTTTTTTGGAATAAGAACTAGAAAAGTAGAGTTAATTGCCCCATGAATTCTCTCGGTCATCTTGGCCTCTTCCATCATATCCGTAATATCCAATATGAAATCATCATAAAATTACAGAAAAAAAATCTGGGGTCCATCCATCCAGACCCGGACTCTTATCTGCAGCAAAATATTTGAGGACTCCCCTTATCTCATCTGGTCCTACCCTTTCTTTCGTCTTATTTAGATCCTCTTCCTCCAACATTCTAGGAGATTAATCAATGAAATTCAATTGAGCTTCAATTCTTGCTACCTCCTTCCTCTCATATAGTTTCCCGAAGAAATTCACAGCAGCTGTTTGTATGTTTTCCATGGAGTGTATGATATTGCCATTTTCCTCAATATGCCAAATGGCATTAGCACTCCTTCCAGATGCGAATTTGTGAAAAAACTTCGTATTTTTATCACCGGTTTTTAGCCATATCGCTCCGCTCTTTAATCTCCAAGATTTCTCCTCAATCAATAAATGTGATCTGTGTTCAGCTTCTAAAGATTTTAATCTATCCCAGAAATCAGTTGACGTTCTACCTTCCTCTACTTCTTTCAAAATCGTGGCTCTCTCCCGAATGATTTCTTTGATCCTGTCCTTTATTTTTTATTTCTGTCTTTTTTCCCATGACTATACCACTTTTTTCAGCTCCCTCATAGTTTTGGATAAATAATACATGGTTGTAGTTCCTGACTCCCTTTTGTGGTTTTTCATGTAGCCTTTAATTAACTCATTAAAATCCTTATCTTCAAGCCAAACTCTATTAAACTTAAATGGGTGTCCCCCTTGACATTTTTCAAACTCTCAGATCATCGTTATAGGCCTGTGATCTGATATGGTAATGTCCTCCGCTTTAACAGTGATATCACCCATTTTTGTTCTAAGGCATTTATCCATAACAACTCTGTCAAGCCTTTTTCCAATTAGTTCATTTCCTTTCCTCCTGTTGAACCAAGTAGGGCAGTCAACCTTTAGAGGTAAATCACATAGACCTGCATTAATGAAAATTTCCTTTAAAACTTCTGATAAGGGATCCTCCGTGCCCTTCTCCCCCCAAATCTCGTCCTTCGATAAGGTGTAGTTGAAATCACCTATGATAATAGATTTCTGTAGGAATAGTATGCCACAGTCCTCCATTTTCTTCCAGAAAGTGAGTCTATCTAGGTAAGGAGCATAGATATTAGTAAGATGTATTCTCTGGCTGAAGCCTCGAAAGAAACCATTTAGTAATATCCCTCCAAAAAAGCTATAAGATTTCATGGATACCCATCTGGGATCCCATAAAGTTGCCAGTCCTTCAGAGCGACCAATGGCATCTTTGGCGACCATATGCCACTCTGGTAGCATAGCACGGAAATAAGCAATAGTACAATCAGATGATTGCATAGTCTCTTGTATGAAAATAACAGAAGGCTTGCTAATGTAAAAAAAGTTATTAACAAACACAGACTTGTCGTGACCCCCCAGACCCCTCAGATTCAGTGACAGCAACTTCATTAAGGTAACTCCGAGGCCAGGGTCAGCGCTTTAAGGACCCTTCCAATCGCCATAGAAACTGGGACATCCCAAAAATTCTCATTCGGTATACCATCAAGTAAAGCCGATACCAAGTTTTTTTCCCCTTTTAGGACGGTCCTTCCCACGTCGAATTGTCACATTTGACCTGGATGATGGACTAATATTGGTCGTAGGTGACACCGGACGACCCCTATCAACCCTTAGAGGTTCCAGTTCAGTCACCTTATCCAGCAGTAATAATTCCACATCACACCCGAAAGAGTTCCTTGGGGACGGACAAGCGTCTGGAGAGGCCATCACGGATGAAGGGGAAACCGACCTAGTCTCAGTCGACTGATTCGAGCAGACATCAGGACAAGCGGGAGAGAAGATAGGAGACTGCAAACGAGGATTCTTTAAAGGTAAAACAGGCAGGGGAAGCAAGGGTCTAGACGCTAGCATGTCACCCAGGGGTAGTCTACCCTCCGGCTGTAAAGGAAAAAAAATAGCCTGAGTGTTCCCATTGCCAGGGTAAAAAGGAGGAGATAAAGCCGATAACCCCCCCCGGAAAATCCGACCCAACATTCATCGACCCTTCATGCTCACTATCATCAATATTTACATTCATCGACCCATCATGCTTACAATCATTAGAATTTACAGGACCAATGGATGCAATCTTAACCGGAGAGATCAGTGAATCCTCGAAAGACATTTGATTTGGCTGTGCACGAACTACAACATCATTTTGAAAAGAAGAAGCTCCAATTGCTCTTCCAGGATGCCCCTTCATGTCATCCCTCCACTTCAGACATTTTCGCATCAGGTGACCAGTCTCATGGTAGAGATGGCACCTGAAAGGCATCCACCAATAATCAACCGCTTGATGGTATATCACTCCATCCCAAAGGAGGTCAATCTGAGCCAGTAAGTCGCCCGCAAAAGGAGCCTCGATGAGTATCCAGGTTGTCCACTTATCATATACCCCGATACATTTCGGGTCAACAAAGTGGCATTTACCTATACAGTGACCGAACGCAGCAAGTACCCTGGTGCTCCAAAACTGAATGGGAAGACCATATAGCTTCACCCACATTAAGTGATTGATGGGTGCGTTTAGAATTGGGTGAAATCCAGCATCCCAGCGGTGTAATGCTAGGAAACATCTCCCGTTCACCCAGGTCCTGCACATAACCTCCCCACATCGCTGTCTTTCATGAGGTGGAAACAGAACCACCAGTTTTCTAGCTTGCTTACACGCGGGGTGTAACCCAGTAACTTCCCCCAGAGTTTTAATAGCCACTCCATCATGTTAACCTTGCTCTGCCTCTCGAATTTCCATCTACCCACTACAACGCAATTTGTAAGGCTCTCGATCCTCTCCCACATAACATCGCTCTTGAAACTCAGTAGTCGGCTTCCCTCCTCAACTTTGAAAGGTTTGGTACCCCCTTGGTTTGAAGATTTCGTGGTAGCCCGCGTCTGAATGGAGTTCAGGGCCAAACGAGAAACTCCAGCGCGGTAATCAACCTTCCCATCCAAGCCCACAAGCCCCTCCGTTGAAATTACAGAGTGACTGCATTTCACAGGCTGTTTTTCCCCTTCCGCCACCCTAATCGCCTGTAGAAAAGACTTGTCGGAGTAATCCTCATCACACCTTGTGATGTACTTCTCTAGGTCAGCCATCCCAAAGCCGTCAATCATTTAAGTCTCTGCGCTGTCATCCAAAAGGCACACTCCACTCATCTCATTGCAACTGCCCAAGTACAACCTCGTAGGATGTACCACCTACCACCCTTTTCCACTTCAGTTCAGATGACGTCGCGATACACCGCCACCTCAGACAAACACGACAGCCTTAAACTCCCAAGGGCCGGAAATAATAAAGAATAACCTAGGGAAGAGAGGATAATCCTCTTTGTCAGTAACCGTAACTACAAACCACTAAGGTACTGAAATCAATCCGTCGTTGTCAGAGCACATAACCTCCCACCCAGATAATAACGGCCCAAAGGTACGACGTTCGAAATACGAACAGACCCAAGGCCCGAAATTGTCAGAGTTGACGTTGCCGGAAAATTTTGAAAAGAAAACGGTGATATCTCCCCCTGAAAAAACTCCCTAGAATAACCAGAGAAAATCCGGAATCACATCGGCTCAGAGGCGAGAAAAAGAGAGAGAGTCCAGTACCTCAATCTGTAAGGTGGAAATAACAGACCTTATCTAGAAGCCCCAACAGTCAGCCAGTGTCGACCAACAGCCATCAATAAATCGGGAAAGAAAACTCTCTAACCAAGTCTCTGGACACTCTCCCTGCATAACACCACCCAGAGCTCATGGATAGGCGTCCATAGTGACCTCATGTCTCGAGTAGTCGTCTGTCCCCCGCAGGTTCGCCCAGGAGCCATCGAAACCAACACACCAACCAAACATCTTGCACTACTCTCCCCAGAGATGATTCACCATCAATCACAACAGAGGAGTGTTGAGACCTCTCTTCCTATATTCTACTCTTTCCATTATGATTACACCTTACTGCACTTTTTCAGCAGAAGCGCTGTTTATTGGAACAAGCCATGGGGAATTTAATTGCACAATTACTACACTATGACCGTGAGCATGACATAAATCTGGTGGAGTTACCAGAGGGCTGTATATCTGCTATTCTCTCCTTCACTACTCCACGTGATATCTGTAGACTCTCAGCTGTCTCCAAACTCTTCACTTCTGCCGCCAATTCTGACTCTCTCTGGAACAAATTCCTCACCCAACAATGCCTGCACCAGATCCTCTCAGAGGCCGTCTCTCCCATTGCATTCTCTTCAAAGAGAGAACTCTACTTGTATCTCTGCGATCCAATTCTGATAGGACAGGAATTTAAGGATATCGATATCCTACACATCCACATTAACTTTACTTTGTCTATTCCTGGTAAGATACCTGGTTTTTACCCAGCCAACCTAGATTAGTTTTTGATTTCTCAGCATATTTGGACGTCCGCAGATATGTCCTCAAGGCAGATTTGATTCAGCAGCAAAACGAAAATACGGTGAATGTCATACTTTTAAATATATAACAATAAAACACGTCACATTTTTCTTTCGAATTTCCTTTTTTTTCTTGTTCAAAGGACTTGGTAACTATGTATGGGATATATCTATATTTTACTCACAAGGGGGGAATAGGTTAGAAACTGCTATAGTCTAGATCCATTTTGTAGGGTTAACAATGCCAGTTACATTTAAAAATTTTAAGGGGCTAGTTCAACAAATTGTCATTAATTTTATTGGATATTTAGTTAGTTCAATTTCAGCAGGTGTCCAATTTGAATACCATTGAAGTAGATGCGCACTACTGTCCACCAATAGCATTAGGAATGCCATGCACTAGTATTCACCGACAGGTTTATTAGAGATGCCATATAAACCTCCCTTAAGTTTCCCCACTAAATTTTCCTTCAATTAAAAGAAACAGATACTAATAGAAATGTGCCAAAATATAGATAAATGAAAAGAAATACATAACATTACTAAGTAGCCAGGACAACTATAACTGAGAATTCATATTACAATATTACACTGTTTCTCAAAGTACAAGGAGTCCTCCCTTAAATTCTTTGATGTCAGAATAGTGCCAAGGGGCTTCGCAGACGCAAAACACCATTCAGATATCAATACGGAACAATCTCATATACACATTAAAGAATTATCCTGATTCCTAAGATCTTGAAAAACTACCAAACTAGAGTTTTATTAAACATATACTTTTCATCAATATGTACCTATAAATAATGCAACTGTAATCAACTCAGAAGCCACATGTATAACGTTGACCACCCAGTGATGGCTATAGCTGCTAATAAATAGGTCCACAGGAAAATAACAGAACACTCGCTCTCGCCAACACCGAATAATTGTGTCATTGTTCCTGCATCAATGCAAACTCACCATGTATCAAAGGAAAATAGCTGCTACCGATACTCAAGTAGATGTATAATGAAATAGAAGAAAGGGCAATGTTCCACTAATGAAAATTTAGCGAGGTTGATCATTTCAAATGCCTATGGTCCACATCACTATTCGGTGCAGGTCTTATCAAGGAGTATTCTGTTACTAAAAAAGGATCATTTTTGGATCATTTTTCGATCTGTGCGTGTCATCCTTGTGCAGGGGCATGCTAATCTTTTCTGCATCGTCGGATGTCTTCGAAGAGACTAGTATTATGTTACTAGTAGACGTTCTTTTCTCAAAATTTTCTATTCTCAATCCCATGCAATTAGACTTTGAAAGAATTCAAATGTACCCTACTATAAATTTCCGTTAATTAATTCAAGTTTCGAGTTGATATTTGTCTTATTTCTGATTGTCATGATCGATATTGGTCTGGAGTTACCTTCGTGTTTTGTCCTCTGATTTTGTTTTACACTATTGAGCCACATAATAGTCGTTTGCTCTTGGATCCATCTCTGTAGAGCATCTCTCAGTTAATTTAAACACTTCAAAATTCACTTCTTGAAAGTCTTTCAGTCACACAATGCAACACCCTGTATAGCTTCAACCTTCGACCTCTTTTGACTCAACTTTCTTGATTACAGCATCTTACTTTTATGGAATATCCACTTATGATGTAACCGGTGTCGCCTAATTACCATGATGAGATAGAACAACAAAAATAGGCAGAGGTGGTTGTTTCAAGGGTTGACTGTACCATTGTACATACTACACAAATTTGGCTTAAGTTTATGAACACAAGTTGGAAATCATTCTTTCAAGAATTAATTCAGGAATTTAGGAATATGGATACTCTAAACTGCCCTCGATTGCGTTTCCTTAGCATTATGCATGTGACAGGGTTGACTGTTCCATGTGACAGCCTATTTGAGCAAGTAAAGTTGAGTTGCACCTGAGTGTGTATGAATTGTTATAATGTGTATAGGTGCATTTTTGGACCTTTGTGTGGCAACCTGACCAAATTTTTCAATCATCTCTTTTGGTTTAGTGTAGTTATGATGCTATTTGAATTGTATAGGGCCTACGCTAACAATCTGATATCATAAAATAATCTGATATACTATACTATCGTAACTATACTATTTGAATAGTATGAGGCCTACGCTAACAATCTGATAACAATATTATCAGATTATCTGATATCAACAAATTTTAAACCTCATGAGTGTTATTTTGGGCATGGTGTTATGTTTTAGAGGTACTTGCAGCGTTTTCTCCTTAATAAACCTCATTGATGATATTTTGAGATAGAAACAAAAGTAATTATCCTAGTTAAGGTGGGGCATCCTCAGTTGTGAGCCTCATGACCAATTTAAGCCCAGGGATCATATTTTAAGATAAAAACAAAAATAATTTTTTTTATTTAAGGTGAGGCACACTTCGTTTCTACCTCATGACCAATTTAGTTCCGAAGATGTTTCACCTCTGTATTTTGGAGTCATGAAAATGTTTGAAATTCCTACCACCTACTATGTATCAGACCATACAACTATTGCAAGTCCAAAAGATAAATGACTTCAAATTTATATCAAGTTTGGAGGAGTCTTAAAGATGTTTGAAACTCAAAGCGAATACTATGTAAAACATCATACAATTGTTGCAAGTAGATAAATGACTTCAAATTTCTTACGAGTTTGGTGGAATGACAAATGACAGGCAATTAAATGTAGGACACAGGTTCAGCACCTCGGAGAATCAGATAATCTTGATTGAACGTAAGTTTGAAGTTTGAACATAGTGTACTAAGGATCCAAGGGAGAGTTCTGTTCTTTTATGCTAATCCAAAGGTGAGTACTAGAAAGTGCTCACGCAGAAAATAATTTACGAAGCGTTGTGTTACGTTGTGACATTACAAGGAACAAATTTAAACACTGTTATTAGGCAAAATGAATTTGTCAAGAATTACGTTCAAATGGGTGAAGAAGTCACATGAAACTAACAAAAATTATGGTGTTTCTGCGATAAAACAGATTTAAATGCTGTATTGTGAAGACCACTTAGATAGTCCTTGCACAAAGGGTTAAAAATGAATGGGACTTGGATGTGCATTAATTATGAAATGTGAGGTGAGTAAATAATGAAGAGTGTCAAAGTATGGAATGAGCTGGCCTAACGTGTAAGAGGAGATGTCATTAAGGTGTAGTAAAATTGAAAAGGGAATGTTAAAAATGAGTGGGACCTGAATGTGCATTAATTTTGAAATGTGAGGTGAGTAAATAATGAAGAGTGTAGTATGGAATGAGCTGGCCTAACGTGTAAGAGGAGATGTCATTAAGGTGTAGTAAAATTGAAAAGGGAATATATTAAGTTGTGATGGATATTGTGATATACATTAAAATATATACTCGATATAAAATAATTCTATTAAAATGAATATATTTATTATGTGATTAAAGTCTTCAATGAATATATTTGTTATGTGATTAAAGTCTTCATGTTAGTGAATCAAATTTTCATAAAGTTTAAAAAGTCTTTAAGACAACACATATTTAGACTAGCATAGGTCCATTTTAAATCTAGATTTATCAAGTATAGAGAGGGACCAAATTTATCGAGGTGTAAATTTTTATATCATTTAATATTAAGGAATTAATGCATGACATGAAATTAAATGATAAAAGATTTACACCTCAAGAAATTTGACCCTCTTAGTGATTGATAGATCCGAAAAAAAAATAGATCTATGTTGGTTTAATATTTTTTAGATATCGCACGAACATACATGGCAACATCTATGTACATTACCTTGCTACTATTAGTCCAATGATTTTTGTTTAGATAAAAGTATTTTAAAAAATTTGAAATAGAGAGGCATATTTTATGATTGGTTTAAAATAGTGATGCGACAATGATTTGGGGGGATTGTCGGACATCAAAATAAATGAATAAAATAAGAATCATAATAACTCTTTGAGGGGATTGGTGCTTGTGTATTACTCTCTTCAGAAGAAGTGTATTTCATATTTGGTTGGGTCCATATAAGGTACTCTATCAAACCACTGTTATTTATTAGTCACAGTGAAGGGCTTATATAACATTACATTGTGCACATGTCTCTATAATGAGACCTTACTATGAATCCCAGTTACCAATTTTTTTTAGAGAAAGTTGTCAGCTAGCATCTAGTCAACACATAGTTGCAACTTGCTAGAAAGAATAGATTATGTCAACTCCTTGATCACTTGAATTTATCTGGATGGAATGGAAGAACCCAGGTTACTTGGGAGCGGGAGCGGGAGCACCATTTTTAGAAGCTCCCGGTCTGGAAGCGTTTCGGGAAGCCTTTTTTTTATAATATATATATTTTTTATTTTTTATATTTTGATGCATATAAGTCAACAAAAGCATGTAGAATGATGAATTAGACATAACAAAACATAAAAACATAGATTGAACCAGATGTATCTTTATCATTACCTCTAGATTCGTATAGGGATCTTTGTCATTAATATTGCCCTCTAAGCATTCGCTCTAGGAGCAAGTTCGAGGGAGCGCACTCCGGGAGCGGGTTTGATAGGGGGGAGGCGCTCCCCCTCAACCTTGGGAAGAGCCATACAACTTCTTGAAAAACAAACTATAGGCCCTTATTTATAGATTTGTTTTCTACTCTCTTCTACAAAATGTGATAATATAATAAGATATTAATTGTTCTTTCACTCACCAAATATTTTTAAATACACTAATACTTTGTTACAAAATTTATATCATTGGAAACTTTACAAAGATAGCCGTCATTTTTTTCCAAGATGGATGTTGTCCAACTCCTGCAAAGTTTATGTCTTGCATTAGGACCTTGTTCAATCTCAAGTAGGATGGTAAAGATAATTGCTACGTGTTAAACTTCCGCAAGTTTTGTTATTCTCCCCATTCTACTACCTACCCAAGAATTCCATAGACAAGATTCTAGAGATGTTTTGATTGTTGCACTTAGCACTTAATTTCGTATATGTAGGGACACACATATGAATTAGGAGTTTGGTCCTTGCATGCATGGGATATGCCATGGTTAGACACTACTGACATTTATTGGCTTGATCTAGTTTATTGGTTCCTTTTCTATACGAAGAATTGTTGTGCAGTTTGTCCAAATTCATCCTCCCTACATTTAACAATGTCAAGTGTTGTGCAAAGTTATTTGAAAGGCAGAAAAGGTATAGAAAGTGTCAATGTTTTCATTTGGCAGGATTGCATTGAGCATATTATATGCATGATTTTGAAATCCTAACGTTTTCAAGCCTTTTTACAAGTGTAGGATATCGAATTCCAAATATTATTGTTCGTGTCACATGCACTAACCTGCATGACAGCTATTTGTGTTTCATTGTTAGATTCTAAGGCTTGAAGACTATGACTGGTGTTGCAAGTGGCAGTTTGAGTGAAACTGTTTCATAAGTTTGCGTGCATTTTGGGTGGTTACACATACTAATTACAAATAAGTCAGACAATTACTAATAAGCCTGGCATAATGTTAAGATTTTCAGTATATTGATTGGATAATTTATGAAGAGGCGTTGCCTTGAGGTGGAAGGATCATATGGTTTGTACTAGTTAAGCCAACCCCCAAAATCTCTATATGTCTTGAACATTATACTGGAGAGAAGAAGAGTAAGAATGGAACAACCTTTTTATGCACACATACCTACTACATTGGGATGCAGCCAAGTCCTCATTTTATTCCTAAATGTCTAGACCACCTAGAATAGTTCATAAAGGAGGTGATGTGTAATATTCTTTTTATTCCAGATTTTTCATTCACATGTAGATTTAGAAAAAGTAATTAGATATTCTTCATCCCCAAAAAAAGATATCGTGGACACTTCAATATGAGACAACAAGAAGTTCGGTCCAATACTAACCAATATTCATAGCAGGGGGCAGTGCAAACTGTATCAACAAGATGAATTGATACAGTGCGTCTGGTTGTGCCATCCCAAGATAGGTTGCACCTTTAACTACTAATATTCCAGTCAAGGGGAGAATAAAAAACCGCACAAGGATAATCCCTATAATAATCGAAGGATTTACTGTTGAAGACTGTAACCCTGCATTGATGCATGGAACTTTATATCAGTTATTGGTATAAAAACATAAATACAATTAAAGTATTTAATCATTACCTCTTAACTAGCTAAATCAGGAATATCTTTACATCTCAAACTGGTATAAAATATTTAAACACCAATGCTGTACTATTACATAATTAGGAAGCCATATTGAATACCTTTGGTTACATTTCCTCCAAGTATAAGGGTAATTGTTGGAATTGTCCCATCTCTACATGTAGAATGAAAATGTATAAGCATTTGCATTGCTAGTGAATATCTAAGCTAGGTCAATCTAAACAATGGCACAGAAAGAATCTAATGATGCTTTGAATTCATGTGCAAATCAACCAGGTCCACTTTGATTTATTAGATTTCCATAAAAACTGCAGCTCCGTCAGATTTAAATTTGAATTTCCAATCAACTGATACAAATAGAAATATAGTACTTATTCAGTTTTATAGAAGGAATAAGAACAATCTCAGTATTCTCTCTTTGGCATTGAACTATACTGAGGTGTGCATCCTAGAGATCATGTCATTGGAATTGATGTCAAGGCAGACTTTAGATATTGATATGTCGAAATGGTTTTAGTATAGCATTAGAGAGCATATTGCTTGAAGAAAAGAAAAAGAAACTTAGAGAGAACTGTGATGTTCTAGATGATAAACTATTTCCTATCCATTTGTTTCTATTTCAACATAAAGTATGGCATCCCATAAGGTTACAAATGTAAGAAATCTCTTAACTTTTGGATTGATATACTCAACAGTGGATATCTACAGTATAAAGTTGCAGATTACAAGAGGTCTATTGGTCATTATATAAATGATATTTCACATTGGGAGTACAAAAAATGGTATGTTTGGTTCGATCCAACTTTAAATGAAACTATATACTTGGGAAATCATCACACAGCCAGCATTAAGCTTGACATGGCTTGTTTCTAGGAACTGTCATATACTTTGTGTCACTGCAGCATAACGACAATGCTTCCATAGGTTGCCTTCACAAACTTCCTTTCTCTCAACCCAGGGTTTGATATTTTTAGTTTGAATCCATCTGCAATAGTTCTAAGTCCAATGCCATATCTGCTCTTCTTCTTGATGCAGTGGCATTCCTGACAAATTAAACTTAAAAGACAACCCTTAGAGAGCTGAGATTAAACAAATGATTGTTGAGAAGATGAGAAATTGGAAAACTGTCAGTGGAAAATATCGGAAGTTGAGAAGATTAGAAAATACGAGGCATCATGAAGTGATATTGCATGTGGGCAAGGTGAAAACCATGAGGAAGATCACATGAAGAATTTGGACAAACGGAAGGAGGTTTGTGGGTCCAATGATAAATTAAGAGGCTTGATGGACATAATCTGTGTAAATCCAATATGGTGATGTGGTAGTGATGAATTGGATGCTGCGGGGAAGAGGTGGTGCACATAGGATACATGGA
Organism: Pinus albicaulis; assembly: GCA_034641835.2. Classification (NCBI taxonomy): domain Eukaryota; kingdom Viridiplantae; phylum Streptophyta; class Pinopsida; order Pinales; family Pinaceae; genus Pinus; species Pinus albicaulis. The sequence goes on along the minus strand of CM076572.1, from coordinate 88,785,189 downwards.
AAGTGGTGACTGGAAGTGTTACCCCTCTTTGAGCAGTGGTGCTCCTAAATTTTTGACCATGCCATTTGTAGGCCCAAATGTATGCAAGTAATATTCTTATAAGGCCATGTGGGTGTGTTTTGTGAAAGTCTCTTCGAGATCCCCGATGGTTGATGGTCATGGACGGTATTTTTAGCTTCATCCTCATGGTGCTTGGTTTTATGGCACTCTTGAAATCCCCATGGTGAGCAGTAACTCCCTACCTTGATGGGCATTTTTATGTCCTAAGGTGGTATGCAGACATCACGGAGGTGGAGCTAGTAGGACTCGTGATTTATGTGAGCACTTATAGTTTCTTTTAGCCCGTAAAGGTGATCACCTATTGTACTCTTCCCTTCCATTATTTGTTGATCCTAGTGCACCTATATATGGCTCATATGGACCATCTTTTTGTCTATGCACCCTTATTTGGCCATGGCCGTCATTCTTCTTGGTAGTCTTGTTGAGATTTTGGGGTAGCATCGGATGTGCTCTAGCTCTGAAACTTTGTGGAGGGGCTGGAACACATGAGATCTCAAAGTCCTAGAAAGCATTTCGAGAAATTCCATCTGGTGTAAAAGTTATTCAAATAATTAATTTTTTTAATGAGGACCCTAAGTCTAACTTAGGGAAATTAAAAAATTAAAGTGAATTAATTTACACATGTGATGAGAACATTCTAAGTGACGTGGATCAAACTACTTGTAATCTTAGCCATTGATTAGAGAATAGATCACGACCATTGATGTGTCAACGAGAAAAGTATAAAGGAAGGGCTTGGGGTCAGTTGGAGGACACACACAGAGTCTAAGAGATCGAATTCTTCTGACGGAGTAGTGCTCGGACGAAGATCAGATCTGAGTGACTCAAAAAAGCAGTGAGGGGGAGATGCAATGATTGGTCAGGAGGGCCAAGAGTGCAACGCAGAGCAAGGGCAGCAGAGACGCAGTGGAGGCATCACAGCCATCAGAGGGTGTGACGCAGTCCCTAGAGAGGGTGACGTAGGCCCATGCAGGGGCAGTGTAGTGTCTCCAAGGAAAAGTCCAAAATTCACTAGAAGTTGGGGTTTCTAAGCCAGCAGAGCTGAAACCAGATCAGGGAGAAGCTTATCAGCGCAGAGCTAGGGTGACGCAGTCCCTCATCCAGGGCCACACAACCTTTCGTAGTGGCAGCGTAGAGACTGCACAGAGCTAGCTGGGGTTTCACCAGGTGCTCATCCAAATCAGTTGGGACTTGCGAGAGTGAGGTATATCTCACATTTTCTCTGTAGCCGAGGTTTTCTCTGTTGGGTGAGTCGGTTTGTGGCACCCTAGATGTACTTAGAATACTACTGCCTAATAATAATAAACCCTCATATCTGCTGCACTGGTTTTCCCGCATTGGGTTTTTCCGGGGACATTTGTTCGAAAAATTAGTGTGTCCTTTGTCATATGTTCCTGATGTTCAGTAAATGATCTATATTTGTGTGGCTGCTAGTTGTGTTTACTTCAAAGTTTTTTTGAATATTTCAGTTAAATAACTTGTGTATAATAAAACAAGTAGGAGAAGTAAATCAATATTTAGCAGTAGGATTTCTGTGCTCAGAAATTTTCACATGGTATCAGGGCATTGAAGATCAAGTTGAACCATTAGCAAAGGGGCTGAAGATATTTGTTGTAGGAAGGGCAGCTGAAGCAGCCAAATCCGAAAGAAGGCAACACAACACCAAAGGGACAGCATAGACCCTGCAAGGGTGACGCAGAGTCAGTCTGCTCACGCAGAGGCTAACGCAACTCCCAAAAGGTGACACAGATCCAGTCTACTGACGCAGAGGCTGACGCGACACTAACAGAGGGACGCTGAGCCAGTCTGCTCACATAGAAGTTGATGCAACACCAGGAGGGTGACGCAGTCCAAGAGGGAGAGACGATGTGCAGTTAGGGGCTGGAAGTGTAGCTTCTGATCTTCAGAAGTTGCTGGTGGGTCATCAATTCTGTCAATGCAGAACAGTGCCTAGCAAAGGTGACAAAGTGAGGAGAACAATCTCTCAGCATATTTGTGCCAAATAAATCTGAGATTCGATCAGGAGGGTGATCGTAGAGGACTAATTCAGTAGATTTGGCGAAGAATTTCTGGCAGGGGAATCAGTTGTCAGAGGGAGCAACTACTCTAGAGGGTTTCTATCGCCAAGAAACCCAGATCCTGTCTTCTGTTGAGTGCAACAGTAGTAGAAGGGAGAAGAGTACCTGCTTCGACAGTTGTTTTGAGCAGAGATGTCCCCGTACGAACTAAAAGATCAAGATAGGTTGGATGGTGCGTCCAACTTTTTGATCTGGAATGCCAGAATCCTGACAGTCCTAGATGAGTATGGTATCAAAGACCATGCGGAAAATGTACTAGCTGTGCCAATGGATGTGGATGCTCTGAAGAAGTTCAAAGAAAATTAGGAGCAGGCAAAGCGCTTGATCATGGATGGTGTGAAGGATCACGTGGTCCCACAAATTGCCGAGAAGAGGACGTTACATGAGATGTGGAAAAATTTGACAACGCTGTATCAAGGCAGCTTCGTCCAACAGAAGATGCTTCTGGAGAACCAGATGAGGATGTTCTAGATGCATAAGGGAGAGGAGATCAATCCCTTCCTCTCTAGATTGCAGACGATCTGAGATCAACCGATTGCCATGGGAGCAACTCTGGATGAAGGGATCTTGGTGAGGACTTCCCTGAATGCAGCCACTGATGAGTGGGAGACCTTTGTCCAAAGCATCTTGGCAGAGCACAACTCCCAAATTGGGGTGACATGTGGGCTATCCTTTGACAGGAGGAGATCCAGAGGATGACCAAGAAGGAATTTAGCAGTGGAAATGGAAAGGTGAAGGAGGAGGAGGAGGATGTGGCCCTAGCATCAAAGGGGTTGTGGCAGCAAGGGAAGAAGAAGAAGGACCTATCCAAGGTCTGGTGCTTTAGATGTGGCAAACTTGGACACTTCACCAGCACTTGTTCTAAGAGGAAGAACAAGGAATCTTTAGATTCCAAGGCAACAACAGCTAGAGGGGACAGTGGTAGTGAGGATGATGTGGCAATGAGTGCTCATGTGCCTCGAGAGAAGAGGTGGGGTGATATTGATCTGTAGAGCAGCTACAGATGGGTAGGCAAGATACTTGAGGTGCCCAAACTCTTGGATCACACACGAGCTACGGGAGCCTTAAGACAGTAGCAGGATGACTAGAGCAGTGGGTGCAAAAGATCATGGAGAAGCAGAGGCAGTGTTGGGACGTTGGAGAATAGAGTAGTGCAGTGCAGATGCAACAACAACGTGGAAGCAGTAGCGTAGATGCTGATGGAACTTTAGCAGCGCAGAGGGGCAGTGCTCACGCAGTGCAAAGCAGTAGCAGCACAGAGGCTCTATGTGAAAATTTCTTAATCTAAGAAACCCTACTGCACTATCTTGATTTACTTCTCCTACTTGAATTAAGTTACAAGTTAATTTATGAAATGTTCAGTAAATTAGCTAAGTAAATACAACTAGCAGCCTCCACATACAGATCAAATACTGAATAACATGCTCATAGACAAAGTGACACATATATTTTCTAGACAAATGTCCCCAGAAAAACCCAATGCGGGAAAACCGGTGCAGCTAGCTCTAGAGGGTTTTCATTATTATGCAGAATCTAAGTACAAGAATCCTGGGCATCAAAACTAGTTCACCTGGCAGAGAAATGAAACTGGCAGCAATACCTATATCCTCAGAGACAGAAAATATGGTTGATTCACTCCCTCAAATGGGATTTACAAAACTCAAGCTCTTTCTGGCCCACCGAAAACCCCAACGCTGCTCTGAAGACTTCTATGTTAGCCTAACTGGCCTGCGTCAGCCTCTGCGTTGCTTAGGAAGGGCCTGCGTAACCCCTGAAGGGCTTATGCTGCCCCTGTGTTGTCCCTGCGCTGCCCTGACTCAGCCCTGCATGGCTCTTGCTGCCTCTGCACTGCCCCTTCTAGGCTCTGGTTGGACTGCGTAGCACCTGGCTGCCTCTGTGCTGGTATGCAATATTGCTTCTCTGCCTTCGTTGTACTCTTGGCCTAGGATCAAACCATCCCCCTTGCCAATACTGCCCCTCGCTACAGCTGAAACACTTTTGAAATTCTTAGCAAACCACGCCCTAGAATCTCATCTTAGCTTCAGTGCTCTGCCTATGTGTGTGTTCTCCAACTGACCCCAAGCCCTTCTCTTATACTTTTCTCGTTGAAACATCAATGGTCATGATCTAATCTCTAATTGACGACTAAGATTTGAAGCTTCTTGCTCCGCGTCACTTAAATCATTCTCATCACATGTTTAATTTAATTCACTCTAATCTTTTAATTTTCCTAAGTTATATCTCTTAAACCTGATGGAATTCTTCTAAACGCTTTTTGGGTCTTGGAGATCTCTTGTACTCTAGCTCCTCCACAAAATTTACGAGCTAGAGCACATCCGATGCTACCCCAAAATCTCAACACTCCCTCTTAGCAACGAATGTGCTCTAGCAATACACTTCACCCCGAAGTACTTCTCTGATCTCTGGCATCGGTCTCCATGTTGATGCTTGGCCTGCTGCCCTTCATCACTGCGCTGTTGCTGCTTTCAGTACTGCTGTCCATGACTCTGCCACCGTCACTACTACATCCGTACTGCAACTCCCACTCAAATTGTTGCATTGTGCTGCCAACTGCTGCACTGTAACTCAGTTGCTGTGAGTAAGCAACTGAAGGAACCCTGCCCAATGACAGACAAGTCAGTCGGGCTGCATCTCATCACTGAAGCTCCATAGGCTTGTTGCTCTGCGCTATCCTCTTGAAGCCATTGCGCTGCTGCAGCTCTGCACTGCGTAAGCATGCCTCCTCTACACTGCTAAAGTCCCATCAACCCCTCTACGTTGTTGCCTCTGCTCTGTGTTGCTCCCTCTACAGCATCGCAGCCTCTGCCTCTGCTTCATCCGTGATCTTTGCACCCACTGCTCCAGTCATTCCTTGCTACTATCTTAAGGGTCTCGTAGCTCGGATGTGATCCAAGATTTGGGCTACTCAAGGATCCCGCCACCACTTTGTAGCTACTCTACATATCAATATCACCCCACCTCCGTGGTTCATGAGTGCTCATGGCTACGTCTTCATCGGAGCCATCGTCTGATACCGCAGCCTTGGAACTAGAAGCTTCCTTGTCCTTCTTCCTTTGAGGAAAATTGCTAGCGAAGTGTCCAAGTTCGCCACATTGGAAATTTGATCTTAGATATATCACATTTCTTTTTCCCTTGCTGCTTCTTAGATGCCAGGGTTGCATCTTCCTCTTCCAACTTCTTTACCTTGGTTGAACCGGTGTTGGTCTGCCTCTTGGTCATTCGTCAAATCTCCTCTTGTCGGAGGATAGCCCACATATCATCCCAGTTTGGAAGGTCCACTCTGCCCAAAATGCTTTGGACAAATGTTTCCCAGTCCTCTGTGACTGCATTTAGAGCAGTCCTCACCATGACATCATCCTCCACCTGACCCCCATGGCAGTCAGCTGATCCAGAATCGATTGCAACGTGAAGAGGAAAGGATCGATTTCCTCTCCCTTAGACATCATAAATAACCTCAGCTGGTTCTCCAGAAGCATCTTTCTCTGGACGGATTTCCCTTGATACAGTGTGGTTAAAGATTTTCACATCTCATTAGTCGTATTCTTCTCGGCTATGTGTGGTACCACATGATCTTTAACCCCGTCCATGATGAAGCACTTGGCATGTGTCGCTGCTTCATTATGCTTCGCCAGGAGAAGAGCATCGGTTGGTGTAGCCAAGAATTTTTCTACATGCTCCCTCAAGCCGTATGCCTCCAGGATTACCATGTAATATTCCCAATTAGCAGCAGCTAATTGGTAATATTAATTTTGGCCATTTTCGCTTTTCTAAAGTTAAGTCAGTTAATAAAGTGGATGATGAGACACATAACCACACTCAGGAAATTAATCATTCCCTAAAGTCACTTGAGCATCTATTTATGTGATAGCGTGGGACCTAGGAGGGTGAAGTGGCAGTGTGAGGGAAGAGGCTGCGTGGGCAGCGTGGGCCCATGACAGCGTAGTGAGAGAGGGACAGCATGGGCCAAGAGGGACAACGCAGTTTGGTGGGGCCCGGGAGAGAGCAAGGCTCTCAAAGCATAAAAAGGGGAAGAGGCTCTTCATTCTCTCATTCTATTATGCATCTATGATTTCTGTCTTTTGACATTGAGCACGCTTTTTCTATTGAGCAAAGTCTGCAAGTGTTGTTCAGCACACCGAGTGTCTCTGAGCGGAGATCCCAACCTCAGCCCCAGGTGACTTCGAGTGCCTGCTCGGGTGAGGAGTTATATCCACCGTTTTGCAGGAGGGAGCCATAGCATCTTCAGCCAAGAATTACGCATTTGTTTGGGCAGCGCAGTCTCTGGGAGAGAACACGTAGTTTATGGTAGAGGCAGTTCTGGGAGTGAGGATTTATCAGGGGTTTCAACCCGAGATAGTGTGAAGGGATCAACCCTTCACTATTTCATCATTTTGGTATAGGAGGAGGCCATTATTTGCAGAGGATCATTCAGGGCCAACGTATTTCACTGGGATAGTGTTATTCCTTAAGGGAGGTCAAATTTCGAGGTCATCCATTTCAGGATTCCTTTCTGGGCTTTTCTGGGTATTTGGAGGAGAGCTCATTCCCAAAGTTTCATATTTTTCTGAGCAGGGTAACAACCCCAAAGAGCCATCCCATTCCAGCAGTAGCAGCAGTCCGGCAGTAGCAGCCGCAACTTTTGGAGATTACGTAGTCCTTGACAGAGCAGCCATTCCTTGAGCATTTCTGAGAGTGTTTCCAGCTTGCCTTGTGCAAGCCAAGGTGCCATCATTCTGATCACCTGTGTACTCATTGCATCTTTCAATTACATAATAAAATGACTCAATGTTTCTCCATATTTCCATTGTTTATGTGATGTCTCTCTATTTGTTGTAAATGCTTGTTTATGTTGCTTTATATTACTATTTATTTCTATTCGGAATATTACATACCAGGATTCTGGCCTTCTAGATAACAAAGTTGGACAAGTCGTCCAACCTATCCTGATCACGCAGTCTGTGTGGTACCATCTACTCAGATCTCTATCGAAACAATTCTTCCTCTCCCTGCTTCTCAATAGAAGCTCGGATCTAGGGTCCTTGGTGAAAAAAGGCACCCTCTGCTCCCTCCGTTAATTGTTTTCTCCTTGGAAATCTGCCAAACACAACGAATCAGCTCTCTTTGATCACCCTATGATCGATCCTCGGATTTCTTTTGGAAATGAAATCTGTTGAGCAGTTGTTCTCCTCCCGGTCTTTGTCAACTTAGCTTAGGCACGATTATGCACCGACAGAATCTCCAGCCCACAAACAATTGCTGAAGATTTGAAGCTCTGCTTCTAGTCCACGACAAATCTACACAACACTCGATACTAGATTGCATCACCCTGGCTGGCCTCTGCGTGAGCAGATTGGCTCAGCGCAGGCTGCTCCTGCGTCCCTCTGAAAGGCACTGCGCTGTCTTTGCGACACCCAGCTGGGACTGCGCTGCCCTCTGCGTGTCTCTTGCTACCTCTGCGTCCTTCTGGTTTTGCGTTGCCCTCTCCAAATTCTCTACCGCTTCAACTTCTCTCTGCAGCACAAATTTCTTCAGCTGATTTGCTAGAGATCCATCTTGATCTGCAATTGCTCTAATACCATGTGAAAATTTCATAATCTAAGAAACCCTACTGCAGTATCTTGATTTACTTCTCCTACTTGAATTAAGTTACAAGTTAATTTTGAAATATTCAATAAATTAGCGAAGTAAATACAACTAGCAGCCCACACATACAAATCAAATACTTAATAACATGCTCATAGACAAAGTGACACAGATTTTCTGGACAAATATCCCTAGAAAACCCAATGCGGGAAAACCGGTGCAACTAGCTCTGGAGGGTTTTCATTATTATGCAGAATCTAAGTACAACAATCCTGGGCACCAAAACTGGTTCACCCGACAGAGAAATAAAAACGGCAGCAATACCTTGGAGACATAAAATATGGCTGATTCGCACCCTCAAACGAGATTTACAAAACTCGAGCCCTTTCTGGCCCACTGGAAACCTCAATGTTGCTTTGAAGCCCTCTGCGTCAGCCTGACTGGCCTGTGTCAGCCTCTACGTTGCTCAGGAATGGCCTGTGTCACCCTTGAAGGGCTTACGATGCCTTGACTGGGCCTGCGTCAACCCTAAGTGGCTCCTGTTGCCCCTGCTGAGCTCTGGTTGGACTGCATAGCACCTGGCTGCCTCTACATTGGTCTGGAATGTTACTTCTCTGCCCTCATTGTACACTTGGCCTGGGATCAAACCATCCCCCTTGCCAATATTTCCACTCACTGCAGCTGAAACACTTCTGAAATTCTTAGCAAACCAAGCCCTAGAATCTCAACTTAGCTTCAGGACGACACATGAGATGTGGACAACTTTGACCACGTTGTATCAAGGCAGCTCTGTCTAACGGAAGATGCTTTTGGAGAACCAGATGAGGATGTTCTAGATGCATAAGGGAGAGGAGATCGATCCCTTCCTCTCCAGATTGCAGACGATTCGATATCAGTTGATTGCCATGGGGGAAACTCCGGATGAAGGGCTCTTGTGAGGACTTCCGTGAATGCAGTCACTGATGAGTGGGAGACCTTTGTCGAAAGCAGCTTGTGTAGAAATTCCTGAATACTTACACTTTACACAGAAATTATTACAGTTAATCTGGTTATGCTCCTCCTACTTAGAAAAGTTATTAACTGAATAAATTCAAGTTAAAATCGAAGAAAAACACATAACAGATCTCTACCAATCCAGATCTAGAACAAGTTCATGCACACATTAACAAAGTGACAGTTATTTCTGGACAAATAGTCCCAGAAAAACCCAATGCGAGAAAGCCAGTCTCTGGCTGTTGGAGAGTTTTATTATTAAGAATATTTCTGAATACACAAATCTAGGTTCCAGATCTAGAAATCCCGACAGAGAAAATACTAGATCTACAGCTCACTGGCTGATCTCGGGCCAAAATAATGACTGATCCACACCCTCAAACGGGATTTACAGAACTCAGCCAAGATTAGGGCCTAGAAACCCCAGCGATGCCCTTGAAAGCCTCTGCGTCAGCCTCTGAAGCCCCTCTAACCCTCAACGCTGCTCCGGAAGGGACTGCGTTACCCCAGACTGGGTGACGCAGTCACTACGCTGCCCTTGAAGGGTCTCTGCATAACCCCTGAGAGTTTTCTGCTGAAAATCATGTTGTCCTTGGAGGGACTGCACTGTCGTTGCTACTGCTGCTGCTCTCTCCTTCTGCGCTGTCCTTGATCTAATCTCTGCCTCTTGTGTATTCTAGACCCCGGGATCAGATCATCCCCTTGGCCTAAATTGCCCTCTCTGCAGCTGAAACACTTCTGAGTATTCTTAGCAAACCCTACCCTAGAATCTCAGCTTAGCTTCAGTGCTCTGCCTCTGTGTGTCTTTACAAATGACCCCAAGCCTTTCCTTTATACTTTTTTCATTGACAAATCAAGGGCCATGATAAAATCTTGAACCAATGGCTAAGATTAAAATAAAGCTTGATCTGTGTGACTTAAGACAATTTCATCACATGTTTAATTAAATTCACTTTAATTATTTAAGTTCCCTAAGTTTTAACGTAGGAAATACACTTAAAATAATTAATTAATTTAATATTTCCTAAACCAGATGAAATTTCCCAAATCAATTTCTGGGTCTTGTAGATCAAGTGTACTCTAGTCCTTCCTCAAAATTTGGGAGCTAGAGCACAACTGATGCTACCCCAAATACACAAAATCTCAACACTCCCTCTTAGCATCAAGGGTGTGCTCTAGCAATACATCACACTTGTGCATTACATGATCTTGGGCACTGGTTCTATGCTGCGTATGCTTGGCCTGCTGCCACTCAACTCTGCACTGTTGCTGCCATTTTGTACTGCTGCCCATGACTCTGCCACTGTCACTGCAACCACTGTACTACAGATCCCTCTCAATATGCTGAATCTATGCTGCTCATAGCACTGCCATTGCTGCTCTGCTGCACTTCAACTTCAGTTGTTGAGAGAAACAACTGAATCTCCTGCCCAATATTTGACAGACAAGTCTGATGGGCTGCATCTTCATCACTGAAGCTCCATAGGCTACAGATCTGTGCTGGAATCTAAAGAACGATGCACAGATATAGATTTGCCTGCGTAAGCAGAATCCCTTTGCACTACTGAAGTCACATCAGCCCCTTGTGCTGAAATCTATCACATTGCTGCTGCACTGTGTTGTCCCTCTGAAGCCTTTTGCGCTACTGCAGCTCTGCACTGCGTAAGCAGCACTGCTTTGCGCTGCTAAAGTCGCATCAGCCTCTGCTCTGCTACTGCTTCTACGCTGCTGCTACTTTGCTTTGCACTGCTCTTCCCAATCTTCAGATCTGCCTTTGCCTCTGCTTCATCTGTGGTCTATGCACCCACTGCTCCACTTGTCCTGCTACTGTCGTAGCTCGCATGTGATCCAAGAGATGAGTTGCTTAAGGATCCCGCCCTGCTTCCATGTAGCTCCTCTACATGTCCATGTCACCCCACCTCCATGGTTCATGAGAACTCATGGTTGCATCATCTCCTGATCCATCATCTGCCACTGCTGCTTTGGAAGAAGATGCTTCCTTGTCCCTTTTCTTCTCCAAACAATTGTTGGCAAAATGTCCCATTTCACCACACTGGAAGCACTTGATCTTTGAAAGATCCTTCTTCTTCTTTTACTGCTTCTTTGATGCCAAGGCTGCATCTTCCTCATCTTCCTTCTTCACTTTGCTCAATGCAGGGTTGTGCTGCCTCTTGGTGAATCTACGGAGTTCTTCTTGATGCAAAATTGACTACAAGTTGTCCCAATCTGGGAGGTCCGCTCTGCCCAAGATACTTTGGACAAAGGTTTGCCACTCATCTGTGACTGCATTAAGGGAAATCCTGACTATCACAGCATCATCCACCGTTGCACCCGTTGCAGTTAGCTGATCCCTAATTGACTGCAATCTGAAGAGGAAATGCTCCATGTCTTCTCCCTTGGTCATCATGAATGACCTTATCTGAGTCTCCAACAACATCTTTCTTTGGACAGACTTTCCCTCATATAGGAAAGTCAAGGCCTTCCACATCTCGTTAGTCGTATTCTTCTCAGCTACGTGTGGTACGATATGGTCCTTGATACCATCCATAATTTGCCTCTTGGCATGCCCAGCAGCCTCCTTATGCTTCTGAAGGAGATCGAGATCTGTCGGTGTGGCTAGAGTTTGCTCTGCATGGTCTCTTATATTGTATGCCTCAAGGATCTGTCAGGATCCTTGCCTTCCAAAATGAAAAGTTTGAGAGGCCATCTAGCTTATCCTGATGACGCAGTCCACGAGGAGCCATTTGCTCAGAATTTGTCAGAACTTCCTTTTCTCTTTGCTAGAGAAATGGATCTAAGGCCCTTGGTGAAATAGGTATCTTCTGCTCCCTCTGACAACTGATTTCCCTCCTTGGAAATCTACCAAATCAACTATGATTCAGCTTCTTCTTTGATCCTCCAATCAAATTGCAAGTTTCCTTTGGCTAGAAACTCTCTGAGAAGTTGATCTCCTCCCGCTCTTTATCACTTGTGCTAAGGCTAAAAATCTGAAAACTTCAGAATTTTAACCCCACCAACTCTTCTGAATTTTTGCAGCTTTTTGGCAGTCTTTTCTGGATCTGACAGATTCAGATCTAAATCACACTGGCTGGCTTCAGACCAATCCAGTGTTGTTTCAGAGCTGCCTATGTGCAGTAATTGCGTGGGCTTTCTAGGAGACAGTGCTAGACAACGTCACCCTTCCCTCTGCGTGGATCTGCCTCTGAAAAATGCGCTCTCCCTTTAGATCTGCGTTTCTGCTGCTTTTCTAGCTTCTTTCTGCAACTAGAACCTTCAGTCTTTCCTGCTGGTGACCTTCCTAGATCTGCAATTGCTCTGATACCATGTAGAAATTTTTGAATACTTACACTTTATGCAGAAATTATTACTGTTAATCTGGTTATGCTCCTCCTACTTAGACAAGTTATTAACTGAATAAATTCAATTTAAAATCGAAGCAAAACACATAACAGATCTCTACCAATCCAGATCTAGAACAAGTTCATGCACACATTGACAAAGTGACACAGTTATTTCTAGACAAATAGTCCCCGGAAAAACCCAATGCGAGGAAACCAGTCTCTGGCTGCTGGAGAGTTTTATTATTAAGAATATTTTTGAATACACAAATCTGGGTTCCAGATCTAGAAATCCCGACAGAGAAAATACTAGATCTACAGCTCACTGGCTGATCTAGGGCTAAAATAATGATTGATCCACACCCTCAAACAGGATTTACATAACTCAGCGAAGACTAGGGCCTAGAAACCCCAACACTGCCCCTAAAAGCCTCTGCGTCGGCCTCTGAAGTCCCTCTAACCCTCAGCACTGCTCCGGAAGGGACTGCGTTACCCCAGAATGGGTGACGCAATCACTACGCTACCCCTGAAGGGTCTCTGCATAACCCCTGAGGGTTTCCTGCTGAAAATCACGTTGTTCTTGGAGGGACTGCACTGTCCTTGCTCCTGTTGCAGCTCTCTCCTTTTGCGTTGTCCTTGAGCTTATCTTTGCCTCTTGTGTATTCTAGACCTCGGGATCAGATCATCCCCTTGGCCTAAATTCCCCTCTCTGCAGCTAAAACACTTTTGAGTATTCTTAGCAAACCATGCCCTAGAATTTCAGCTTAGCTTTAGTGCTATACCTCTGTGTGTCTTTACAAATGACCCCAAGCCTTTCCTTTATACTTTTCTCGTTGACAAATCAACGGCCATGATCAGATCTTGAATCAATGGCTAAAATTAAAAGAAAGCTTGATCCGTGTGACTTAAGAGAATTTCATCACATGTTTAATTAAATTCACTGACTATTTTGTTCTGCTTGAATTAGGAAATACACTTAAAATAATTAATTAATTTAATATCTCCTAAACCAGATGAAATTTCCCAAATCAATTTATGGGTCTTGTAGATCAAGTGTACTCTAGTCCTTCCTCAAAATTTGGGAGCTAGATCACAGCTAATGCTAACCCAAATACACAAAACTCAACATCTTGGGCAGAGCACAACTCCCAAATTGGGGTGACATGTGGACTATCCTTCGACAGGAGGAGATCCAGAGGGTGACCAAGAAGGAATTCAACATCGTAAGTGGCAAGGTGAAGAAGGAGGAGGAGGAGGCAAGTGTCTCCGGAAAAACCCAATGCGGGAAAACCGATGCAGCTAGCTTTGGAGGGTTTTCATTATCATGCAGAATCTAAGTACAACAATCCTGGGCACCAAAACTGGTTCACCCGACCGAGAAATAAAAACGATAGAAATACCTTTATCTTCAGAGACGGAAAATATGGTTGATTCACACCCTCAAACGGGGTTTACAAAACTCAAACCCTTTCTGGCCCACCAGAAACCCCAGCATTGCTCTGAAGTCCTCTACGTCAGCCTGAATAGCCTGCATCAACCTCTGCGCTGCTCAGGAAGGGCCTGTGTCACCCCTGAAGGGCTTACGCTGCCCATGCGCTACCTTGACTGGGCCTACGTCAGCCTTGCGTGGCTCCCACTGCCTCTGTGCTGCCCCTGCTGGGCTCTGGCTAGACTGCGTAGCACCTGGCTGCCTTTGCGTTGGTCTACAATGCTGTTTCTTTGCCTTCGTTGTACTCTTGGCCTGGGATTGGTCTACAATGCTGTTTCTTTGCCTTCATTGTACTCTTGGCCTGGGATCAAACCATCCCCCTTGTCAATACTGCCCCTCGATGCAGCTAAAACACTTATGAAATTCTTAGCAAACCACGCGCTAGAATCTCAGCTTAGCTTTAGTGCTCCGCCAATGTGTGTGTTCTCCAACTGACCCCTTTTCTCGTTGAAACATCAACAACCGTGATCTAATCTCTAATCGACGGCTAAGATTAGAAGCTTCTTGATCCGTGTAACTTAAGTCATTCTCATCACATCTTTAATTTTATTCACTTTAATCTTTTAATTTTCCTAAGTTAGACTTAGGGTCCTTAATTAAAAATACTAATTATTTGAATATCTCTTAAACCTAATGGAATTCTTCTAAACGCTTTCTGATTCTTGGAGATCTCATATACTCCAGCTCCTCCACAAAATTTGTGAGCTAGAGCACATCCGATGCTACCCCAAAATCTCAACACTCTAGGAAGACAGCGCAACGCAGTAGCCGAGGGTGCTTCAGTGATGAGATGCAACCTGACTGAATTGGGTATTGGTCCTTCAGTTGCTTACTTCTCAGCAACTGAGTTGCAGTGCATCAGTTGGCAGCATGATGCATCAATTTGAGAGGGAGTTGCAGTACAAATGTGGCAGTGTCAGTGACAGTGACATGGGCAACAACACAGAGAGCAATAACGTAGTGGATGAAAGGCAACAGGCCATGCATCAGCGAAGAGACCAATGCTAGAGATCAAGGCAATGCTTCTATGTGGAAGTATTGCTAGAGCACACTCCTCGCTAAGAGGGAGTGTTGATTTTTTGGGGTAGCATCGGATGTGCTCTAGCTCCTGTAATATTCCTTTTTTTGCTATCACCCATGACAGGGCTAGGATGGACTTCCAGAGTTAGGAGCAGACAGGTCACATGTACAGATTGGTGCTATCAGTGGGCTCAGGAGATTTTCGGAGGAGTTTTGAAGAGTTTTCATGGTGTCCGGAGGCATTCGCTTGATATACTCCATCATCCGAGCAGTTTGGCTTTCGTTCCAATGCATTCCGATAACTTTCGGAAATTTGAGTTATTTATGGGCTTAACTCAGTTGATTATGCTCAAGGTGGCATTCCGGGAGGAATACATGATGGAACACCTTAGTGTAATAGCTAATTGGAATCGGGACGAGGATGCCTACACGATGGGACAGTTAGACACATATTTCAGTGACCGGAGGAGGTGTGGTAGCTGATTTACCCTTTTCTGCATTAAAAAGGAATATTTTAATAAAAGGGAAAAGTGCACCATGAATAAAATAATAATAAAATAATGCTCTAGAAGGCTCCAAGAGATCTATAAAATAAAGGGAGGAGGCCATTGGGAGATATCTTTGGAGTAGATCATATGCTTGTGTATGAAAGGTTTGAGGACATGGTTCTCTACTTCAGCCGTAGCCCCAGGACGGAAACCCTCGGGTGATTTGTGAGTGTTGGACGAAAACCCAATACTCTTGAGGAGACTTCACTTAGAAGTTTCACAGAGCTTCAGAGATTGGTGTGAGGATCATTCAGATCTTCAACTTGGGCTTCATCATCTTCAGTAGGTTCAGTGACAGCTGTTGCCGGAGGGAGAGTGCAGCAGTTCAGTTTTGTGGCCAGCGCAGTTCAGCAGCTTATCTTGGTGGCCAGTTTTCTATCTCAACTCTTTCTGGGTCAGATCTATATGTAAACCCCTTTTGCTATTTATAATAAAGTTGAGTTTATTCCAGTTCTATGTGGTATTGGATTGCAGTATTTTATCTGTTTAATTTTACATGGCAATCTTCTGTTGAATAAATGTTGAATTTTCGGTATAATTTGGGGGTTTCAGTAAATTTATGCAAATTCAGTGAAATATCCCATTTGGGGATATTACAGTGGTATCAGAGCCTTGGTCTTGGCTCAGCCGCGGGTTTTCCGATTGGAGGATTTCAAAATTTTATTGCAGAACAACTTCAGAGAAAATCAAGGGTTTCAGGAGAATTAGCGTTCAGAAATTTTCCAGTGCCAAAGAGAGATCAAAATTGTCTTCTATAGACCGGAGAAATTGACATAGGTTATATGACTTGGTGGGGGTTGCAAAAGAAAAAACAATCATTCATGGCCAATCTGCTAGATGTATTATCATTTGAGGGCCGACATATATATTTTGCTAGGCATATATATTATATGAGGGCCGTAAATTATTAAAACAGGAGTCCAATTTTTAAGATCAGCGACGTGAGCAGACTCAAGGCGGGGTCCGTGAATACTGTGAGGTAGGAACAACGTCCGTGAATAAGAAAAAGAAATAAATAAATAAATTCTGAGGGCCACGACAATACTGAGTGTGAATGTTTCACGACAGTGGCCGAATTCCATCAAGAAGACTAAGCCAGAGGGACGTACCATCAAGCTTACTCGGGAGATGCTGCTAGTCGAGGAGCTATTTCCAAGTAAATTGAGTTCCCTATTGAAAAGTCGATTGTTTCTACTTGAGGCCGAGATTTCTTTAGAAATCGACTTTGAACAAGAGTCGTTCACAATTTTCAGAAGCAGCATTGGTAGGCACAAGAGCCGTCACATGTTAATAAGAGGTCGTGGAAATAATTCGCAACTGCCGTATTAACGACAGAACACCAAAGGAAAGTTTGAGTGGGGCCGCACAACAGAAGTGACGGTCACAACCAGAATTTCGTGAGGAGCTCACGGCGGTCGCAGCAATCTTGGACAAATTGTTCCAGCACCAGATTGATTTGCGTCACCTAGGTTGCGCATTGCTTGTGGAAAAGACCGATAGAGCTGAATATAACTCTCACGTTGACAATTTCGAAATTTTCCAGAAGGTAAAATGAGCCAGAGATCTCAGGAATAAAATTGTGGTCAAATTGATCTAGCTAACATGCTTCACTATTTAGAAATTCGCGGGAAGCTACTCCTGATGATTTGAATCTACTCCATTAGCTAACTGGACAAGCTCTATCTTGAAGGTACTGAACCGCTAGTTATAAAAAGGGGTCGGAATTCTTGTTTGATAGGCTGTAGGCCGCTTATGGTATTCGCATTTTGGACGTGAAGGGACAGAAATCTCCACTTAACAAGCCACTACAGAAGCACACATTAAGTCTCCTGTCAAAGGCTGAAGGGCAATGGTTGTGCTCGCTCTATGTGAATAATAAAATTATAGAGGCCGCATTTCTTCTCCAAAGGGTCGAGGGTTCGACGTGCATTTTCCACAGATTTCTAAAAAAAAGGAATCCAGGGTCAAAGGTTTTTGAAGTGATCTTGTCACTCATTCTCCAGGTTCATCACTCTTTCCTATACGCTTTATATTTTCAAATTGTTGGTATGATGTTGTGACGAGATCAGGCTGTCTACAAACTGTTTGACAGAAATCCTGAATATCAACTCATTATTTTTTTTAGCTAGAAGGATGTCATAAAATGAATTTATCAGTCTTGATTACATTGGTAACATGCATACTAAATGTGGTTGTGAGCCCTGACAAGACAATAAAATTGTTGAATTCTGTCATAGCAGTGTTAGGCATATGTAATGTTGTTGAATCATGATGTTACGAACCTTGTATTAAGTCATAGTTGAGGAAGTGTTTGCATTTTTAGTGCATGGATAGTCACAAGCATTTTACTATTCAGTCTTCATATTTATGATGCTGCTAGGATCTAACAGTTCAGCAGAGAGTTGTTTGGAGTGGAATGTCCATTACATATGTAATACTGAGTTACAGCGGCTCAAAAATGCAACACTGAGTTGAAACAACTCAGAATTGCACCTACAACATTGCGCAAGCAATCTGTTCGCTAAAACACTTAAATGGGAAATATAGAAAACTCAGAAAAACAGTGATCTTTTCATTGGTTGAACCATGGAGGGATTCCTAAACAGATTGATGAAAATAAAAATAGAAGCTGGTTCCTTAAACCACCATGCATCAGAAGACCAGAAAGCAAAGCCAAACAACAGACCCTTTTCAAGAGGAATTTATGCCATCCTTCAAAAGGGACAACCAAAAGATTTGCAGGAAGAACTGGAGATTGGTCACAAAATTTCTGCACTTGGGACAGATCTGAAACACATGAAGATGTCATGGAGAGTTTTGCCCAAACTAGAAGAGTTTAATGAACTCATGTCTACAATAGACCAAGCAGAAGGGAAGAAACTGATTTGGGCTCTAAAGCCTGCTATGCTTGCTTTTATATAGCCCAAATTCTTGGAGGAACCTTGTGAAGGGGTCACACTTCTAGTTGCAGCTTGCCTCGATAACATCATGAAATTGACCGCACCTATAGCCCCATATAATGATGATATTATGAGGAGGATTATGAGGTTGATTGTAGAGACTTTTCAGGATTTGGACAACAACGCAGGCTCTACCTTCGGAAAGAAGCTTGAGATTCTATGGAGTATGGCCACATTCAAGACTTATGTCATCATGCTTGACCTTGAGTGTGATGACTTGATCCTGCAGATGTTCCAATGCTTCTTCAGAATTAGGAGACATCATTCTGACACCATCATAGCACATATGCAGTCCATCCTGTCATCATGTATGAGAGACTGTGAGACCATTGGCCAAAAGTTGCAGACCAGGTTGTTGAGCATTTGGAGGAGAGAGCAGTTGGTCTCACCTGCTGCTTACAGGCTAGCCCAAGGGCTGGTAGAGCAGAATATTGGGCTATTCAGGAGACAGTTGACCAGGGAGGAGCTGCTCCAGTTTGGTGGATCAGGTAGCAGAAATGAGTTGAGGAGGAAGGGACTTTGCTTCATTTGCAAAGAACCTTGGGGGACTAATCACTCATGTTTGAGGGATGTAGATGATGTGGCGGAGACAGGACAGGAGGGCATTCCTTCCGTATGCCAGAGTGAGGACTCTTCTTCAGGTGAGTCCATGGGATCAGATGATGATGCTTCTGGGGAGTGAGAGCAGTCATGCAGAGATGATGATAGTAGACCGGAGCTGTGTTCCAGTGAGCAGGGTGAGCAGTCACGGGACTCTGCGGGAGATACTCTGGGTGAAGAGTCACTTGTGACGATTCAGCCAGAACAGCATATGATGGAGCCTGAGTCGGCAAGGGAGGATACTATGCACATCAGGCATGATATTCCTTTGGGGGAGAGCCAGATGGGCGCCCACATTGAGCCGATGAGGGATATGCGGCTAACATTGGGGTCAGCCATTGAGGTGGAGCAGTCAGATGCACTGACGTCGAGTACAGTGACAGCAGTTGCAGATCCACATCCTCTAGAGATGTTAGAGGTTGATGGGATAGTTTTGTAGGGGGCTAGGGGACAGCAGGAGTTTTACATTCCCAATGAGAGGGATGAGTTGTTGGAGATGGTGGAGCATCCATCTTTGGGCCTGTTGACCACACTTTGTCAACGACCTCATAGCAGTACACCCCCATTTTTTCAAATGGGATTCGTCATGTTCGACGTGGTCGCGCCATTCAGATTCCATCATCAGTCGACATTTTGTTATAAATGATGTAAACCCATTCTGCATGTTATGATGTAAATGATTTAAGTAAGACCGTCAATGTATGTAATAACCTAGGTAAGCCTAGTATGTTGTTGATGATTTCCATCCTAGGAGGTTTTTTGTCTCACTGATTCACGTAAGTGATCGACAGAGTTTTTCCCTCCAGCCTCACCCCAAAGCTAGGGTGGATTTTTTCATCAGCATGCTAAGTGAGTCCTAGTGTTTTCTATCGAGTCCTTGTAAAAGTAGTTTGAGCTACTTGGTCTACTAGATCATGTTTTTTGAGTTTTAATTGGAGTATTTATTTGAGGTCTCATACGAATGGGTATTCCCCCTTCATGTGTCTAAATGTGTATTATCTTATGTGAAAGAGGGTTGGAAAAATAAATTCGTAATCCCCTCTCGCTCAATTAATTAAATTTTCTCGTCAATTAATTTAAAAATCTTAAACCGTAAATTTAATTAATTTAGGATCCTAAGTTAGGATTAAATCTTTCAAAGCCAAAATTTGTGGGTCCTTGGAAAATCATTTTGAAAGCCCTGTGCCAAGGAATATTGAGAATTTTAAGAAATTTTGGACCTTGGGCTCTATTGTTAAGTCAAAGTCAAAATTTTAAAATTGAATCAAAAATACTTTTGAGTTAATTAAAATTGAATTAAATGATAAATTCGTTTTTTCCCCAAAATTTTAATTTCAATGCTCCTGATTAAAAGATGATTAAATCTTTTGGACGGTTGAGATTATTTTGACAAGGATCATCCAAATTAGCCGTTTGATATTTTGTCCTATAAATTTAGAGGTCTTTGTCAGTATTGAGTCATCCAATCTCAGGATCGTGCACTTGTCTTGGAAGCTCTTGCATCTTTTTGAGAACAAAGCATGTAGACTTTGGGGTTACAATTCTTGATGTCTTTCTCGATCTTAAATGTGAATTGTCTCTAAACTCTGCTACTTTGTTTTTGCATTTTATGGTTGATGGCCTTCATGGATTAATCTGCATATAGGTATCTTGTGCAGTTTTCTGGATTCATAAAATTTGATTTTTCTAAAGGATCTCATGTTATTTTCTTAAATCTCTATCAATCTAAGGTTCAGATCTAAGTGTGCAGAGAAATTTTTTTAAGATTGAGCGTCTAGGGAAGTCTTTGGTTGGACCAGCCGACTCTCAATAAACATAAATCTGAAAATCTCATTATTTGTTAAACTCTAAATCTATCTTACGAAATTGGTGGTTTTGCAGGGTTTTCTAAGGCTTGTGCCTCTCCTAATTTTTTTTTGAAAATTGTGCTAAAATGGATTCAAATCTGGCCATGAAGGCCTCAGATTTGTAAACTAGTTTGTAAATTTGTAAATTTTTTTAAGACTGTAAGGGTTTAATCGTTTTCTTGGTGTGTATATCTTCAGATCTGGTTGGTTTCTTGCAGGTTGTGGGTTTAAATCGGAATTTTTTTTTTTAAAATCCAAGGCAGATCTAGCCTCCAAAGGCCAGATCTGGCCTCAAATTGCTACTGTGGGCAAGATTTGGCATTATTTGATTTAAGGAGCATAATAAAATTTTGAATTTTGAAAGGGAAAACTGAAGTTGCTGGATGTTTTTCTCATACTGGGTTATTCACCACATATCTCTGCCTCTGTTCATTGTCAAAGCTCTGCCTGGCGATACTCCAATTCGATTTTCTTACGTCCTCTGCTCCTGTCTGCGTTGAATCGAATGTTAACCCTCTGGTCCTCGACTTGCATCAAGCATCGATCTGCCCTCATCCTTCTTTGCATTCGCTCTTCCATTATCTCTGTCGTCCAAGCCATTGCTCCTACGCTTCAATTTTTTTTCTCTCGTTTCATCTTTCCTTCTTGCCAATCGAAACCACCTCCACGCCGTCCAGCATCTGCCTTCAAACTCAACCGTCGTCCCATCCCCTTGCCATCCGATTCCTGCATTGTCTCAAACGTCGAACCCTTGCTCTCTGCTCACGCATCCTCAGTTCGCCGTCTAGCTTCAGCTCTTCACGCCGTCTGTTCTGTCGTGCCACCGTCCAGTCTTCACGTTCGACCTGCAAATGACAAACGATAACCGAACGCACACAAAACTCACACATATATGCGTTAAAAATTTTTTTGAAGTCGGATTATTTTTGGGAGGGTTTTGGTTTATGTTCAACTTTTAGTCGGATTTAAATTTTTTTTGTTCATAGTGTAAATCATAGAGTCAGATTTAGATTCATTTTAGACTTAGATTTATTTTAGATTTAGATTTGTTTTATTAAATTAGAATTCGGTTTTGTTAAGTTTTAGTGTAGTTTAGGTAGAATTTGATTTTTTTTTTTTAATATTTAGATTAGAAGTTTAGCATTTTAATTTTCCAGTTTTAGATTTAATTTTAGTTTAGATTACTTTAGTTTTAGATTTAGATTTAATTTAAAAATAATTAAATAATTAAAAAAAATAAAAATAAAAATAAAAAAAAATAAAAAAATAAAAAAATTCTAAAAATTTTCGAATTTTCTATAGTCAAATGCGCTAATTTTTTTTTTATTTAAAGTTTGATGTGGAGCATTTTAATTTTCGAGTTGAGTTATAATTGAAGCATCATAATTTCGAAAATATTTCAAGCAGCAGCGGGCATTTTTATTTTAATGATCGTTTCATGCCTCAAGTATCTTAATGAATGATCGTGGCATTTTCTATTTGAATATCATTGTGGTCATTTAGCAGCAGTTATACATCCAATACTCATCTTTAATTGCATAACGGGATCTTGTTTGACTCCATAAGACACTGGTTCTAACATAATCAATCTTTGAAATCTCGTTAATTTTATCAAGTATTTGGTGTTTTAGCTGTGTCTCCTAGATTCTTCCTCTTCATTTCTAATAGGGTCTACCTCCCTTAGCTTGCAAGGAGACAGCATAGATAGAGAGATTGGGGATAAGAGTGACAGCCCCCAATCTGAGCCGTTGTCGCGGTGCCTAGACATTCTGTGCGACAACATTTTTTGGCGCCGTTGCCGGGGATAGAGCTTTTCTGTCCTTGGTCTTAACGACATTTTCTAATCTTCTAATCTTTCCTTGCCATTCATTAGCCTGTCACAAGGGATCACATTTTCTGGCGTTCTTTCATCTCTTCATCATCTAATCATTTCATCTTTAGCACCTGGACATTTCGGTTGGCTTCTTGTTTGGGTGGCGATTCCACTTATTCATTTTTTTACTCCCAAACAAGAATCCCCCCCTGATATCCATCTGCGATCTCTCGATTATTTCTTCTATTTTAGAATTAGTTTCATGTTCAAGTGGCGACTCCAATTCTTTCATTTCTTACAAGAGTTCCTGCTAAGAAGTTCGCTTCTTGAGGACCCTTTGACTATTCTTGAACACGGATCTATTTCTAAAATCCTAAAAACGATATCATGGATGTTTTTGCCTCGTGTAATTTCGCTAATATTCAGGGTTATCCCCATGATGTTCCTCAAATGGATAAATTACCTTCTTTTCAAGGAAATGATACAGTTAGTGTTAAATCTCATTTGTTTGCTTTCACTAACTGGTGGAATAGATTTGCAGTTGCAAATAATAATTTCGATGATGTAAAGATGAAAACTTTTGTTCTTACTTTTGGCGAGGATGTTGCTGAATGGTTTACAGAAAAACCTGATAATTCATTTGATACTTTTGAATCCATTGTAGCTGCCTTTAAGGAAAAGTATGGCGATAAAAGGGAAGATAGGCATTTGGTAAGGGAAATCAGTACCATAAAAAAGAAAGAAAATGGAACGACTGAAGAATTTAATAGGAGATTTAATGGTATCCATAGAGAAATATCTCAAACTCATAAACCTCCTGATGGATCTCTTCTGAATTTTTACATTGATGCTTTTGATTTTGATACTTCATATGAGTTAAGGCCGGCTAAAACTGCAAATTATAAGGTTTATCAATCTTTAGCTGAAGAGCTTGAAAAAGATAAAAGGGCATCTGGGAAGTCTGAAATTTCTGGTTTTGATAGGGCTGCAACTAAGTTAAAAGAACCTCTAGAAGATGATGATGACCCTATGAAAAGGTTAATGAAAAAGCTTGAAAGCATGGAGCTTAATCAAGCGAAACTGATCTCTGAGCATGCTAAGAAAATAAGTGTCTTACAGGCTAGGTTGGTCCAAATGGAAAGGACTCAAACGCAAAATTCCTAACCTAGAAATAATAACGCTTTGCAGAAAAGAGGCCTATCTTATGAGCAGAGACCGACAAATCAACTTGAGTTTGCAAATCTTGTGGATGAAGCTCTGCCTTATTGTAGAGCCTGTAATGCTCTTCTTGAAGAGGTTACTTGCCATGTTGTCAAAAGAATCATAGATAGTAGAATGGCAGGGTCGAGCCATCAAATTAATGTTGTTGGTAAGGACTATCACATGCATATAGAAAATCATGAAAGTCAAGTTAAGGAACCAGCTCAGATGATTAAAGATGTGCAACCCAATCATACGCAAATGATTCAAAACATGAAAGCTAACCAAATCAATCTTCAAAATAGGATAAATTCCATGGAAGAAAGTCATGCACAGGAAATAAATATCATGGAAAACAGGTTAAAGATAATGGAAGTTAATCATTCTAATCAGATGTCCATTATACAGAATCATATGATTGCAATGGAAGCAAGACACACCCAAGAAATGACTACCATGAAGGAGAATCACTTGTTGGAGATGAGTTCCATACAGAAAAGGTTGGAAAAAATGGAAAAATTACATATATAAAAGTTTCAGCCGAAATTTGATTATGAAGATTCATCAACAGATCATAAGACTTCTTGTTTGCTAAAGCCATTCCCATCTCATCACACGGAGGATTTAACTATGGTTTCAAAGGATGTTGAGAAAGACCAAGCTTATGTGTCACCATTGACAAAGTTTATCCAAAATAATATTGGTCACGCTCTAGGTTCTTCAGATGTTTTATACAAGCATTTTCAAGATAAGGACAAGAAATCTACAGTGGTCTCATTGTTGACATCACAACCCACTCAGAAGAAGAGAAAGAAGAAAAAAAGAAGAAGTAAGTGGTCTGATTCGTCTGATGGTCAAGAGCAGCTTGATATTCGGATAAGACAGAGTCCTACAATTAGCAAGATTGGGCATGGCACATCTGAAAAACAGCCCACAGACTTGCCTGAAAGCAGGCAAATGCTTAGCATGCACTATAATGAGCACATCTGATGCCACAGGACATCTTTTGTATTGTATCTCTAACCTTACACCTTGTTATTTCAGCATTTCATTTTGCAGTTAGAGTAGATTTACTTTTCATGTTAAGTAGAATAATAAATAAAAGAAGAGCTTCTATTTTTCATGAGCTTAATGTTATATGATGATATTTGGATGGATGCTACTTATGTAATCTTGTGTGTTGCTTGGATGCAAAATCTGGATTCTCACATTCCTTCAATGAAGCAACGTGTCCCCAAGTAGAGCCAGATGTTGACCACACTTTTTCAACGACCCCATAGCAGTACACCCCCATTTTTTCAAATGGGATTCGTCATGTTCGACCTGGTCACGCCATTCAGATTCCATCATCAGTTGACATTTTGTTATAAATGATGTAAACCCATTCTGCATGTTATGATGTAAATGATCTAAATAAGACCGTCAATGTATGTAATAACCTAGGTAAGCCTAGTATGTTGTTGATGATTTCCATCCTAAGAGGTTTTTTGTCTCACTGACTCACGTAAGTGATCGACAGAGTTTTTCCCTCCAGCCTCACCCCAAAGCTAGGGTGGTTTTTTTCATCAGCATGCTAAGTGAATCCTAGTGTTTTCTATCGAGTCCTTGTAAAAGTAGTTTGAGCTACTTGGTCTACTAGATCATGTTTTGAGTCGCAGAATTGGGTATTTATTTGAGGGTCTATACGAATGGGTATTCCCCCTTCATGTGTCTAAATGTATTATCTTATGTAAAAGAGGGTTGGAAAAATAATTGTAATCCCCTCTCAGTCAATTAATTAAATTTTCTGGTCAATTAATTTAAAAAATCTTAAACCAGAAATTTAATTAATTTAGGATCCTAAGTTAGGATTAAATCTTTCAAAGCCAAAATTTGTGGGTCCTTGAAAAATGATTTTGAAAGCCCCAGGCCAAGGGAATATTGAGAATTTTAAGAAATTTTGGACCTTTGGGCCTTGCTGGTTAAGTCAAAGTCAAAATTTTGGGGTAATTAACTCAAAAATAATATTTTTGAGTTAATTAAAATTGAATTAAATGATAAATTCGTTTTTTTCCCAAAATTTTAATTTCAACGCTCCTGATTAAAAGATGATTAAATCTTTTGGACGGTTGAGATTATTTTGACAAGGATCATCCAAACTAGCCGTTGGAGATTTTGTCCTATAAATTTAGAGGTCTTTGTCAGTCTTGAATCATCCGATCTCAGGATCATGCACTTGTTCTTAGAAGCTCTTGTAAATTTTTGAGGAATAAAGCATAAAGACTTTGGGGTTACAAATTTTGATGTTCCTTCTCAGATCTATGTGGTGAATTGTCTCTAAACTCTGCTACTTTGTTTTTGCATTTTATGGTTGATGGCCTTCATGGATTAATCTGCATATAGGTATCTTGTGCAGTTTTCTGGATTCATAAAATGACATTTTGATTTTTCTAAAGGATCTCATGTTATTTTCTTAAACCTCTATCAATCTAAGGTTCAAATCTAAGTGTGCAGGGAAATTTTTTTAATATTGAGCGTCTAGGGAAGTCTTCGGTTGGACCAGCCGACTCTCAATAAACATAAATCTGAAAAGCTCATTATTTGTTAAACTCTAAATCTATCTTACGAAATTGGTGGTTTTGCAGGGTTTTCTAAGGCTTGTGCCTCTCCTAAATTTTTTTTGAAAATTGTGCTAAAATGGATTCAAATCTGGCCATGAGGGCCTCAAATTTGTAAAATTTTTTAAGACTGTAAGGGTTTAATCGTTTTCCTGGTGTGTATATCTTCAGATCTGGTTGGTTTCTTGCAGGTTGTGGGTTTAAATTGGAATTTTTTTTTTTTAGATCTAAGGCAGATCTAGCCTTCAAAGGCCAGATTTGGCCTCAAACTGCTACTGTGGGCAAGATTTGGCATTATTTGATTTAAGGAGCTTAATAAAATTTTGAATTTTGAAAGGGAAAACTGAAGTTGCTGGATGTTTTTACTGTACTGGGTTATTCACCACATATCTCTGCCTCTGTCCGCTGTCAAAGCACTGCCTGGCGATACTCCAATTCGATTTTTTTACGTCCTCTGCTCCTGTCTGCGTTGAATCGAACGTTAACCCTCTGGTCCTCGACTTGCATCAAGCATCGATCTGCCCTCATCCTTCTCTGTATTCGCTCTTCCATTATCTCTGTCGTCCAAGCCATTGCTCCTACGCTTCAATTATTTTTGCTCTCGTTTCATCTTTCCTTCTTGCCAATCGAAACCACCTCCACGCCGTCCAGCATCTGCCTTCAAACTCAACCGTCGTCCCATCCCCTTGCCATCCGATTCCTGCATTGTCTCAAATGTCGAACCCTTGCTCTCTGCTCACGCATCCTCAGTTCGCCGTCTAGCTTCAGCTCTTCATGTCGTCTGTTCTGTCGTGCCACTGTCCAGTCTTCACGTTCGACCTGCAAACGACAAACGATAACCGAACGCACACAGAACTCACACATATATGCGTTAAAAAAAATTTTGAAGTCGGATTATTTTTGGGAGGGTTTTGGTTTATGTTTAACTTTTAGTCGGATTTAAATTTTTTTTGTTCATAGTGTAAATCATAGAGTCAGATTTAGATTCGTTTTAGACTTAGATTTATTTTAGAATTAGACTTGTTTTATTAAATTAGAATTCGGTTTTGTTAAGTTTTAGTGTAGTTTAGGTAGAATTTGATTTTTTTTTTTTAATATTTAGATTAGAAGTTTAGCATTTTAATTTTCCAGTTTTAGATTTAATTTTAGTTTAGATTAGTTTAGTTTTAGATTTAGATTTAATTTAAAATAATAAAAGAATTTAAAATATATATATATATATATATATATATATATATATATATATATAAATTTCAAAATTCTAAAAATTTTCGAATTTTCTATAGTCAAATGCGCTAAAATTTTTTATATTTAAAGTTTGACTGTGGAGCATTTTAATTTTCAAGTTGAGTTATAATTGAAGCATCATAATTTCGAAAATATTTCAAGCAGCAGGCATTTTTATTTTAATGATCGTTTCATGCCTCAAGTATCTTAAAGAATGATCGTGGCATTTTCTATTTGAATATCATTGTGGTCATTTAGCAGCAGTTATGCATCCAATACTCATCTTTAATTGCATAACGGGATCTTGTTTGACTCCATAAGACACTGGTTCTAACATAATCAATTTGTGAAATCTCGTTAATTTTATCAAATATTTGGTGTTTTAGCTGTGTCTCCTAGATTCTTCCTCTTAATTTCTAATAGGGTCTACCTCCCTTAGCTTGCAAGGAGACAGCTTAGATAGAGGGATTGGGGATAAGAGTGACAGCCCCCAATCTGAGCCGTTGTTGCGATGCCTAGACATTCTGTGCGACAACAGGCCGACACATTGATGAGGTGTAGATAGATGTACATGGAGTTAGTAGAATTGCGATACTTTTAGCGAGTAGCACTCTCCAGGAGCACATCGATGGGGCTTGCAGCATTTCTTGCCCACTTTGGCCCATTATAGAGAGAGGGGCTTTCTTCTCCAGGCAGCTTTCATTGGCAGACAGGGCAGAGCAGTGTGAGTTGATTACGGGCTGGCAACAACACTCCAGGCGTGTCCCGTATACAGTTGTTGCTACATTAGATTCTTCTTCCAGGATGGATTGGCGGGAGATCATGAGTTGGTACCCTCTTGATGGCACGATTTTCTTCATAGGGAGCACAACAGAGCAGGGGCCCTTAGACATAGCAGATGTTACAGATTCCAGCTGGCAGTGGGGCCCAGGTCATCGTTTCTTCAGCACTCCATCCCGATTTCAGGAGAGCAGGATCAGCATTGGATTTAGTCTGAGGTTGGATTCGAGAGAGGTGATGAGTTGGTACACAGTTGGTGGGGCAGCTTACACCGTCATAGGTACAGTGCAACAGGAGGCGTGGTCTTCACCTCTTGGAGCATCAGCTATAGCCAGAGGCAGTGTGCAGCCCGAGCCGTGGGACTTAGGCAATGATTGGCCATGGTGGCGTTGGGATTCAGGAGGTTCTTTTGTTGGCTGGTACAGTGAGAGATCAGTTTGGGATCCCGGCATTGAGGGGTCTATTTCGAGTGGTTTGACACAGGTGCATAGCAGCACCCAGTGGTTTGTATGGGATCCAGGCATTGGGTCTCAGTTGCGGCGGGCCAACAGCATGGCCCACATATTTCGATTGCTTGAGGGCAAGCAATCTTGGGGCGGAAGGTCTATAATATTCCTTTTTTTTGTATCACCCATGACAGGGCTAGGAGGGACTTCTAGAGTTAGGAGCAGACAGGTCACATGTACAGATTGGTGCTATCAGTGGGCTCAAGAGCTTTTCAGAGGAGTTTTGAGGAGTTTTCATGGTGTCCGGAGGCATTCGCTTGATATGTTGGGAAAAATACAGAGAGGGGGGGGTGAATCAGTATTTAGAGTTTATAAAATAAATTCAACCTTTTCTTTGAGCAGATTTCCATACGCGGTTTTTATGAACTGAACTAGTGTATGCACGCGGAAATATAGAAGGAAACTAGCGTATACTGATTTACCTTTCAGATTTAAAGAATTTCTCAGGAACATTCTTTTAAAAAGATTTATCAGTTATGAATAAGGCTAGATAATCAGAAGTTATGAGCAGTAATCAACAGTATAAAGCATCACACACATGAACACCAATATTTAAGGTGGAAACCCAATTCGGGAGAAAACCACCGCTGCTGTCGTCTCTGTCTTCAATCTTTATTATATAAAAAACCTTTTACAACATTGTACTGATGCAGACTTATACCAGTACGCAGGCTTCTACCTACAGAAGGCTGCAACCTTCTCTCGTTTTCCAGCTGCAATTGGAAGGGAGCTCCAACCCCCTGATCTCATTTACCAGCCTCTCCTGGAAGGGAGCTTCGACCCCCTGATTTCAACACCAGCTTCTACTGGCTGAAAGCTTCTACTTCCATACTGAAGGCTTCAACCCTCAGACCCACCAAATTTATTCATTTTCTTCAGCAGACTTCCGCCGCTCTTCATCATTTCCTCAAGAGGGTCATTCTAGAGATTCATCATTATCAGATCTATAGATCTTGAACGATCATTATATCCATGAGGTGCAATCATATATTCAGACTATCACTAAGGACAGTTCCATCCATGCAGATATCAGAGAAATTATCATCACTGTCCCTGGCACATGCACATTCTAGCACTATGACTCTTCCTGATATAGTTTTATCCTTATTATCCTTTTGCCAATACCATAAACCAAAGTCCACTATTTCATGTATATTCTGACAACTTTGTGACAAGACAACGTCACCAGACACACAATGCCTCTTGGTATTAAAATTTTAGAGCGCAAAAGGCATACGTGACTTCGAGCGTTCGTTTCCGCGTGTATACGCAACTTCTCTTCATAAAAACTGCATATATGCTAACGCTGAATGTATACGCGGGTTGCCTTCACAAAAGTAGTGTATAGATTGCATCCATACGCGGGTTGCCTTCACAAAAGTAGCGTATACATTGTGACATATTATATTTATCATTTCTTTGGCACTTACTGGAATTCTTTTCTCTGTTACTTCTGAACTGCTCTGTAGCTACATCATCCTTACATATTTAACACATAGGTTGCTTATCATAAGCAACTCATCAAGTAGGTTTCCATCAAGGACAACTTCATCAAGTAGGTTGCCATCAAGCACAACACATTGCATCATATTGCCAACAATCTCCCCCTTTGGACTTAATGGCAACCACGATGGTGTTTGATCACCACAACAGATAGATACATTAGTCATAACCATTATTCAAACACCATGATACTCTCCCCCTTTGACATCAAGGGCAAAGGGCAGATCAAAACCAAAACAAGGTTTCTCTTCCCTTGTAGAAAGATGAGCTCTGTAGATCTGAAGTGCACTGAAGGTATCATGCTCCCCCTGAGTTCATGCTGAATCTTTAGACATAATTTTCAATGAAGTACATGACTCTATAACTTAACAAAGTATGACCATTCCTATCACCAAGGACTCATACTTACATCAATTATCCAACCAAGTGGAATTACATATTTGACTAAACTACCCAACCAAGTGGGTTTACAAATTTTAACTCAACTACCCAACCAAGTGGGTTTACAAATTTGACCAAGTCCTTAAATGACTGAATATAACAATTTTACATCATAGGTCTTAACATGACCTTTTCATCAAATTATAGAAATAACTTATACAATCAAGACCAAAGAATCTCAAGCATGAGATCATACCACAACAAATAATTAGAATGCCAACAATGCATCCTTTCCATATAACCAATGCTCCCCCTTAGCCTGTGCATCCTGAACACTTTCAACAACAAATCATCAAGGCATCTTCATCAAATATCAAAGAATGAAACAGAAATATGAGAGCTGAAACATCACCAGAGATACCCAACATCACCACAGCTGTGCTGAAGAATGCTGACCCAAAAAAAAATTTTGTCAGCAAACACCCATACGCGGTTTTCTATGTATAAACGCACGTATATACGCGACTGTCCTCCAGGAAATCCGCGTATCCAAGTTAATCTTCTGTATTTAACTAGATCTGATCTTCTGCATGGCAAAGACTACTCCCAGCTTCTGTCTGAGATATTCGAACGCTTCCCTGGGTAAAGGTTTGGTAAATATATCGGCAACTTGTTCTTTGAAGGGAACATACTCCAACTTCACCTTTTGTTCAAGCACTTGTTCACGTAAGAAGTGATACTTGATGGGAATGTGCTTGGTCTTGAAATGCATAACAGGATTCTTTGAAATACTGATGGCACTTGTATTATCACACATAATGGAGATAGGAGGTGAAAATTTGATTTGAATGTCTTGTAAGGTTTGCATCATCCAAAGAAGTTGAGTGCAACATGATGCGGCAACCACATATTCTGCTTCTGCTGTAGATAAGGCAATAGAGCTTTGCTTCTTGCTGAACCAAGATACTAACCGGGGCCCCATATAGAATGCACCACCACTAGTTCTTTTCTGATCATCAACATTTCTAGCCCAATCTGCATCAGTGTAAGCATGAAGAGTAAGATCAACATTCTTTGGATACCATAGTCCAAAGTCTTGAGTTCCTTGTAGATATTTGAATATTCTTTTGACAGCCTGAAGGTGAGACTCTTTTTGATTAGCTTGGAATCGTCCAACAATCCCAACTGCATGCATAATGTCTGGTCTAGTCCCAGTGAGATAAAGTAGACTTCCTATCATAGATCTGTATTCTGGTTGATTCACCGCGGGAGAATCATCATGAGAACTGAGATTACATCCGGTTATCATTGGTGTACTTACAAGTTTGCACTCTTCCATGCCATACTTCTTCAAAATTTGCTTAAGGTATTTTGCTTGTGATAAGAATATGCCATCTGTAGTTTGATGCACTTGCAAGCCAAGAAAGAATGTTAGTTCTCCAAGTAAAGACATTTCAAATTCTTGCTGCATAACAGAAGCAAATTTCTGACTCATAGACTCTTCATTACTTCCAAAAATGATATCATCAACATATACAACCACAGTCAATAGTTTATCATTTTCAGTTTTTGTGTATAAGTTGCTATCAGCAGACCCCTTTGAAAATCCTTGTTGATGAAGATATTTGTCAAGACGATAATACCATGCCTTTGGAGCTTGTTTGAGACCATATATAGCCTTTTTAAGTCTACAAACAAGTTTTTCATCATTTCCCAAAATGAATCCTTCTGGTTGTTCTATATAAACTTCTTCTTCTAGATCACCATTGAGAAAAGCAGATTTAACATCCATTTGATAAACTTTGATTTGTTGGAAGCTTGAAAAAACAAGAAACATTCTTATGGCTTCAAGTCTAGCTACAGGAGCAAAAGTTTCTTCAAAGTCTATACCTTCTTGTTGAGCATACCCCTTGCAAACAAGTCTAGCTTTATTTCTTATCACATCCCCATTCTCATTTAACTTGTTTTTGAATATCCATTTAGTTCCAATGACATTTTTGTCATGAGGTCTTGGTACTAATTCCCAAGTGTGATTCTTTTCAATTTGATCAAGCTCTTCATTCATGGCTTGAATCCAAAATTCATCTTTGCTAGCTTGATTGAAATTGTGTGGTTCAATAGTGGATAGAAATGCCAGATAGCTAGAAGATCCCACAAGAGTCCTTCTTGTTTGTACACCTGATCCCTTTTCTCCCAAAATTTGAGATTCTGGATGATTCTTTTGAACATATCTGAATGGAGCTTTTTCAGATAAATCATCTTCAAGTTCTTCATTGGGTTCACTGTCTATATCATTTCTATTTGATGTAGAAGGATATATGTCACCATCGTCTTCATCTGTTGTTTGTTTTTCTTCTTTTGGAGCTGCAGGAGACTCATCAATAACAACATCAATACATTCAACAATCTTTCGAAGTCTTTTATTGTAACATTTATATGCTCTACTCCTAGAGGAGTAACCAAGAAGTATTCCTTCATCTGCTCTGGGTTCAAACTTGCCAAGTTTTTCATCATTATTTTTGATAAAGCATTTGCTTCAAAAAACTCTAAAATGCTTCACAGTGGGAGGATTACCATACCATAGTTCATATGGAGTTTTATCACTATTTACACGAACATGTGCCTTGTTAAGAATATTTACCGCTGTATGTGCTGCTTCTCCCCAAAATGTGTCAGGTGTTCCGAAATCATCAAGCATAGCTCTAGCCATTTGTTGAACTGTTCTATTCATTCTTTCTGCTACGCCATTTTGTTGTGGAGTGCCAGCTACAGAGAACTGTCTTTTTATGCCATGTTGTTCACAAAATTCAAGAAATTCATTTGATGTATATTCTCCTCCTCGATCAGATCTAAGACACTTGATTTTTAGATCTAATTCATTTTCAACTAGTGCTTTGAAGATCTGAAATTTCTCAAATGCTTCATCTTTGTGTTTAATCAACCCAATCCAACACATTCTAGAGAGATCATCAATAAATAAGATATAGTATTGTTCACCACGTGGTGACTTTTTCCTCATAGGTCCACATATGTTAGTATGAATGAGTTCAAGAGACTTACTTGATGATCCTTCCTTGGCATTAAATTGCACTCCGGTTTGCTTACCAAATTGGCAAGATTTGCATATGATACTTTCAAGTAGAGTAATATTGGGAAGATCACGAACAACTTTAAGTCTGCTTGATTTGTTGATTTGAGAGAAGCTCAGATGCCCCAACCTTCTATGCCATAGCTAGTTTTCTGAAGATTTACTCAAGTAACATTGTTCTTTGTAGTTCTTCAATACATACAGATTGCTTGGAGTTCTGTTTCCTTTTATAATTGTTTTACCTGTATCAAGATCACGTACCACACATTCTTTTGAACTAAAGACAACTTCAGTTCCTTGATCACACATTTGACTTACACTCAACGGGTTATGCTTTAATCCATCCACATACATGAAATTATTGGCTTTCACTTTTTCTTTTAGAAAAACGGACCCTTTTCCCTTAATGACAGCAGGAGTATCATTTCCAAATGTAACATTCTTTTCCTTTTCTAGAGCACTATATGCAAGAAGTTTTTTTTTGTCACCTGTCATGTGTTTTGAGCATCCATTATCAATGTACCATTGATTTTATTCACCTTCTGCAAATAAAGCTATGCCATAGTTTTCTAACTGTAATTCCTTCTTTTTCCACACTTTGGAGCTTGAAGGAAAATGTTCTTTTGGCTAGACTTTGATCCTGCATTCAGATTCTTCATGGCCAAAGTTATTGCAATGAGCACATTCAACTTCATTTTGAAGAGGAGAAAAGTTGTTATAGGTATTCTTCTTTGTTCCAATATCAATCCTTTTATTTCTTGCTTCTCTTGTCATGATGGTTTTATATGCAACACATTGAACAGCTTTATGACCAAAATTGTGACATGAGAAACATTGTCCATTGAAGAAGAAATTTCTGCGATCATGAAATCTTCTATTTGAATTTACCTATTGGTTGGTGTTTCTTTGACAGGTATTCTTGTTAGTGTTCTTTGAATTGAGATAGTCATGCTTTACCTGTGAAGATTCTTTATTCCCTTGCTGAGTGGCAGAATGTTGTATACTGGCTGTAGCTGCTTTTAGATAATTTGGTGCTGAAGTCTGAGAAGATTCTCCGATATATCCAAGACCTGTCTTTATAAAAGGAGAACGTTGTACTTTGATAATCTCATCTAAGGTTTCAGATCCTTTAGCAAATCTAAGATTCAAAGTCTTTACTTTCTCAATTTCTTTTCTTAGACTTACTATTTCACATTCTAATTTCTCATTGTGTTTCACCTTTTCTTCAAGCTGATTTTCCAGAGTTTCTATGGACATTTTACTTTCTTCTAAGCATATTTTGAGTTGATTGATTTCATCAAGAAAATCATTGTCCTCTAAAGCATCCATAAAAGTATCTTTTTCTTCTCTATATTCTTTTTCAAATGCCATGAGAAGTCTAAGATCTTGTTCACATTCTTCCTCACTGTTAGATAACCCATCAATGTCTTCATGAGTATAGTAACTTTTTCTAGTGCTAAACCGATTCTTATTCCTTCTTGCTACTTCCTTCCCTTTTTCATGTGTTTCTTTATGAGGACACTTAGCAGCATAATGACCAACTCTTCCACAAGCAAAACATTTGAAAGGAAGCTTATCTCTGAACTGTCCTGTGCCAAGTTGGAGTTTCTTTACAAAATTTACCTCATCTTCTTCTGAGATATACCCTGATCCTTCTGTCTCTTGTACTTCTTTCCCTTTTGTAGAAGCTATAAAGACGACTTCTTTGACTTCAGATGGTCCTCCTCTTCTCATTTCACATGCAGTTAGTATGCCATGAAGTTGCACCACAGTAAGATTTTGAAGATCTTGCTTTTCTTCAAGAGCAGAAACTTTTGACTCAAATTTTGTCTTTAGTGATCTTAAAACTTTCTCAACCAAAGTAGATTCGGTTATTGTTTCTCCCAGATTTCTCATACGAATTACAATATCATCAAGACATAAAAATAAATTTGCAATGCTCTCCTCATTATGCATTTTTAGATTCTCATATTGAATTTTGAGAGTTTGGAGTTTAGCACTTTTTACCTTTGCATCACCTTCATAACTTAGAATGATTTTGTCCCATATTGCCTTTGTTGTATCCAGCTGCATGACTTTGACAAATTCTGATTCAGTTAGACTTCCCAATAGAGCATTGACAGCTTTTGCATTTGTTTCATAATTCTTTCTTGCCGTTGGATCTGTTGGTACTGCGGTTGGATATTGATATCCTCCTTCAACAATAGCCCATACATCTGCTCCCAGAGACTGAAGATAGGATCTCATCCTTGTTTTCCAGAAGATTAAATTGTTTCTGTTGAAGAGCGGAGGCCTGATAGATGTTGTTCCATCTTGATTGTTCATCTTGTTTGATCTTCCTTCTAGCGGCTAAGCTTTTTCAGAAGGACCTCCTCTGATACCAATTGTTGGGAAAAATACTGAGAGGGGGGGGGGGTGAATCAGTATTTAGAGTTTATAAAATAAATTCAACCTTTTCTTTGAGCATATTTCCATACGCGGTTTTTATGAACTGAACTAGTGTATGCACACGGAAATATAGAAGGAAACTAGCGTATACTGATTTACCTTTCAGATTTAGAGAATTTCTCAGGAACAGTCTTTTAAACAGATTTATCAGTTATGAATAAGGCTAGATATTCAGAAGTTATGAGCAGTAATCAACAGTATAAAGCATCACACACATGAACACCAATATTTAAGGTGGAAACCCAATTCGGGAGAAAACCACCGCTGCTGTCGTCTCTGTCTTCAATCTTTATTATATAGAAAACCTTTTACAACATTGTACTGATGCAGACTTATACCAGTACGCAGGCTTCTACCTGTAGAAGGCTGCAACCTTCTCTCGTTTTCCAGCTGCAATTGGAAGGGAGCTCCAACCCCCTGATCTCGTTTACCAGCCTCTCCTGGAAGGGAGCTTCGACCCCCTGATTTCAACACCAGCTTCTACTGGCTGAAAGCTTCTACTTCCATACTGAAGGCTTCAACCCTCAGACCCACCAAATTTATTCATTTTCTTCAGCAGACTTCCGTCAGTTCTTCATCATTTCTTCAGTGGGTCATTCTATAGATTCATCATTATCAGATCTATAGATCTTGAACCATCATTATATCCATGGGTGCATCATATATTCATATCTATCAATTAAGAACAGAGTTCATCCATGCAGATATTCCTTAGAGAAATTTATCATCAACAACCCTTACACATGCACACTTAGCACTATGATCTTCTTCTCCTTATATAGTTTTATCCTTTACCAATACCATGAGCCAAAACCACACTACTTCCGATGGTATTCTTAGATGGAATCAAATAGACAATACAATGCTCAATCTTGTGGGCTAATACCATGGTAATGCCTCTTGGTATTATAATTTTAGAGCGCAAAAGGCATACGCGACTTGGAGCATTCATTTCCGTGTGTATACGCAACTTCTCTTCATAAAAACTGCGTATATGCTAACCCTGAATGTATACGCGGGTTGCCTTCACAAAAGTAGTGTATACATTGTGACATATTATATTTATCATTTCTTTGGCACTTACTGGAATTCTTTTCTCTGTTACTTCTGAACTGCGTTGTAGCTACATCATCCTTACATATTTAACACATAGGTTGCTTATCATAGGCAACTCATCAAGTAGGTTTCCATCAAGGACAACTTCATCAAGTAGGTTGCCATCAAGGACAACACATTGCATCATATTGCCAACATGATATACTCCATCATCCGAGCAGTTTGGCTTTCATTCTGATGCATTCCGATAACTTTCGGAAATTTGAGTTATTTATGGGCTTAACTCAGCTGATTATGCTCAAGGTGGCATTCCGGGAGGAATACATGATGGAACACCTTAGTGTAATAGCTCATTGGAACTGGGACGATGATACCTACACGATGGGACAGTTAGACACAGATTTCAGTGACCGGAGGAGGCGTGGTAGCCGATTTACCCTTTTCTGCATTAAAAAGGAATATTTTAATAAAAGGGAAAAGTGCACCATGAATAAAATAATAATAAAATAATGCTCTAGAAGTCTCCAAGAGATCTATAAAAGAAAGGGAGGAGGCCATTGGGATATATCTTTGGAGTAGATCATATGCTTGTGTATGAGAGGTTTGAGGACGTGGTTCTCTACTTCAGCCGTAGCCCCAGGACGGAAACCCTCGGGTTATTTGTGAGTGTTGGACGGAAACCCAATACTCTTGAGGAGACTTCACTTAGAAGTTTCACAGAGCTTTAGAGATTGGTGTGAGGACCATTCAGATCTTCAAGTTGGGCTTCATCATCTTCAGTAGGTTCAGTGACAGCTGTTGCCGGAGGGAGAGTGCAGCAGTTCAGTTTTGTGGCCAGCGCAGTTCAGCAGCTTATCTTGGTGGCCAGTTTTCTATCTCAGCTCTTTCTGGGTCAAATCTATATGTAAACCCCTTTTGTTATTTATAATAAAGCTGAGTTTATTCCAGTTCTATGTGGTATTAGATTGCAATATTTTATTTGTTTAATTTTACATGGCAATCTTCTGTTGAATAAATGTTGAATTTTCGGTATAATTTGGGGGTTTAAGTAAATTTATGAGAATTCAGTGAAATATCCCATTTGGGGATATTACAGCTCCGAAACTGTGGAGGGGCTGGAACACATGAGATCTCCAAGACCTAAAAAGTGTTTGGAGAAATTTGATCTGATGTAAAAGTTATTCAAATAATTAAATTTTTTAATGAGGACCCTAAGTCTAACTTAGGGAAATTAAAAAATTAAAATGAATTAATTTACACATGTGATGAGAACATTCTAAGTGATGTGGATCAAACTACTTCTAATCTTAGTTGTTGATTAGAGAATAGATCACTGTCATTGATGTGTCAACGAGAAAATTATAAAGGAAGGGCTTGGGGTCAGTTGGAGGACACATACAGAGTCTAAGAGATCGAATTCTTCTGACAGAGCAGTGCTCGAACGAAGATCAGATCTGAGTGACTCAGAGAAGCAGTGAGGGGCAGATGCAGTGATTGGTCAGGAGGGCCAAGAGTACAACACAGAGCAAGGGCAGCAGAGACGTAGTGGAGGAAGCACAACCATTAGAGGGTGTGACGCAAGCCCATGCAAGGCTCACGCAGGGGCAGCGCAGTGTCTCCAAGGAAAAGTCTGAAATTCACTGGAAGCTGGGGTTTCTAAGTCGACAGTGCTGAAACCAGATCTGGGAGAAGTTGATCAGCGCAGAGCTAGGGTGACGCAGTTCCTCAGCTAGGGCCACACAGCCTTACGTAGTGGCAGCATAGAGACTGCGTAGAGCTAGCTAGGGTTTCACCAGTTGCTCATCCGGATCAGTCGAGACTTGCGAGAGTGAGGTATATCTCACATTTTCTCTGTAGCCGAAGTTTTCTCTGTTGTGTGAGCCGGTTTGTGGCACCCTAGATATACTCAGAATACTACTGCTTAATAATAATAAACCCTCATATCTGCTGCATCGGTTTTCCCGCATTGGGTTTTTCCGAGGACATTTGTCTGAAAAATCTGTGTGTCCTTTGTCATATGTGTGTGATGTTCAGTAAATTATTTGTATTTGTGTAAGCTGCTAGTTGTGTTTACCTTGAAAATATTTCTGAACATTTCAGTTAAATAACTCGTGTATAATAAAACAAGTAGGAGAAGTAAATCAATATTTAGCAGTAGGACTTCTGTGCTCAGAAATTTTCACAAGTCTCATAGTTCACGATGTATTTTCCTTCTCAAGGAAATGACCCACATCTTCTAAGGCAAAGAAAAGATTCGTTAAAACCTCCAAATCAAGAGAAATGAGTTGCAAGTTGAATCAATGAAATGCCCTCCTGAAAGTGCCTTAACCAACTTTGGGGTACCTTCTAGAGAGGTTGAATTTAGTTTTGGGGCTATTGTCAGAATAATTGAGGCAACATGGCAGGTGTGAAAAGCAAGGAAAAGGTCAAGGCAAGAAAGAAATACTTCATGGACCAAGCATGACTCGTTTGTTGGCCCAAAGGTCACACTGAGAGGGGGGGGGTTGAATTAGTGTGAGGTCAATTTTACAATTTCACAACCTTTCTTAATTAAACATTCATATAACAATGAACCATAGATATTATATCATCGATTATAATAATGATATGTTGCACGAGTTTCTGGTATGTGGGTGCTTTTGATACGTGGGAACAAGCATCCAATACGGCTAGAAGCAAGTTTGCCAAAATTTACAGGAAACACCAAGTTGGGAGCGACAATAATATAATATATTATATTTAATCTATATTAAAAATATAATTAAAATAATTCCTTTTTAAATAAAGTATAAATATTAAAGATTAAATGTACATGTAACATACCAAATTATAACAAACAATTAACATATGAGTATATCATAAATCAAAATACTTAATAACTCCAATATTGAAGGTCGAGACTTGAAAATGAAAATCAATGAATCATAAAAGTTAAAACCAATACTAAAGGCCACTTGAATCATATTGATGTTCATACTAGAAAATTCAAAAAAGGCAAAAGCCTAAAGTAGTACATAATTCAAAATGCCCAATAGCCAAAATATAACAACAAAAACACAAAGCTTAAGATGATCATAAAGTATGATCTTCAACATCAAGGAGATCCATATAAACTTGAGCCTCTCTAGGTACTAGATCAACATATTCATAATCATCCTGACCATCAGATGCAACAATGTCATCTAAAGGTATGCCAACCAATCCTGCATTTGGTAAAGGATTGTCATCGTTGTCATCATCAATTTGGTTAGCATCTTCAGCATTCACATCCCATCGTGTAGCAGGTCCCTTTAAATATTCAGCTAGCTTCCTTGAATGAAGTCGAAGACTACTATGCACATAAACAAGTTTCTCCGCTCTCTTAGAGGTAAGTCTATTCCTCTTAATGTGAAAATTTCGTCAACTCAGGAATCCTACTGTAGCGACTAATGGAAAGTCTTCTATTTGTTATTTACTTAACAAATTATTCACTGTGTTCTACAAGAAAATATCAAAATCCATTCACTACAACCTACACAAATTAACTGCGGAAGAATTAGAAGTGCGGAAACAAATCTGAACAAACATAAATCACACAACTATTTCGCTACATTTATTTTTGGACTAATGTCCCTGGAAAAACCCAATGTGGTAAAACCGATGCAGCAGATTTGAGGGTTTATATATTATGCAGTAAATATTCTGAGTACAAATCTATGATTGACACACTGTCAAATCGTACAAAGAAACTGCATAAGAGATCTTGTGAGACAAACCTCACTCCTCCATGGGAACTAGCACTGATCTGCACCAAGACTGGACTGCCCTATATTGCCTCTGCGCAGTGACTGCATCACCCACGCAGGCTTTGCGTCACAACTACGGCTGCCCTTATGCCTCTGCGCTGGTCTCACTGCTGGCTGGAAACTGAAGCCTTCTAGGCTCCACAAAAACTCTTTGGGATCTGACGCTACCTCTGCACTGTCTCCTTAGCAGGAAAACGACTTCCCCTCTGGCTCTACGCAATGACTGTGTAGGTACTGCATCACTCGATTTGCACTGCTACTGTGGCTCTCTCTGTCTCTGCTGCTATGTACTTGCTGGCTCAGGATTCCTTCGAACCGGACTACTGCCCCTCTCTGCAAAATATCTCTCGATCAAATTATCTTTCTAAGCACTTCTCACTAAATAAATCGATCTCTGATCTCTGCCTTGTGTCTCCAAAAATGTATTTTCCAAATGACCCTTCAAGCCAATCTTATAGTCTTCTCGTTGAGACTTCGACGACCTAGATTAGATCTCTAATCAACGGCTAAGATTAACTTTTGACTTGATCCATTTATTCTAGATCATTCTCTCATATTCAGGGTATGTGCCTCCTTGGTCAGAGAAGCTTAGAACCACATTATTGACAAAAGCAAAGAAAAATGTGGAAAAAATTCTTGAGCCTATTAAATCAGCATGGCCAACATCTGGGGTTAGCATTGTTTCTAATGGATGGACAGATCCAACACGACACCCACTCCTCAACTTTATGGTGTCATCTTTGAATGGTCCAGTTTTCTTGAAATCAGTGGATGCACTTGGACAATACAAGGATGCACAATATATGGGTGAGTTATCCATTAAAATTATTGAATATGTAGGTGTTGATTCTTGTGTGCAAATCATTACAAATAATGCACCTGTTTGCAAGGTTGCTAACATGATTGTGGAAGCTAAATATCCACAAATATTTTGGACACCTTGCATTGTCCATTGATTTAAATTAGTACTATAATCTATTGCCTCTGATGTGCTTTGGATTGGAAGCATTATTGAGGATGCATGGCATATCAGCAACTTTGTACAAAACCATATAAATTCCCTCACTATCTACAAGGAGTACACCAATCTATCATTGTTGAAGATTGCGGATACACGGGACACGATGGACACGCAGATTCGAGTTTCGGATTCGGACACGGTGACCCCCCCGAAACAAGACACGTTCTAATACATTATATATATATATATATATATATATTAAAAATTAGATATTTCTTTCACAAATTCATTGATTCAAACATAGATCCTTAAAAACTTTGTTGAACTGATGATATATGATGGTATAAGTGTCCTCTGGTTCATCCTTGGGCATGGAGTCTTCACATAATCATCAGGTGCCACTCCAATGGTAAACAAGACCCTCAATAATCTACCCAATTCTGCGACTCAAAAATATGACCCAACAATTTGTAATAAAATGATCTAGCCAATTAGCTAGGATCATTTGCAAATTACTTTTATAGAAACTAGATAAAAAACACTAGGACTCACTTAATATCTTGACGACAAAATCCACCCTAGCTTTGGGGTGAGGTTGGAGGGGAAAAACTTTGTTGATCATTTGTGTCTAGAGACACAAATGAATCAGTGAGACGAAAACCTCCTAGGATAGAAATCGTCATCAAAATATTAGGCTTACCTAGGTTGTTACATACATGATGGTATTACTAAGATCATTTACATTATAAACATGCAAAATGGGTTTACATCTTTTACAAAATTGTTCACTGAATGATGAAATCTGAATGGCACAGACACTTGAACATGATAGATCCCTTTTGCGAAAAAAGGGTTGTACTGCTATGGGGTCGTTGACACAGAGTGATCAGCAGGGGGCACATAGGGTTAGCCTCCCCCTCCCCTTGTCGAAAGTTGTCAACAGGGTGCACGTAAGGTTAGTCTCCCCCTCCCCTTGTCCACACCATGGGTTAGGCCTGGAATGATGCCCCAAAGGTTGATGCAGCCAAAAAGAAAAGAAAAAACATAAATTGGCCACTCTTAACAGGAAATGTACCACAAAATGCAAAAAATAGTCGGGACATACAAATTTAGCACGTGGGAAAAATCCAAACATGGGCTCTACCCCTTATCCATGGCCATAACCCTGGTTCCTATGGGCCCTTTAAGAACTGTAAAAGGATGTGGACAAATATGTTGAGTTTTATGAAGATTTATTGGGAAACATGGATAAGGAATTCATGCTCAGGTTTCATAGGTCAACACAAAAGAAACTCTACATAATGATGTGTGCCTACAAGAAGGAAACTAGTCGTCTCCTTGACTTTGTTGGCCTCACCTGTGCTTTTAATATTCTGACTAACCTAATCAATGAAAAATATTATAATCAGTCACAAAGCCCCACCAAAGGTAATCAAAGGGATGATCAAAGTGATACTGAAGAAAATTCAAATGTGGAGTTTCATCTTGATAGTGAGGAATATATGGAAGAATGGAATCAATCTAAGGAAGACAGTGATGAGGACCTTGGGAATCTGAAGGACGAACAGGAACATGAGCCCTTGTCGGGTCCACATTGTGAAATTTCTTAATCATCCAAACATAAATTCTATTGCAGTTAACTGATTTTCATTACCTACTTGTATTTTCCATTTAACAAGTTATTTTCTGAATACTTCAGTAAAATATTAATGCAAATACTAAGCAGCCTACACCAATATACAGATCAAGTACTGAAAAAATAATGAGACAAAGACACAAAGGACACACTTATTTTTGGACTAACGTCCCCAGAAAAAACTCAATGCGGGAAGACCGATGCAATAGATATTAGGGTTTTATTATTAAGCAGATTTCTGAATACAATCTAGGGTGCCAAATCCAGATCACCCAAGAGAGAAAATTCTGGCAGAAGTACCTCATGGACTCCTATATATAGAAAAGAGGTTTTGTCATTTGTATCATCCAAGAATTATTCATTTATGTAATGTAAAGGAGGTTGCCCCCTCGAAGTGGTTGGTTTGTAAGGTGTTGATCTCTCTTTTCTTCTATTTTTGGAGCTGGTTTCATAACATTTGGTATCAGAGTTTTGGATTCTAGGATTTCGCTGATTCAAATAGGTCATCGTGGCTTTTGCTATAAAAAAATTTCTACAAAGGTTCAGAAGCTAAAAAAAACCCATTTGTGAAGAAATCCTGAGGAACTTCGTCTAAAAAGTTCAGATCTTGGTTTGCAATATTTTCAAAGATATGATCCGTGGAAGTTAGGGTTTTTGTAGGCTCCCGAATTTCATCTCAAAGAGATGACCTTGGAAAAATCATCATAACTCTCTCTTTGAGCATCGGATTGGAATTCTATAAGAAGTGGCTGACAGTACACAGACCATAGTTTCTTGTGTATTAATTTCAGAGCTAAAGGAGGAAACAGTGACACGTGGTACGCCGTACAAGTTCGCTCTACTGAATAAGCCCATAATTAGGTCCTTGTGGGAGATTGGGCATAACTTTGTCTTGAAGAATCCAAATCAGGCCAAACCTATGGCATTGGAAAGAAGATTCAGAGGGATACTAAAGGACTGAAGATAAAATCTCGGAGATCTGAAATTAGAGAGATACATTAGTTTCAATATCGAGCTCCTCAAAAGTAAGAAAAAGGTGTGTATTTGTTTTTCAAATTGCATAAGTCTTGTTTGAAAATCAGTTTCAAGTGATTCCAAGGGCATATTGAAGCATAAATATCAGTATTGGGTTTTAAAATGCCCCCTAAAAATAATTCAACACCCATTAAGCCCTCAGAAGGCTCTTCTATGACTCATGAAGAGGAAGAAGTGAAACATGATATATCAAAAGTATGAGAGCAAGTGCAACAACTTTCGTTCTCGCAAAGAGCAACAAAAAATGAAATGGAAGTTTTGAAGAAAGGCATGGAAGCTAAGATGGATGGTTTGAAGAAAGGCATGGAAGCTAAGATGGATGGTTTGAAGAATGGCATGGAAGCTAAGGTGGATGACATGGAAGAAAAAATGAAACACAACATGGAACAC
This sequence comes from Pinus albicaulis, assembly GCA_034641835.2. Classification (NCBI taxonomy): domain Eukaryota; kingdom Viridiplantae; phylum Streptophyta; class Pinopsida; order Pinales; family Pinaceae; genus Pinus; species Pinus albicaulis. The sequence goes on along the minus strand of CM076572.1, from coordinate 88,740,246 downwards.
ATGAAGAATGATCTAAAAACAGACATGAAAGGTTTGAAGGAAGGTTTGACAAAGTTGATACAAGAAATGATTCCTAATGGCGAAAAAATAGTAGAGGAAACTCATGATGAGAAAAAAATGAATTTTAATCGTGATTTCATAAACTCTAATGTTGGATTGAAAACCCACCATATTCCAGAGACCGATATGAGGAAGTTTGATGGAAAGGATCCCGTAACATGGATACTACAGATGGAGCAATATTTTGATCTCAATAATGTGCAAAACACACAAAAGGTACGCATTGCAACTTTATATTTAGAACAAAATACATTTGTATAGTATTGATGGCTTTGCTCCCATAAAAAAACTATCACTTGGTCAATTTTTACGGAGGAAACAATAGCACATTATGAGGATACAAAGAGCAACACCTTCTTTAGCCAATTGATAAATCTCAAGCAAAAGGGTTTAGTGGTGGAGCACATTGCGTACTTCCAAAAATTGATATAAGGGTAATTTATATTCCAGAGGAACACATGATTGATGTCTTCATAGGAACTTTAAAGGATAACATCCAACATGAGGTTCGCCTTTGGGAACCTGATTCATTGGAGAAGGCATTCAGGTTGGCAAGAAAAATTGAATGTAAAATTATGGCGACAAGGAAACCTACCACTCGCATCTATAAAGATAGAAGTGTTGCTACCAACCTACAAGGTTGACACCACAACAATTGGAAGAAAAAAAAGCAAAAGGGCTTTGCTATAGTTGTGATATAAAATACACTAAAGGTCATAAGTGTGTTGAGAAAAAATTATTATACATAGATGTGAAGAGGAGAAAGAAAATGAACAAGAAACTTCAAAAGAAGAGGATATACACCAGGAACCAACCCTAGAGAAAGAAGAAATGAGTCCGACCATATCCTGTAATGCATTGGTAGGAATCCAAATTACCACTCCTAAAACTCTCAAGATAGAAGGACATATCAAGAAGAAAAGGTAATAGTGTTGATTGATTCGGGTAGTACTCATAATTTTATTCATTGTAGCCAAGGAATTGAATTGCTTCCTATACCTAGCACTAGAGTGTCAAGTGATGGTTGCAAATGGAGGAACTATAAATTGCTTTGGAAAATGCCATAATGTCAAGCTAAGCATGGGGGAATATGTATTGAATAGTCCAATGCTTTCCATTCCAATGGGAGGTATTGATGTTGTACTAGGAATACAATGGTTACAATCTTTGGGGACGGTAGCTTTTAATTTTCAAGAACTTTTCTTGAATTTTTTTTGGAAGTAAAGGAAGTTGAATTACGGGGTATCGCAGGGAAGCTGGGAAAGATAATAAGCTCTAATGTCATGACAAAGCTTCTGAAGAAAGAACATGAGGCGTAATTGCACAATTATGCTCACCAGAAGTTCCAACATCAAAATCATCTATTTCTCCAAAAATTCTTGGACAATCATTCCAAGGTGTTTGAAACTCCCAAAGGACTCCCACCTCTTCGTGATCATGATATTCATTTGATTCCAGGAAGTGTTCCTCGAAATATCAGGCCTTACAAATATCCTTCTGTCCAAAAGAGCAAAATTGAACGTATGATTGCAGAAATGTTAGAGACTAGTATAATTCAACCTAGTCAAAGTTCTTTCTCTGCACCAGTAGTATTGACGCACAAGAAGGATGGATCATCGCGCATGTGTCTGTATTATAAGTAGCTCAATAATCTCACTATTAAAGATAAATTTATCATTCATGTGATTGATGAATTATTGGATGAATTAAATGGAGCAATTTATTTTACCAAGTTGGATTTTCGTTCAGGATATCATCAAATTAGAATGAAGACTGAAGATATTCCGAAAACGGCATTTCGAACTCATAAGGGTCATTATGAATTTTTGGTCATGCCTTTTGGCCTTACCAATGCACCTTCTACATTTCAAGGGTTGATGAATTCCATTTTCAAACCCTTCCTTATAAAATTTGTGTTAGTATTTTTTGATGATACACTAATCTACAACAGGTCTTGAAAGGATCATGTTCAACATGTTGACAGGGTGCTCAAACTATTGGAGGAGAAACAATTATATGCAAAAACCTCCAAATGTTTATTTGGAGTACAAGAGGTGGAATATCTGGGTCATATTGTATCTCAAGAGGGTGTTAAGGTAGACCCTAACAAAATTAAAGCCATTAAGGAATGGAAAGTCCCCACAACCATAAAGAAGTTGCGAGGATTTCTCAGGTTAACAGAGTATTATCACAAGTTTGTTAAGAATTATGGGAGAAAAGCAGCACCTCTAACAACATTATTGAAGAAAGATGCATTTTCATGGACTCCTGAAGCAACTAAGGCCTTTGAAAATCTTAAAGAGGCAATGTGCCTAGCACCGGTCTTAGCTATGCCAGACCTCACAAAAACCTTTATTGTGGAATGTGATACCTCAGGAAATGGAATTGGTGTTGTTTTAATGCAAGAAGGAAAACACATTGCTTTTGAAAGTCGTTCAATCAAGGGAAAGTATTTACAGAAAGCTATTTGTGAGAAGGAAATGTTGGAAATACTACATGCACTAAAGAAATGGCGACCTTACCTAATGGGAAGACACTTTAAGGTAAAAATTGATCATGATAGTCTTAAATACTTTTTGGAACAAAGCTATCTTCAGAAGAGCAGCAAAAATGGGTCACAAAGATGTTGGGTTATGACTTTGAAATCATCTCAAAAAAGGGAAGCTAAATGTTGTTGTAGATGCACTCTCAAGAAAGGATGAAGAGGTGGAAGCATTGCTTTGTGCCATTTCTATTATCCAACCAGATTGGATAACCGAAGCAAGGGATGAATGGAAAAATGACGAAGAAGTGTGGACACTCATTCAAAAGTTGCAGCAAGATCCTAGTACATCTGATACATTTAGTTGGAAAAATGATTCCTTATGGTACAAAGATCACTTATATATTTGTAAGAATTCCCAACTAAAACAAAAGATTGTTTTGGAATTGCACACCTCTCCCTTAGGAGGTCACTCAAGATTTTTAAAAACTTACCACAAGTTGAAAAAAAAAAAATTTTGGAATGGCCTTAAATCTGATATTCAAAAGTTTGTGGCGGAATGTTTGGTTTGCCAGCAAAATAAAGTTGAGACAATTAAGACCTCGGGTCTTCTATAGCCTTTATCCATTCCATGTCAACGTTGGGAGGAAGTTCTAATGGATTTTATCACAGGTTTACCTAAGTCCGAATGAAAAGTGTCATCATGGTGGTAGTTGATAGACTTACCAAGTATGCACACTTTTGTGCATTATCTCATCCATTTAAAGCAAGTACAGTTGCTACTGCATTTATGGAAACAATTCAAAAGCTACATGGAAACCCAAAGATTATTGTGCTTTATAGAGATCCCATTTTTACTGGAAATTTTTGGACGGAATTATTTTCTTGTTTGGGTACTCAACTAGCTCATAGCTCATCTTATCATCCTCAATCCGATGGGAAAACTGAGATAGTGAACAAATGTTTGGAAGGATATCTTCTTTTTTTTGTATCTGATAAATAGACACAATGGGTCAAGTGGTTACCTCTGGCTGAATGGTGGTCTAACACATCCTTCCATAATATAACCAAAATGACCCCATTGATGGCACTTTATGGATATCATCCATGTAAATTTATGTAGATGTTCTATGCTTGATGCAACTTTACTTTTCACTACAGCAATCACATAAACAATCAAGTAAAATGTTGATAGAACATACCAGTGGATCTATAGAAGACAAAGCAGAAACAGAAAAATGGTGTGGTGCGTTACGGCGGTCAACAGAATGCTTCAACTAGCAAAGTCTCCTTGGTAGGCCAACCCAGCATGTGTCACAACAACCCTCAAAACAGTGACACGGTCAACTCAAAGTCAACGCTGCCTAGAAAAGTCAACATAAAACAGTAGCAAGAAAGTCAACGCAGCTCGGTCTTCAGTCAACCTTTTGACCTCGGTTATTGTGCCAATATGTATGGCCTTCCAAAATCGAAGTCTCCACCAAAATTCAGCCTCTTTGGACCATGCATTGACCAAAGTCAAAGCTGGTCAAACTTGCGTAGAAACCCTAGCTACAACAGATATCGTCTTCGTCCTTCTTTCCCACGTATGAACCGAAACTGCCTCCAGAAGCTCGAATCAATCAAAAGAGGAGAGATGATGAGTGAGGATGAGATGATGATAAATGTCCTCCAACTTTGACTCTATTTATATCAATCACTGAGGTGTGTGACACATTTGCTAGGGGTGTAAAACCTTAAGGCCGACCTGCACATATTTTGAAAGTATTAAAAATAAATTCAAAATAAATGTTCTGCTCATTGGATCAAGATGATCTTTAGATAGATCTTGCACCTCTTCGAAAGAGGAACCAATAAAAATATTGGTGTCTTCATCTGAGCATCACAACATGGAGTTTGGACCTAGTTGTCCAATTTTAACACTCCCTCTCAACTAGGGAGAACTCCATCCACCAGTGCAATCAAACATCGTGCATCATCTCGTCGTAAATTGCTTTGCTGGCCTCTTTATTTCAGAATAAAAGTGGGTTAGTCACAAAGACATCATTTCCCGGCTAACAGATTCAGCCCAGAGGTCTAAAACCTCTATCAGACTAACAAAGAGTCTCATACCAACCCGAAGTTGGTTTACCTGACCCAAAGTCAGTTGGAGGTCCAAATCCTCACTATCCTTGATCCCAGATCAAATGGTTGGACCGTGCCATCCTAGATAGAGATTACGACAATCTCTGATGCGTCCATCAGTCTTTGCTACTAGTCTCTAGCTTTTCCCACCTCATTGGCCAAATGAGAGGTACTTCCCATGAGCCCTGAACTCAATGGGTAGGATGCATACGGGGCACAGATAATGAGAGGTGAACCTCACAACGGTGGGGCCCAAGCACACCAACAAGATTCGGCAAGCCTAGCCCTGTGGTTGCTTATAGCTCCGAGAAGTTATCCCCAAAGCCCCCCAAAGCTCCCAGAGCTCATCGTCCAACAGGACCCACATCATAGGGTCGTTCCACGATACCAAGACTCTCATGGAAGGTAAGGAACTTGACCTTCCCCAGGGGCTTTGTGAGAATATCTGCAACCTGCTCATCAGTTCCTATATGATCGAGCCTTATGACGCCTCGCTGTACCATATCTCAGATAAAGTGGTACATGATATCAATATGCTTGGATCGATCGTGGAACATTGGATTCTCGGACAAGCGAATCCCACTTTGGTTATTACAGAGTATCACAGTGGTATCTAGTACATGTCCGAACAGCTCACTAAAGAGTTTTCGTAACCAAACTGCTTCACAACAAGCCATACTCGTTGCAATGTATTCAGCTTCTATGGTGCTCAAAGCCACTGATTTCTGCTTCCTACTCATCCATGAGATTGAAGCAGAACCAAGATTGAAGCAGCATCCCGATGTGCTCTTACAATCCACCACACTGCCAG